>JBCNJP010000020.1:14115164-14218701 GCA_039602395.1 Deinandra increscens subsp. villosa
TTAAAAACATTGTAAGGAAAATCCAATAAGAAAAAACCATAGCCACAGGAACCATAAAGTGAGTGTGTATATAATGTAATTGTAATGTAATTGGTCTTTTAGTATACAAAGTCTAGTCTTCTACGACTATTTAACTTGATCTTTGTAGTAGTCATCTCTAACTTGAATAAGGCATGTTACATTGTATTTATATAATGTAATTGTAAATGGTCTCCTTTTAACCGACTTCAATCCGCACACTTCTTGAATATGTTGAATCTTTGATCTTGCCACGCATGCTTTGTTGCTTTGTCGATCGTCAAGTATTAGGGTTCACAAAGATACCAACTTATACTTTAATATGCATGATGATGATGAAGCATTGTTAAGACATTGTCAGAGAAAACTCTATGGGACAAAATCATAGCAAAGGAAAAACAAATTGTACTTTAATATTCTCTCCCCTTAGGGCTATTCACGAGCCGAACCGAACCGAGTGTCGGTATGCTCGAACTCGGCTCGCTTTTAAACTGAGCAAATCGGCTCGGATTGAATTTATATAAGTGAACGTGAATTTGATGCTCAAACTTGAATTGCTTTATAACCGAACACTCGGTTTGACTCGGTTTATACCATTTTATCATACTTTCATCACAAAATCATATTTTTATAAAGCCCTAAAATGATAACAAAAATTCATTCAACCATCGAAACATGAGTATTAAATGATTGAAACGATAGAAGCATGATCTAAGACGTGTTAATAAAAAAATAAAAAACCAATAATAAAAAAAAAGAACTTCAAGTCTTGAATACAACATCGAGATTTCAAAGACAAAAGATTAAGCTTTTTTTTAGTCTTTAGGGTTTATTTACAAAGGATTTTTTTATTTGAATGGGCGACTAGTTCACGACGTCTCAACGTAGTTAATGACATGTTAAGTTATTGCACTAGTTAGTTATTATTTAGAGACGTATGGATCGATCCTATGAAAAATTATGATAAATTGGTTAGGTGTGTCATGTGTGTTCCCACTCACATATCACATTACTATATTAGGGTTGTAGCCAATTTACATATTGTTAATATTACTAGCTCAATGGGTATTTCCTTAAAAATACGTCTCGTGTGTTTCCTCCTAGTCGTATGTTTTCTTTCTCGTTGTTATATTGTATTGCTATTGTTCTACCATTACCGAGCAATTTTTGACTCTGCCGTTTCTTTCGTCGTGTTTTTTTAGGACAGGTTCTAGCGATCAAGAGAAAGTGATCAAAAGAGAGCAAAATTAACAAGGGCAAGAAACTAAAAAGGATTTTAAAATTTTATTTATTTTAATTAATTTTTTAGACTTCTTGTGTTTTTCTTTTAAACCTTGTTTGGATTTTAAGTATTTAATTAAGTATTTAGATTGTTGTTCTCTATTACTATATGAGTGACACATTATATATATAACAATAAAAATTTGACATGAATAGTTAACTTTTTAGGTTTTAAACTTTTGCCACAATAGTTTATAACATTTACATTTTCAACCTTAAACTTTACATTTTCTTTATTTATAGTTTGGCCACTAGACTTTGGCATATTGATAAGTAAACTTTTTCTTATTCAAAGTTTTGCCATCAGACTTTGGTATTTTGACGTTTTCTACCTTAAACTTTAACATTTTGCTTTTTTACGGAATAATAAACTTTAGATTTTCATAGTTTAGCCACATATGTTTCATACTTTTATGTTTTCCACCCTCTAACTTTTAAATTTTTTTTTTGTTTTAAGTTTTGTGGTCTTTTACTTTGGCCACAAAACTTTTAATTTTTATACTTTCGTTTGTTAGTATACTTTTATAGTTTTATACTTTCACCATGAGACTATTAGACTTTTACGTTTTATATCCCTTAACTTTTTAACTTTTGTTTTTTATTAAGCTACTTTCATTTTTTAGTATACTTTTAGAGTTTTTGACTTTAACGACGACTTTTTATAGTTTTATACTTCGACGACACAACTTTTAGACTTTGAATTTTTATTCCCCTAAAATTTCTTACTTTGATTTTTCTAGTATACTAGCTTTTTTATAGTTTTATACTTTGACGACACAACTTTTAGACTTTGACGTTTTATTCCCCTAAAATTTCATACTTTTGTTTTTTAGTATACTTTTTATAGTTTTATACTTTCATCACGAAAGTTTTAGACTTTTATGTTTTACACCCATTAACTTCTCTACTTCTGCTTTTTAGTATACTTTTAAAAATTTTGACTTTTGTCAATACTTTGTTATAGTTTTATACTTTCACCACATTAAAACGTTTTTTAGTTAAACTGACGGGTAAATGGGTGGCCCTTCACGAAGCGCAGGTGGGTCACAAGATCAAATAAGACTGAACGACACTGTTATTGCAGGCCCGCCGCAACACGCGGGCGGGTCTACAACTTGTTAGCTCTATTCAAATTTGGGGTGTTACAGGCTTGAGACAAACTCTATAGAGAATCAATCCCGTCCCTAATCTTTAAGCCAATCCAATTTCCAACCCATGATCAATTTATAGTTGTATTAAACCTAGCCTCCATGATGCCCTGTTAAATCATAAACCAAGTAATTTATAACTTGCAATAGTACAAATTTACTTTTGCAAACAAATTCTATTTTTAAAACTTAATAGTTTAAAGCTAACAACAACTTGGATGCTGTACATTGACTTTTTTCATAATCCATGTATTTTTTTACTATACTTTTTGGACAACTTTTTTACTCCTAACCTATTACAATTGCAAAGATTTGATCCTACGTCACATTTTGGTGGTTGGGGGGGGGGGGGGGGGGGGGTAACCATTAATCAAACCCAAAACTGTGTTCCTCAAAATTGAGACAGCATGAGTATAAGCTTACACTCTAACTTCAGTTCCTGGAACACTCTTCAAAAGGTTGAGTTGTGCTTGTTTGGTTTTTGTAACACCAACTACACACAGAAAAAAAAGATAGATTTAAAATCAGGCAAAAGATCTTGGGTGTTTTTACCAAACAAGAAGGTTGGATCACAAGTCTAAACAGAAAAACTCCGCGGGTTGAAAATGGGTCAGGCAAATTTGACCCACAAATGGCAACATGAATTCACATTATTACCAATAACAGCATTTGAAGATTAACAAAAGTAGCATCATAGTTTCATTTTTGAACTATCATGGCAATATATTAATTAGTATCCTTTTTTACCAATTAAGGAAAATTAAAGTGTCTCATGGTTGCTAATAACTGGTAAAAGAATGAAAGTATGTTGCTATTTTTTATAATTCTCAAAAGAATAAAAGTATGCGTTCCTCTTTAAAAAAAAAATTAACTTCACCCATTTAACTCATTTTAGAGTTCACAAATAGAGCAAAACATTTTTTAATGGATAATTTGGATCACTTACGGGCCACTGGCCCACCCGATCATCTCCATTCCCCGGACCCAAAGACCACCTTTAAGAGAAAACCCATCATAGGTGAGAAAACTCCCTCATCCAACTTGGAACCCCTATTTTTTTTTATCATAGGTGGGACTTGAACCTAAGAGCTCCCCATTTTAATGTCTTTGAGTGTCTCACCTCAACTACTTGGACCGGGGATCATTGGCAACATAGTGAAACATTACATTTAGTAGTAAACAGGTTGGAATTACCTTTATATTTGCTTTTCTTACAGAATTCTACTACAGTAGATTTCCTTTCCTCCAATTTGTGGCTCTCCTGACACTTACGTTTCTTGTAGGTTGAAAGCTGCAACACATCACAAAGTAAACAGAAATTAGTTTCAATATTTTGTCGGTGACATCTTAATGATCACCAAGAGCTTTCATATGTTGCCTATAAAAACTAATCAAATAAACCATCATGAACACGGTCAATGTTGAAAGGGCATATGACAGTTAGATATTTTTAAAGAAATACTAGTTGTAAGTCATAAGTGCGGTAAGAACTACATGCTTGACACACACACACACACACAAACATATATATATGTGTGTGTGTGTGTGAACGTTCAAACTTTATACACGATGTGTAAAGAAAGTGAAGTAAGTAGTTTCGTAACCGCCTTATGTATCACAGTTAAAGCAAAATGGTACATGTGTTTATGTGGTTCTTGCAGTTCTATATTTTAATTGGTTTAACATTACATGACAACATGTAAAAAGATAATGGGTTAATCTTCAGCTGATCAGGTACACATGTCTATTACGAAGGATTGTAATAACCACTCAAGTTTGATACAGATTCCAGCATGCCAAATACAAAATGAAGAAACGAGAAATAAAGTAACCAAAAGTTATACCTCTTTGCCTTCGTCAGATGAATAACCACCATCCTCAGCTTGCCTTTTCTCAGGTACAGCATCCAGCAAATCTGCAAAATCAGGTGAAAATAATAAATTTATACAAGTTTCAGGTTGTTTGCATTTGATCATCAAAATAATGTTATTCAACAGCAACAAGGGAAAATATTATAGACTTACAAGTTGATAGCATATGAGAGTTTACCTCTACTCACTTTCACTGATTTTGGATCTTTCTTTTCCTTTGACACCCCAAAAACATCATGACAAAGGTCCTTCATGGATATGGATACCTGCATTGATTAATGAAAAAATAATTAATAATTTATACAACCATACAAAGAACTCTATATATGTAGTGTTTTGTGACACTAGAATTGCTTCTTACACTTGAAAATTCATCTTCAGATGTGCCAGAAAGTTCAATCAACTTATTCTTGTCAACCTTGAGCTGTGAAAGGAGCCAAATTAGTGCCAAAGAAACCATTTAAATGAATAAACCCGTACAATTATGTTTCTAAATAACTACAAGGTCTACATGCTAGAAAATGGTTGAGCATACCTTATGCTTTTTGGCACACAAGTAAAATCCTGTGGCGGTAAATACAGGCCGTGTAAAGTCAGCACTGGCTCGACGTGAAGGAGGCAATGATGCAATATATCGCTCTCTGTATCTGTATTTCAATCACATTTAGCCATGCAACACTCCCATATAATGGGATCAATTAAAATGCAGTTTGAGTTGAGCATGCAGCCCTTAAGGGGGTCAAAGAGAGCAAATTAGTACAAGTTGGATGCAAACATGAGACCTCTACTAAAGTGACTCTAACACTTAGGGGCTGTTTGGTATAAACTGAAACATTAAGTGCTGAATTATTAAGAATAAGAGATTCTGAATCAGTTAAGAATAAGAGATTCTGAATCAGTTAAGTGTTGTTTGGTTTGATCTCTGAATGGATTATATATGTTTGGTCAGAATCATAAATAATTAATAGTTATTAAAGAAAAAAAATACAAACCATCATAGAAATTCCAAATTACACATAAATCTTTACAAATTCATAAAAGTTTTTTAATCCAAATACAAATTAATCGTTTGACATTACAAATTCATAGAAGTTTTTTTAATCCAAATACAAAAATGTGCAGTTCAATATAATCAGAACTTCCATCGTGTAATCTACACTTCACCTTTCCCATGGAGGACAATGAGTGGGAATCAATTCACCCATCCACCTCCGCCTCTCAATCCGACGAAGACGCCGCCGCCACCGGCGCGGTGGTGCTCCCCAAACCCACCAATTTCACCCACTCCCCGTTTTACCCTCCAACCGACCACGAACCCTTACCCAGTTTCCCCCAGCATGACCACCTCCAAGACCCACCTCAGGAACCAGAAACACCGTCACCACCATCATCGTACTCCTTTTCCACAACCCCATACACCACTGATGTAGTCGAGAACGAGCCGCCTGGATTTTGCGTGAGTTTGGGGATTTTGAGCTCCTGGATTTTGCGGATTGCTTATGGGATCCGTAGCCGAATTGGGTTCGTGTTGATTGCGTCGGTGGCTTCATTTGTCACTCTGACGGCGTACGCGAGGCGTTGGCAGCGACGGCGGAGCCTGTGCCGTCGCCGGTGCTCTGGCAGTCGCCGTCGCCGGAGAGTGAGGGTAAGTGGGGGTGCTGGTAGGTCAGAAGCGTGAGGGAGGTGAGAGCGCTGGAACCATCGTTCCTTTTTTTTATTCTGAATGAAAAAGCCACTTTCCTAACCCTTATTCATTATGTTATTTTTTTCAGATTAAAAGGTAACCAACCAAACACCCCTTAATTAAATATCTGACCGAAAAATACATTTCATCTAGTTCAGACCTGATTAAGAGGTAAACAAACAGCCTTAGCATTCAATTGAAAACACATGTTAAAAAAACTATGCAAGTTACAATAAACAGTTGCATATATTCATTATGAATTCTATCCAGCATAACAAGCAATTCGCCTACTAAGCCACATTTTGTTATTTCCTTTTTTAGTAAGCTATATGATTAATATGTTATTATAACAAAAACTCAAACAAAAATAACTTACAGTGATAACCCTTTCTGAACAAGTGGAATAAGCCTGACACATCCAAATTGAATAGCCAGTTCCCTAATGTCAAGCTTATTCCTGCAATGCATCAATAGAGAATTCAATGTGCGATCGACTCAAAAGTGTATACCTGCGGTGATGATATAGAAAACAAATAAATAAGAACATACTTGACTCCGATTCCATTCTGCATCACGTTGAAAGATCTAATGTAAGCCTTATCGGACATTCCACTCAACCGTATTGCCGTCTGGCGATCAAATAGCACTTGCATCCTACAGTTGTTAGGAACAGATAACCACTTCAATCATCATGTTCATACTTGGTTATTATCAATTATCAATCGAATAAAAAATTGCACGTACATATTAGCAGAAATCTCTAGGCAGATGATGGCCTTACAGATCTCTCCCTGTAATCACAAAATGAAACATCAAGTGGAAACTAGGTCAAACAAATCAGCGGTTAGTGAAATAAATGGAAAAACGATGCAACCGGAGTATAGCGCTTACAATTCCGGCACTGGATGAGTCAAACTGAATGGCGGAAACGCGACGGAGCTCAGCGGCTTTACGGACGACTTGTTTCGATTCAGAAAGCCCTAGTTTCCTTGCATATTCCGACAGATCCATTTCGAACGAGAGAGAAGCAGTTGATTTTGGTCTTCTGCGATTGTAGTTGTCAGCAATGGAGGAGGATGATATCGACGAGCAGCCATGGCGGGAATATCTAATCGGGTGCGTTTTCTAGTTTCCGTTTCGCGCCATCTGAAAAACGAGTGCACGCCATTTTTGCCCTGTATGAGTGTGTGCCTCCTTTTTCTTTTTCTTTTCTTTTTCTCCCTGCTAAAAATCGAAGTAAAATGTTAATTGACCCCCTGAAGTTTTACTAAATTTAACAAAGTGACCCAATGTACACTTTATCTTGTTCCTTTATAGTCAAGGGAATGGTCACTAATGTTTTTATCAATTTCATCTTTCGTCCATATGAATGAAAAATTACATCTAAAATTTTAAAGTTCGTTAAATCATAACACATTTTGTCGTATGGATGTCTCATGTTCTCACGTCTGTTAAAAATTTATGTTAAGTAGATATGAATTAACTAATATCCCCCTCTCTTTATAATAAAGAAAAAAACTCTATTAAATTCCCCATAAGCACACCACCTCCTCCTTCTTATTCGACTGTAAAATCATCCCTCATCCGCCCTCATCTTTTCCATCCATATTCCCGACTACTTGCAACAATTTCTGATAACCCCTATTCTAATTTGCCCTTTTCAATCATTATTGTTTATCCCTTCAACTATATTTCTTTTGTTATTAGAAATTTGGATAGAAACTTGGAACGCATACAATCAGTTGAACCAAAACGACACAATAAAAAACAGAAATTGGGATGGTATATACAGCCCGTTAAAAAGTGGGCAATGCTCGATTCTACATGTTTAATTGAATGGTCGTGTTTATTAGTCCTCGATATAATTCATGCTCACACAAATAAAATTACAAGTCATGTTGAGTTTTAACAATTTAATCCATCAACCCAAAATGGTTAACACCCCAAATATGGTTATAAATGAACCAAACAGAATGAAGCCTTGTCCATGTTCGTTAGTTAAGCATAAAATGTGTTCGTGAACGGTCACGAACATATAGCAAACAGAAATTCTTGTTCATGTTAGTTTGTTAATTTGTTCACGAACGCAAACAAACATATGTCATTTCAGAAGAAAAAAAAACAGCATTCTTAATTTCAAACACCGCACATAATTTCCTTAAATAAATATATATATAAATTTAAACACTTTTTTTCTTGAACGGCGTTTGGAACTGCTCCCCAAATCTCCAATACCCGAGTGAGCCTTCCTTAGACGGGATTGCAACCGTCCATACTGATTTTGTCACTCCAGACTTAGCTCACCCAGGAACACCATCAAGGAGGAAACTCACCACTTGAGAAAAACCCCCTTGAGTCAGGTTTGAACTTAACCTTCATTCCCATACCATTGCATAAAAGATTATAAACATAATTATAATAAATACAAAGCACAAATTATAAATAACAATCATAACCAATGTTTTAAAAACCGGTTTTTTAGTTGAACCGGAAAACCTTTCGGGACTGGTTCGACCGGTTAGACCGGCTGGTTGAATCGGTTAGGGGATTTATATATATTTTTTTATAAAAATGCTAATAAACTTGTACACCCCAACAAAAGTAGTTAAAATACAATTATAATCCACTCAAAAATAATATCAAATATGTATTTCATAAGAAAATATAAGTTTTAAACTTTAAAAAATAATAAAAAATAAAAAAAAAGTTAAAAAAAATAAAAAATCAGAAAACCGGTTGAACCGGACCGGTTCAACCGGAAAAAACCGGAAAACCGGCCGATTCGAAGCGGGTCGGTTCAACCCAAAAAACCGGACATTAAACAACCGGAAAGGTGGCCGGTCCCCGGTCAAACCGGTTGAACCGGCCGGTTCGACCCGGGTTTTAAAACATTGATCATAACATAATTATCACATAATAAGGGTTGGGTTCTATAGAAAACCAATATTTTGTAAAAAACCAAAAAACCATGAAAAAAAAATATTTTTTTAAAAACTTTTTTTATATGTTTCTCTCATGATTTTAAGAATACTGGAAAAAGAAAAAACTTTAAAAACATTTTCGAGTTTTTTTAAAAAATAAAATAAAATTCGGATTTTAGCTTGAAATTAATAATGCACTATGCAACAATAATATAAAATTATCTTATGAATGCCAATTCTTTGTTTTTTATATTATTCGCATAAATCACGTCCATATTTAAGTTAAGTTTCTTCTTTTTAAGTAGTTTTAATTATAATGCATTATGCAATACTATTAGTACTATTGCATAATGCAATAATAAAAAATCACTAAACTTTTTATTTTTTAAAATTTTTTTTTCCATAAATAAAGCTAATAAAATTATAGAATTTTTGGTGAAATTCTTTTTAAAAATCTATATCTAAATCTAAACTATATAATAAACAAAAAGTTTGTTACTACTTTAATTAGTAAAAAATAACACTTGTCATCACCACAAATTTTTGGATTAAATCTAAGTTTAAATAAATAATTATCCAAATAGTAAATTTCCATATTAGGGTTTATTTAGTTTAAACTTTTAATAAGTAATTATCCAATAATTAATTATTAAAATACAAATTTTTATATTAAAGTTGGTAATTATCCAAATACTAAATTTTAGTATTAAAGTTAATATTTTATTCAAGATAATATTTTTATTGCTGATATATTATTTTATTAAAATAATATATTTTATTGCATATACTTTAGTACATTAATATAATACTTATAATACTTTATTCATAATAATATTTTAACTAAATATTATACATGTATTATAAAATATTTTATTCCATTATCATCTATTATTATAAAAGGAAAGTTTTTGGACACATTTCATTCTCACATTCAACTTCATAATAATTTTTCCTCTTAAATCATCCCCTCTTATTTTTAGTTTTTGTATTTTCATGGCAATAAATAAAAATTATTTATTGTATGGATAATCACAAGCCTAATTAATCAATTAATTTTTATTTTCATGACAATAAGTAAAATATATTTATTGTAGGGATAATCAACCACCATAATTAATCAATTATTTGTATTTCCAAGGTAATAAATAAAATATATTTATCGTAGAGATAATCACTAACATAATTAAATAATTATTTAAAAAAAAACTTTTTTCTTTTAAAAAGAAAAATTTTAGATATATATATCCGACTTTTTATTTATTGCATCCTAAATTATTTAATAACTAATTATTTAATTACTAAATTAAATATATAATATAATTTACTAAATTACAATTTAAAAAGTTCTATAACATTTTTATCGCAGCCGTGCGATACACGGGGTATAAAAACTAGTATATAATAAAAGAAAAGTTTTTGGCATCACAATTTGCCATGTGACACCACCACATTCATCCGCAACAATTTTTCCCGCCAATTCTCCTAATTATGGAAGTGATTTGTATTTCCAATTTTTTATTTATTGCATTCCAAAAAAATATTTTAATAACCAATTATTTAATTACTAAAGATATAAAAATACATAATTGTCCTATAAGAAAAGTTTTTGGCATCACAATTTGCCATGTGGCACCACCACATTCATCCTCAACAATTTTTCCCGCCAATTCTCTTAATTATGGAAGTGATTTGTATTTCCAATTTTTTATTTATTGCATTCCAAAATATTTTAATAACCAATTATTTAATTACTAAATATATAAAAATACATAATTGTCGTATATTATGATTGTATTTATAGTTTTTTTTTTAAGTCACCCGTGTAACACACGGGGATAAAAAACTAGTTATTAATATATGAAGAAGTTATAGAGAAAAAAAGGTTGGTTTTTTGGTTTTTTGGAAAATTGTTGGTTTTCTATAGATCTTTTCCCCACATAATAATACCACAAAAATTAAGTTTTAGATGGCAAGATAATAACAAATGTCTTACCAAATATAAACGGATACTTACCGAATGTTCACGAAGACAAATGAACAAAAGTAACATATCTTTATATTCGTTTGTTTATCAAACAAACGAACGTAATTATGTAAATAAATTATCGCTGAAAAGTTCACAAACTACAAACTGTTCGGTTAATTTACATTCCTGCCCCTAAATTAAACACCCATACTAATTACGAGGTAGATAAATTCAAAATTTTATCCATTAAATTATATGAAATACGGGTTTAGTTAGATCCACATGAGTTGAATCTAAGTATGAAAAGTACACCAACAAAAGGCGCTTTCGAGTGTCGTCTTCCTTCGCAAATCGTCGGATACACGACCGACAATGGTCACTTTTCGTCAAAAATTCGATTCTCTCTCTCTCCATCTCTTTAACATGAAAACGACTATTTGACACAAAACCAAATCCGTAATCACAGATCGGAATAAGATCCGCAGTCCGAAGGAGGATCGGCGAACCATTTTCATTCAGACGAAACAGGTAATTTCGGTTCTAAATTGATGTATCTGTTAATTTTGAAGTGAAGTTGGTATAATCAGATATGATAGATGCATAATATTGTCCTAGATCTTGGGAATTTGAAGAATCATGGTGATCTTATACAGATGAATTTGCAGCAGATTAGGTTTAGGGGGAAGTGAAATGTTACCGGAGAGGAGGGGAGTTTTTGGTGGTTCAGATCTGATTAAAGCTGCTGATCATGGATTGCTGGCTGTTCGTCGTGGCCGGAGGTATGGACGCAGGAGATTGTTGTTTTGGATATTCTCATTTGCTGCTCTCTTCTCCATTTGTATCGCTACCTTCGGATTTAAGATGTTCTTCCATGGTAATTTGTTTTGATTTTTGCTACATTTTTGTTTTTTTTGCAATGGAATAACTATCAACCAGCACATCATTGATTGCTGTTATATTTAAACAAGAATTTGCATGATTAGTCACATAAAACAGATGAGAACTAGCATATGGATACGTTGTTTTTAACCCTGTGCCCCGGTTTCCGGATTCCAGAAAGATTAAGGAAATGCCTTACTGAATTGGTTTAAAAAGACAGCCTTGATGCGTGAGGCGCACTAGGTGGCCCCAGGGCCTCAATGCGACGACCTTATGTACGTTTGGATAAAATCTGGTCAAAATTAGGGGTTGTATGTGAAAACAATGAAAGGGGAATAAAAAGTTATTGCTTGGTAAAAAGGTCCATTTGTAAAACAATGAGAGAGCTGTAGCCTTTGCTTGTAAATAAAGCTTATTTGGTTGTACATTGAGCAACGGCCTCATTTACGTGATGCACGTGCTTCACGCCTCTGCTTTTGGAACATAAACGCCTCAGAGTGCCTTTTACATTTTAAACCAAAGTGGTGTATTTGAGGACACCATGTCATTTTGCACTTGTCTGGACTACATTTTGCTAGAAAAGGTTTTGTAAATCCCGGTCTTATTTTATGTGATTGATTTCAAGATGTGGTCTCCAACATCATGGAGCTATTGATATAATATAGACATTTTCCTAATTAAGCCAAGTGGAGAATTTTTAATCTCTGAGGTGATACATGATCTGAAGAAAAACCATATTTAGACCTTTAGAAGTTGAATCCCTTTAGTAGATATCTAGTTTTTTAACTACATTACTACATGGCCAAATTCATTGATGTTTACTAAACTATATATAGGATCTTGTAAGCTTGGTATTACTAAACTATATTGATGTTTATATCATCCTTGTGCTATCTTAGTTTGAGATTCAAACAAACAAGACACACTGTCACTGTATCTGTATCTGTAGATTCATATCTGTTTATTACATTCTTGTAATTTTTTTTGCAGTGGTAGAAGAGCATCAAAGTTTTCCATCATCAACCAATGTAAAAGATGTATCAGTAGAATTAGATACCACAGAACAACCAAAAAAGAAGCTTCGCAGGGCACGTAAGAGTTCTTTATACTGTTTACTCTACTCATGTTGAATTAACAATAGAATTTATCTCCTTTCCAATCAACAACCACTTTTTTACCTAAAATACATCATTGTCACTATAATATTTTACCATATATATACATTTCCGCTAAACATTTTCTTATCTTTGAAAATGCTGAGATTGGGGATGTTACACGACGCATCTTCTTCATCTTCCATTCATACTGTAGCATTCAAAATTTTAGTTTTTATGCTTGTCCCATCCGACACTGTTGATAATTTCTTATTATATTCCTTTGTATTTCATGTTTTAGGTTTTTACCCTTGCAAAGTTGAGTTAAAGGACTCAGTAGAAGCACTTGTTGAGCCCAAACCTTTTTGGAACTTCGTAAAATTTTCATTACAATATGTTGCGAGGGAGAACATACAATCCCATGCAAATTCAATTAATCCAAGATTTGGAGGTCATCAAACCCTTGAAGAAAGGGAACAATCTTTCTCTGCGGTCAATCAGACAATTCATTGTGGTTTTGTAGAGGGATTTGAAGGACTTCCAAACACCGGGTTTGATTTGGACAAAGAGGACAAAATGTACATGGATACTTGTACTGTTGTTGTATCATCCTGTATTTTTGGAAGCTCAGACTTTTTGCGAAGGCCAACTAGCAAAATGGTATTGATAATCTATTATTTTATGACATTTTACCATCCTTAAGGAAATAATGATAGGTGATTCTAATCCCCTTTCAAATCCCTCGCAATGGGTTGATTCAGGTTATGTTCTATTTCTACCGGTTAAAAGAGTAAATTATAAAATAAAAAAAAATTATGCAGCAAGAGTACAAAATCTCTAAATCATTTTATTCTAGAAATTATATTACCATTAAAATAGTATAATTTTCATAATCATATTTGACAAAGTAGTTATTAATAACAAGTTAAAGAGAATTTTGAACATCAAATTTTGCGGATCAAACAACCTAACCTGGACAGTTCTGTCTCGTACCAGAAGGATGCCTGTTTTGACCTGAACTTGTTCGACCCTTTACCCAAATTGCCCGACCTTCCCATTTTGCCACCTCTAGCAATTATTGACGTAAGAGTCCGTGTCAAAAGGTCTTCTATTGGTACTTAAATACTACGATTTCGTGGTGCTTGCTTGTTTACTATACCACTTAATTTACAAATAACTCAAAACTCATCCCTCTCTTTGTGAATCTTATGTAATTATTGACGTAAGAGTCCGTGTCAAAAGGTCTTCTATTGGTACTTAAATACTACGATTTCGTGGTGCTTGCTTGTTTACTATACCACTTAATTTACAAATAACTCAAAACTCATCCCTCTCTTTGAGTCTTTGTGAATCTTGTGTAATGTTGCAGATCAGTCAATACTCAAAGGAAAACGTTTGTTTCATCATGTTCGTCGACAAGGAAACACTTGTAAAACTATCAAAGGAGGGAAGTATTCCTGATGAAAAAAGGTTAGTCGGGTTATGGAGGATAGTTGTTGTAAGCAATCTACCATATGAGGACATGAGGAAAACGGGAAAAGTGCCAAAATTTTTGTCACACCGTCTCTTCCCATCAGCCAGGTGATCCTCAAACCATGATCTTATCTTTATGGGGTGTTCGGATGTGTGTTTTGAAGCTGATTATGCTATATTGAATAGTCAGAATCAGATAATCAACTATAATAAAATGCGTTGTGCTTATGCTGCTTGTAGTTGTACTAGTCAATAATATGAGACTGCGACAAATTTTGACTATTCAATGAGATTTAAAGTTTTTTTAAACATTCACGTTTAAAACATATCATTTGTATTTTATGAAATATAAAATATTTGTTTAAGATTTTGGTTAAAAAGTTCTTTTTAAAACATGATGCAAGAGATGGTATTTGGATGTGCTTATGGTGTTTGAAGTTTTAATATACGACAAGCACCATAATCCCCTTGGTAAACTGTAGACGGTCTTTTAATTTCTAGTAATTATTGTTTTCAGGTACTCCATTTGGCTTGATAGCAAGCTGAGGCTTCATACAGACCCAATGCTGCTAATTGAATATTTTCTATGGCGGAATAGAGCAGAATATGCAATTTCTAACCATTACACTCGTCATTGTGTGTGGGATGAAGTACAACAAAATAAACGTTTAAATAAATACAATCACACAGCAATCGACCAACAGTTTTTGTTTTATCAGTCTGATGGTCTGCATAAGTTTGACCCTTCTGACCCGAATAAACCCCTTCCAAGTTGTGCGTATCACTGGTATTTTATTTCATATTTTGGAGACTTTTCCTAATAGTTGGATTTAAGACACTAATTCTATTTATTTGTATTCTCCTTTCTTTACTTGTGATTGCAGATGTCCCTGAAGGTTCTGTTATCGTTAGGGCACATACACCAATGTCAAATTTATTTTCATGCCTTTGGTTTAACGAAGTTGATCGTTTTACTTCACGCGATCAGTTGAGCTTTGGATATACATTCTTGAAGTTGAAAAGAACAAACCCTGATAAACCATTTGTGCTACATATGTTTAAGGTAATTTGGCTAACCATTCAAAAAAAAATTCCTGTAAATGTGAGAAACCATTACTGGAAAGCTCACAAGACCCCACCAATACATTGCTAACCAATGGAATCAATAAGATGTAGTATGCGGTGGCAAATGGCATTAAAATTTAAGTTATGTTTTTAAAAATTTTCTTTTTTTTTCTCTCTCTCGAGTTTGCTTCTTCATATTGTTGTTATTATAATTCTTTTACCTTTTGTCACATGTAGGATTGTGAACGCAGAGCAATCACAAAGCTATTTCATCATAGGAGTCCTTGACTGATGACCCGTAAATATTGGCGGTTTGCTTCCCTGTGAAATGCTCCAAGGTTTGTCCTAAATTTTTTATATTAATAATTATTGTGTTACTAATGATTACGGAAGCTATACTATTTCAATAATAACCCCATTAATTGAATAAAATGTTTAGGAGGTTTTATGCATTAAAGGAACACTTTGAGAAGCTATGTTATTTCTATTTTGGGTAACACACTTTAATTTTGCCCATTAGAAGGTTCAAACTTCATTTTTTTTTCCTTTCTAAACTTCTGGTAATCCAAATCGGGTACTCGTTCAAAATGATGCCGTAATTTTTACCATGCTGACTTTTACTTTTCCAAAACTCTGACAAGTTGTGGGGGTGCCTGCAGTTAACTTTACAAGAGTACCCTAAATGAAAACTTACTGAATGTTTGAGCTTTTTTATGAGTGCAAATAAGCGTCTGCCCAAAATACAAATCAAGCGAAAGTTCGTTAGCTTTTTTATGCAATTTCCGATCTCCTTCTAAGCTAATTACATTGAGTTTTCTCGTTTAACTTATCGGTCCATTCACAAGTAAACGGGTACCCCATTCACAAGTAAACGGGTACCGACTATTGGTGTATAACTAAAGTCGTGTTTTTAATTGTCCTGCAGTTCAAATAAGGTGGTTTTGAGCAACAAAATTTTTGAAGCTTTTGTTGTATTATTAGTGAGCAGGATTGTGCAAATATGATGAGATATCCACCTCCTCCAAAGGATAACATGGTAAATGACAACCCACCCACGGATCAGTTTAGGATCCATTTTATGCTGTAGATGTATTCACATTAGATTCCCTGCATAAGTTAGAAGGATTATTATTCTATGGACTACAAAACAGGTTTCTTATGTACTAGATGACGGCCATTAAGCGCAAGCTGAAGATGGAAGTATAGTTGGTTGTTCTAAGGCTATCCGTAATGGGGCGTTATGGGGCAAAAAATTGTAATATGGCGCCCCATATAACGCCCCGCACCGCCCCCCGGGGCGCCATGTTAGCTTTGGAGGTCAAAGGCGCCATGTTCATGGCGCCGGTGCAACTCACATGTTTTTTTTTGTTTTTTTTTTCTTTTTTCCTATTGGTACACCTCATATCTCATAACCCCCATCCTCATAACCCCCCACTACACCCCTTACCTCATAACCCCCCATTTCCACGTCATCCGCCACATGGCGCATAACCCCCCACCCGGGGCTCCATCCACTACGGATAGCCTAAGTGGTAGGATTTTTGTCAGTGTTAGGCATTTATATATGTTGTTCTAAATGTGATATAAAACGGTTTTTTAACTGCTATTTCCATATATATATTCTTACGTTCCTTATTTTTATATTATTTTTTCATCTTCCATTTCAGTACTAGTGATCTCTTTGTTTAGAAGAGAAATTTACGAGGTAATTACGAATATATAAAGAAGCCTCCATATTTCCTTTTTTTTCTTTTTTTTTTTCACTTACAATTTGACTTTGTATGAGAGAATTTCACGTATTCAGTCTTGGTGATGAATGGTTTAATACTTTAATTCTTGTTTATTTTTCACTATAAATTTTATCTCTGATTCGCATATCAATATTCTCGTTATGGATATTTATAAAGAGTAACTCAAAAACTAAAACTCATAAGAAAGCCAAAATAAATGTTGGAGTAATATCAAGGGATTTTAAAATTTATCAATGGGAACTACTTGGTATTTATGTAAATTTAACCAAAACGATGTGGTTTTAACTGGTTTCGCATCTAAACTTAGATGTTTAACATCACCATATCCACTTTCAAACTAAATACCTTGGACAATGTCTTCATCATCTACTAAAATGTTATGCGTGACTCGTGCTTTATCGGATGACGTGTTTTCATCTAATAATATTAATGCCTTCAACCTTTTGCATATTTTTTAGATAGAGATGGTTTAGTGATGCAGTGAGAAGAAAAGAAAAAAAAAATAAGTGAAATTGATGTATAGTTGTTTGTTGTGTTTGAGCCATACCACACCACCCAACACCTTTCTGGTGTTTCCGCACCAGCCACACCCTTCATGTCACCACCTCCTTACGGTTTTCCTTCTTCTCTCCTTTTTTTCTCTTGTTATGTGGCTCGTAACCATCACACCCCTCCTTTGTTGGCCTCACACAAAAAAATAAATAAATAAATACTATATATATTTTAGGGTGATTATAAATAAATAAACACTTTTGATAGATAAATACTATATATAATTAGGCTAAAACGGTGTAACGTGTTGTGACAACGACCCCTTGAAATTCAGGGGTGTTTTTTTAATGTTTAAAAAAACATTATTTTTTTAAGTAAAACTCACGCCGTAAAACTCACGCCAAATACTTTTTTCTTTTTCTTGAACAGCAGTGAGAGAAATCCCCCTTAATCGACTAGAAGAAACGATAACGATTGCCGTGTTCGAGTTTGAAGCTGTAATCAGAGGTAAATTCCTATACTAGTCTTTAAGTTTTTCGTTTCTTGCTAGATAATCAACACAATTACACAGCGGCCTCCAGGGATAAAAACGCATAATCTGACTGACTGACTGATCATAATCATCACTGAATTAGTTACTATCTTATACTACTTTCCGGTTTGAAAACCCTAAAAACTTATCCATTTTTTATTTGGGGGTTTTTGAACCCTAGGTTTTTTGTTACAGTAAAGTAGAGGGAGTAAAAGAACAAGATAAATATGCATTTGTTTCAAATGCATATTTTTGTATCTATCTTGTTCCTTTTAATTAATTAGGTTCTCACTGGATGTAAATCCATAAAATAAAAAGTTTTGAAGAGATTGTTGATTTGTTGGTCCCTAATTCTACCCACATATACTCTCTTTTCCATCATGTTTTTATAATTTTTACAAGATACTCATTAACAAGAATTTGCATCTTTTTTTTTGTGCCTTCAAATTCTTAAGCAGAAGAACAAACAAATCGTACCTAGTACAATTCCACTCATATCAGAGCTATTGGTGATTTTTGCAGTATTTCATTGAAATGGAACCGTTCCCACAAAGACAATTGTTTGGTGGAGCAATTTCTACTTCTTTCCCAATTAGGTTTGAGGTTTGTTTTAATTTCTCTTTTTGGTCTTTGTTTGTTTATCATGTGTATTGTTTGTTCTTGATGACCTTTCAATTGCAGGATGTGAGCAATATTCGTGAAGTTCCTGATCATCAGGTTTGTTAATTCCATCGATTTTTTTATTCATATTCACTTTTGGTTGTTAGAACAGTTGTTTCCCAACTGAAATACTCACAAATAAAAACTTTGGCATGAACTCATGATCATCATTAGTTTGAAAATTCAAATTTGTATTAGTTTTGACTTTTGGCATTTTTTTTCCTTTTTATTTAAGGACTTCTTTATTTTATTTTTAATATATTGTCTTTAGGAGGTGTTTGTGGACCCTGAGCGAGATGAGAGCCTGATAATCGAGCTTTTAGAAATGAAGCATGATGTGGCAGACAACGGAAGCGCTACTTGGTTTCTACAAGACCTTGCTACCGAACAAGGCGCCGAGGGCAACATTGTAAAATCACTTTCTTTGCAATCTATTGAAACCGCATTCTAGTATAAGAAATAGACGCAATGAGGGCAATGTTTGAAATGACTCTTGAAAATATGCGACTTAAAATACCACTTAGTTAAATGAAAAGAGAGATTGTAAACTAAAATCAATGATATATGTTTAATTTGTCTATTTCTCAAACATCTGAAATATTTGTATTTTTAAATTCTTCTCGTCCAGGTGACCGAACAGTCAGCAGTATTCGAGGCTGAGGGATTGGGATACAGAAACACGCCTTCTGTCATAACAACAGCAGCTGCCCAAATGGTAATCAAGACACCATTTTTGACTTTGCTAATAATTTTGGGAAATGCTTGACTATTTATCGACTCATGAAGTAAAAAATTAAGACTTTTTTTGAACCCAAGTGAATCAAATCAATCATTTGTAACGATAATCATGCTCAAATATAAAAACTTACAGTTATCTCGTAGCTTATTGTTATCCATGTCTGATTCTTTCAATTTGCGTAGGCTATTTCCAAGGGACGCCAAGGAAGAGAAGCACAAAATCTTGTAAAGGTATAACCTTTAACATCTCTTTTTTCCTTAGATCATGAAAACTTAGGTTCTTCGAGGATTTTCTATGCTAACAAAGTTTAAGCAAGAACTACCAGAATCATATAAACACTTGTACATTCTGTTTCAAATGTGATACATATGGCAATTAGGTAACCGCCTAGCTGCCCCATTTTCCTCTCACACTACATTTATTAGCACCATGTACAAGTTCTTATTACGGTTTTCGCTGTTCTCTACTTAAAAACTGGTTCTGAAAGAATCGCTTAAACGCACCCCTAGGTTCTGGTAAAAAAAAAACTCTTTAAACGTGTGATTCCTTCAGGTATATTTGGCAAATTTGCGACTCAAAGGAGTTCAAACAGATGTACTCATTACCGCATATGAGCCTGTTTTTATAAGGTATGTAAATAAAGCAATAAACTTGTATCTTTTTATCTTCTTCCAGGTGCTATTATTAATTCTTTATGAACCAAATAGTTGACTGTTGTCTGATGGTGTTGCGGTTGCAGCCCTTCAAGCGAAAGTGCACAATCTGTTGGAGCCGGTTTAACCGTGCCTGCTGCAGATTCAGGACGGACCCCAATGGTTGATGTTTTTAAGCAGGTGGTTACTACATTTAGAATCAATGATTGGAACCTATTTGGTTCTGCTGCCACTACAGAGGGCAATTTTGGTGGTTCTTGAAGGGCAATTTGACTACAACTTATTTCGGTTACACTGTTTTTTTTTTTTCTGTAACGGTGATTACAACTTTCGAGTCCATTATACATGTAGAAGACATAAACATTTGGTTCGAATTGGTCGATATAAATCTGAAGCCATATAAGTATACAGACCGATAAGCGTTAAGCATCGCGATCACTTTTGCATTCACGAGGCATAACAGGGAGCCGTTTTCGATCAGTACAGTAGTTGTAGACCGTGAACTTCTTACGAACCCAACGAAGACGACGCCATTGGTAATTATCGAGATCGTGATACACGTCCTGGTCCCACCAATGTTTGCCTTGTGTGGCACAGTATTTGGCTTCCGCTGATGATTCACAACCGTCGATATGGAAGTTCTTATAAGAAGCCACAAATGGCGCCTTTGACCAGTCGGTCTTCTCCAACCCGCCCCTCGTGGCCCAGTTGTCCGCGTTCCATAAACTTGAGTATACCTTCATTGGTTGGTTGAACGGAAACCCGACTTCCAAATGCTTATTGTTCTTGAACACCCTTATTGGAATGTCATCCACAAAAAACCTAGAATAATATTAACAAAATTATATGAACAGTTAACAATTGTTTTGTATTTGCTTTAATAATGATATACATAAAACGATCATAGAAATTGGATTTAAATAATCTAAAGTTTAATTAATTGGTCGGAATTAATCTCAAGTAACGAAATGTTTACTACCGAACCCAACTTTTAACCTATATTCCTATAATAATCCTTAGCTAATGAAAAGTTAACGACGTTAGTTTTTTTTTTATTAAACATTGGATTTAAATAATCCCAAGTTTCATCAATTGACCCGTAATAATCCCAACTTTTAAAATAAAGTAAACCCAAATAATCTCAAGTTTCATCAATTGGCTGATAATAATCTCAATTTTTATAAAAACTAACGTCGGGATAAATTTCCGTTAGTCAATGATCGTTGTAGAAAAATATGTTAAAAGTTGGGGGCTCAGTAGTAAACATGCGTTACTTGAAATTAATGTCGACCAATTGATGAAACTTGAATTATTTAAATCCAATTTCCCTAAAACAAAACGGTTATATAACAAAATAACCGCTTTATCTCTAGGTAATATGTATAGTTAAATTACTCAATATTTTGTGCTTAGTCCCTCCATTATCTTCAACATGCATGTTTAGTCCCTGTCATTTTAACTAGTACTTACACTATTTGGTAGAGATTCCACAAGACAGAGTAGGAGTGGAAAGCTTTAGTAGGATCAAACCATAAGTATATTCGTTGCTCCCGGTCGCCTTTACCTCCGGTGAACACGTTCGTTTGTAGAATGTACGGTTGTCCCGTCCTGTTCCCTAAGAACTCGAAGTCGATCTCATCGTGCTCGGAGCCTTGTGATGACATCTGCATAACACATGAACAAACTTAATTAACATACACATAGACAAACAGACAAAAAAATATGCAGTTAGCTAGCTAGATAGATATACGTACATAAAAGGCGGTGACAGTGCCAGCAGAATCCCCAGGTACCATTTTAATTTCCATATTGAAATGTCCAAAGAGGTAGGATCCCTTGGATTGGAAGCCGGTGCCAGTGTTATTGTCGAGCGACAGTTGGATATCCGAACCATCGTTAAAGTACTTAATGTGGTCAAATGCCCAGGTGGGGACGTAGTTCTTCTCAAACAGCTCCGCTGTCGGTTTCATTGGGGCGGCTCCTGTCGCAATGCCGATGAGAAGAAAAACCGCCATCATGTAAACGTAAGTCCATGCTCCTTGGTATCTTTTGTCATCCATTTTATTCTACTCCCTGAATTTGTTACAATCTCTCCCCTAAATATTTTTTTAACTACACATATTTGATAAGTATCTATAAGTATCTGATGTTGTAATTGGTGTTATAATTGTTATTTTGTATATGTCTCTCTCTATGAAATCAAATCAGTAAAGTTAAAAATCTTACCTCAAATATGAAGAAATACAACTAGATCTTGATTTCTCCCTTGCAAAATTTAAAAGATTTATCTTCAATTGTTTTGTTGTTTGATTATTTGTTCGGGACTCAGCTTAAATACGATCCAACCCAACTTATTAAATAATAATTTTTTAATCCATTGATTTAGTTTGAAGGTTTTATCCATGACTAGAAATTTAGAATTAACCGGCCCGTCTCCAATTGCTCCTCGATTTTTTTTATTATTACATTATAAAACATAGACAGAGAGGCAACAAAAAAAAACTCAATAACTCCTCTCTTAATTTTATTTTATTGAACATTTTGTATTATTAAAATAAGTCAATCACTTTGCTATATTTCTTATGCTAATTTTTTATACCCGTGTGTTATACGACTGGTTTAAAAAAAAAAATACAATCATAATCTACTATGGTAAATTTTATTAAAATATATAAATTAAACTAAATTATAAGATTTAAAAATTATTATTTCTATAATTATATAAAAAAAAATTAGTAAACTATAATTATAGGAATAATTAGTTATCTAGTCATGAAAAAAAAGGATTTTTGTTTATTGTATTAAAATACTTGGTAAATTTGAATTTAAACTCAAACAAAGTAAAAATTTATAAAAATTAAATAGAATAAATATTATATTATATATATAATATTAAAGTATTCGTTTAAATAAAATATTATAAGCATTATATAAAAATATTAAAATATATGCAATAAAATATATTATTTTTAATTAGTTTGTAAATATTTGATTGAGGAGGCTTATGGTGATGACATATGTAAGGAATATTGCGCTTGGAAGATTTCCGGCTGAATGTCAATTTTACTATGTTCCGGCTGAAATTGAAGTTGAAGCGGAATTCTCACTTCAAGTGGAACTCGCAGTTCAAGCGGAAAGAAGCAGTTTTGTCTTTTAGCGAATATTCCGGGTGAACTCGATTATCCACCAGACAATGAGTTCAACCGGACTTTTCCTGAGATGTCTTTTCAGCAAGTCCAATCCTGCAAAAGCTTCTCGTATGCTTCTATATCTGATTCAAGCCGCTCTCCTAAAGTAGTATGTTGCTGCAAACACGCAAGATATTCCAATTGCCGATGTTTATTCTTTTAGTAGTTTGTATTTGACTTTTTTTTTTGTTTACGGTCTAGATTAGATCGCATGAGATCAATGGCTGTGATTGATCTCATATGCACTATATATAACTTGTTAGCTCTCAGTTTACAAAACAGTTGTCATCACTTGTAATAGTGTAGCTTTGAGTTAATGCAAATAGTGACGAGTATTTGATACTTTGTTGTTACTACTATTCTGCAAATCAAGCATTTACATTATACAAGAATTCAACATTGCTTAAGAAAAGTGAAATATAACTTAATTCCGCAGGGTTATATTTGCAAGTAAAGGGAATTGTTTAAGTTTAACTCTGACTTATATCGATCCTACAACATATGGCATGAATATTTTGTTGATTATATAGTATAGATAGATATATACAGATATAGATTTAGTATTTTGATCCACCGTATATGGCAAAATCATTAGATCATTACAATACTTGGCTTTCACTAGACCAGATGTTTGCTATGCTGTCAATTAATTGTCTCAATACATGCATGCCCCACCTACGAAACACATGCAAGCTTTAAAAAAGGTTATGCGCAACCTCAAATGCACTATTCATTATGGTCTATACCTCAATCGACAATCTAATCTCAACATCACAGTGTTTTCTGACTTTGATAGGGGTGGCATCACTGACGGGGGACGGTCCATATCTGCATATCTTCTATCTTGGCTCCAACATCATCTCGTGGAAATCAACAAGACATAAAACTGTCTCCCGTTCATCCACTAAAGCCGAGTACAAAGCCTTAGCTAATGTTGCAGCTGAGGTCTCACGGGTTGAAAATCTCCTAAAAGAACTTCATGTCACTATTCAAAAGCCCCTCAACTGTTTTGTGACAACACAAGTGCAACATATCTATGTGGAAATCCGGTTTCATAGCTCTCGACTACCACTTTGTTCGAGAAAAAATAACAACCAACTCTATCAAAGTATTCCACATCAACTCCAGTGATCAACCAGCCGATGCACTCACCAAGCCCCTGGCATGTAGACTGTTCTAGAAATTTCGATCCAAGATTGGAGTCTCCAATGGAGCCTTCATCATGCGGGGGCGTATTAAGGAATTCCGTGATTCCTCTCAATCACCCGATCAATTACCTTTATCCTTTGACTAATCATCCATCAATCATATATCTGGTTATTACCACCATCAATTGTATATATTGTTTCCTATTTAGATCTGTTGTATTAGGCTATATATTTTATACCATTCTTGTTGTATTATGTAATGATTTTGAAAACTCATATCAATTATAAGCATTATAAAACTCTCTATGGTCGTAAGGACCAATATGGACCGTCGACGATAGCATAAAATTCAGGAGAGTTATTATATTCATTTATATTAATTTGTTTGGAGATTCCATTGGGCCGTAGGGACCCTACGGCCATATGAAGTTTGTGTATATAGCAAGTTGTGTATGCATAGCCAGACTTGACTTAATAATAACCACGTTTCATACTTATTAAATATATATCACATTAAAAAATCACTAGATAATAATTAAGATTCCGATATATTATATTTGCCTTAATTCTAATTTTTAACACTTATAGAAAAATATACATGATTAAGCACCTATAAAGTAGCGATTGTTAAAAAACTTTACGACAATGAGCATTTAAGCGGTGGGTTTCATTTAGGATGAATGTGCAACACAGAGCGTCTTGGTTACTCGCACGGACTGCGGTCGTAACGTGTCGTGGGTAACATCGTTTGTTATGATGAGACCCCCGGGTAACCGGATGTTTGCATTTAAAAAATAAATAAATCTCGTCACAGAAAATAAGGATTTTGTTTATTATATTGCTCAACTAAAGTACAAAAAAAATATAAAATCTAATAAAATATTTTATATTATATGCATAATAAATATTATTATGAATATAGTATTATAAGCATTATAATAAAATATTAAAGTATATGTAATAAAATATACTATTTTAATAAAATATATAATATATATGCAATAAAAATATTATATTGTATAAAATATTAACCTTAATATTAAAATTTAGTATTTGAATAATTACTAACTTTAATATAGAAATTTATATTTGAATAATTATTTATTGGATAATTACTTATTAAAAGTTTAAACTAAATAAACCTTAATATGAAAATTTAGTATTTGAATAATTATTTATTAAAATTTTAACTTAACCTAAAATTTTAAGGTGATGACAATTGTCCTTTTTATTAATTAAAGTATGAACAAACTTTTTATTTATTATATAAGATAAATATAGACGTAGCGATTGTTGCATAGTTGCACGAAAAGTATGAGACTATCATCAACCCATTATGGTGTGCACGTGACTTGCTCCCTTCCTCAGTCTCACCTAACGAAAAACCCTGCCTCAAATATTATTGTTATTATAGATTTTAAAAACGTATGTAATGCAAGCTTTCTTTTTGTCTAGGCACGTATATTCATGCTGTCACACACGTGATTAAATTTTCAGACATAACTTGTAACAAAAAGATTAAGAAAATGGGGGTTATAAGTTGGGTCGGGGGTTTTCTCACCAGTTTTGAGTTTCCTCCTGATGGGGATTGGAGATGATCGGGTGAGTGGTGTAATGTCCCCGTCAGTGATTCAAATTTGCCATTCAGAAAAAATAAAATCCGTCGTTAGTGAGGCTCGAGCTCTTAACCTCAAGGGGGCAACACCATATTTACACCTAACTTAAATTGTTTTGCTAATTAGAATCAACCCCCTACCCACCCGGGGCCTAGTTGGGGAGGGCGACCGTCTAGGGCCCGGCTTTTTAAAATGTCTGATGAGTGGTGTTTAGATATATTTTATATTATTTTTCATCTAAATACATCGATGTGAGTATAAAATACATTATATTAATCGATTGTTATGTAAATGTGTTGGAAAGAAAATGAGCTGGTAATAAGTTGAACACGAATTATAAGTACCAAAAAATCAAGCATTATTTATATTTTTCTAAATTACTATATCCTACTTATTTAAGAATTAATAAGTATTTGAATTTTTAATATTGTTTGTTGATGTATTTTATTTTTCGTGAACAGCAGATTAGGAAACAAGAGATATTAAATTGGGCCAAAGCCCAATTGAGGAAGTCCCCTACAAATGAAACAAATGCTGCATTGGAGCATCTCACGTGGAATATGTAATTTTTAGCAGCGTTCTACTGGGCTGCAACAATTATTCAAATGGCCCAATTAATTATTTAAGTGGGCTATAGTCCACGTGAATGTGGAAAACAATTAATTAGTTTTTTTTTAACGGCAAGCAATTTATTAAAAAAACTAGCAAGGCGCTAGAATAAACAGTATAAAAAACAAGAAAAAAATAAAGTAACAGATTACATAAGAACACCAATAAAAAACTACATGCCCAGAAGATATATCGAGCCAAAAAATACATCCGGACTTGAGTAAAACTTGTGCCACCATGAACACATTTGGAACTTGGAAGCCTCCTAGCATCAGCCACAAGAGAACCATATGTTTTCCCATTGCACCATCAAAACCAACCCATATCATTGAATTGGGCTCCCATCAATTCCCGCACCCCCATGGCCACATAGAGTCTCCATAATTCCAAAACCCAATTCCTTCTGATTTTCCAACCCCCAAGAAATAATGAGAACTAAAAGCCAATAAACCTCTCATGATGTTTCCAATTTTTGCCTCTGACCCACTTTAGGAAAACTCCATCTTCACACCCCAGTTTATAAAAACTTCCATCTTCACATTATATTTTTGTACACATATTAGGCCACCCCATCATAGGACAAACAGAACCCCCCCCCCCCCCCCCCTCCATCATAGGACAAACACGAAAGGAATTACACTTCATCGCGTTTTACCAAATGCCCATGACATGATGACCCCACATGCTTAAAACTTCCCAACCACCTCAGACCAAATAACACACGTAAAAAAAAACGCACACACATCCCCAAAAAAGGACAAGTGTACACACCAAGACCCGGTCGCCCCCTACATTGACACCCTCACATCCCCACCCACCCCCCCCCCCCCCCCTCAAACGACCCAAAGAAGAAAACTGTCTTTTGATTTGGATCAACCAAACCTTCACAGTTGTTTCACAGCACCCACCAACTTGAACATTTTACTTCCTTAATACATATTACAATGGAAACAAGAGAGAAAACACCAACCACCCCAAAAAATCACACACCTCACTGGAGATTAGATACCCAAAACAGCTCCAATTTTTACAACTGATTTTCCATCACCCACACTCTTATTTCTATGTTTTAGTTTTGTTCCTTTTGTAAACTTACGTTGTTTTGTTTCTATTTTTCCTTTTCTATATTACACTTCTAACCATTCAATATTTATAATAGTTTTGTTGAGAATAATATATTAGAGAATATTGATTGTGAATTGTTGATCGCAAGCCTTGCTACTAAAATTATTAGAAGAGCCTCACGATTAATTCTTCTCAGAGCATTTACATCAGCTTCTTTATATTACACTGTATTCTTAAATTTTAAGTAAAATAAAAGAAATGTCGGTTGTTTCTCCTACATCAGCATCTTTATATTTAAACCTTATCATTAAATTTTAAGAGATAAATATAAGAGATTGGTTTATATACCAATCTATTACACATATATGGGGTCTTTTAAGGATAAGAAATGTGATGTACAGTCTTTTTTATAAAGATAAGGAACTATTGTAAATGCTCTCAGAGAGACGCACATACCGTTTAAAAATACTCAATATAGTTTTCCGGAGAAGATAGAATGCATTTGATTTAGTGATTTTGGGGTAAATTATAAATAGTGATAACATGACATTTGTTATCTAAAAATGCATTAAAAGGTGTAATGGTAAACCTGGAATTTTTTTTATTAGGTCGGATATTATTGGTGTCCGGCTATGTATCGTTATATACAAAAGAATGTTATACTAGTTGGGTAAGGTCACAAAATAATAAAAAACCAAATAAAATAAAAAGTAGTAAAATGCGTCAATCGTCATCTGCAGGGGTGGACCTACATCCAAACGAGTGGGGTCAAGCGACCCTCATCCATTTGTGTATTATTTACACTTGAGGTACGAAATCTTGAGAATTACTAATAAATTGTGTGAAGCTCTTCAAAGAAAGGAACAAGATATTTTGAATGCAATTGAATTGGTTCAATCTACCAAGTAAAATTTACAAACGTATAGACTTGAAGGATTTGGCTCACTTTTGGAGGACGTCACGTCTTTTTGTGAAAAGTATGATATTGAAACGATCAACATGACAAATGAGTATATCGACCCGAGAAACCGAAGAAGAAAGACTAACATTACTAACCATCATCATTACGAGTTTGATAATTCCAATATGGTATTAGATCATTCACAACCCATTCCCTAAATTTCTGTGTATAGTCCCTAAAATTTGAGGTTTGGCTGTGTGTGGTTTGTGAATAGAGGAGAAAGAAAAAGTTAATGTTCATCCCTATATTTGAGGAAACCTGTAAATTCCCTATATTTTTGTAATTTTTTTTAAAGTGGTTGTGAGTGAAAGAGAGAGAGAGAGATAAATTGTAATGATAAATGTATAAAACATATTATTTAATTAAAAATGAGAGAGAAATAATAGTGCTATTTAGTTAAATTTTAGGGATAACAATAGAAAATGAGTTGTGGATGCTCTTAGATATGCAAATTCAGGAGCTTGACCATTGTCTGTTGGTGTTACGGTTGCAGCCCTTCAAGCGAAAGCGCACAATCTGTTGGAGCTTGTTTAACCGTGCCTGCTGCAGATTCGGGACAGACACCAATAATAGTTGATGTTTTTAAGCAAGTGGTCACTACATTTGGAATCAATGATTGGAACCTGTTTGGTTCTGCTGTCATTACAGAAGGCAATTTTGGTGGTTCTTGAAGCGCAATTTGATACATTTTTTGTTATTGAAAAAGGTCTAGTGACACCGTTTGTTGCCCGTTTACCTTGTAATTCCTCTGAAATTAAAATTTAGTAAATCTAACAAGTAGCTAGGATTGCATCAAAAGCGGAAAGGAAAATATGTTTCTTTTATCACACATCTTGCTTCTGTAACGGTGATTACAACGTTTAAGTCCATTATACATGTTGAATACATAAACATTCGGTTCAAATTGGTTGACATAAATCTAAAAACAAATAAATATACACAGGGCGATAAGTGTTAAGCATCGCGATCCCTTTTGCATTCACGCGGCATAATAGGGAGCCGTTTCCGATCACTACAGTAGTTGTAAATTGTGTACTTCTTACGAACCCAACGAAGATGACGCCATTGGTAATCATCGAGGTCGCGATACTTCTTCTGGTCCCACCAACGTTTGCCTTGTGTTGCACAGTATTTGGCATTCACCGATGATTGACAACCATCGATATGGAAGTTCTTATAAGCGGCCACAAATGGCGCCTTTGACCAGTTGGTCTTCTCCAACCCGCCCCTCGTGGCCCAGTCGTCTGCATTCCATAAACTTGAGTACACCTTCATCGGTTGGTTGAACGGGAACCCGATTCCCAAATGCTTATTGTTCTTGAATACCCTTATTGGAATGTCATCCACAAAAAACCTAGAATAGTATTAACAAAATTATATGAATAGTATAAACACTTGCATTTATTGCTTTAATTATGATGCATAAAACGGTTATATAACAAAATAACTGTTTCACTATCTTTCTCACTAAATAGTTGCTAATTTCTTGGATTCATTTAGATTATTACCTCTAGGTGGCTAGGTTAAATATATGGTTAAATTAATATTTTGTGTTTAGTCCCTATAGTATCTTCAACATGCATGTGTAGTACTTACACTATTTGATAGAGATTCCACAAGACAGAGTAGGAGTGGAAAGCTTTAGTAGGATCAAACCATAAGTATATCCGTTGTTCCCGGTCGCCTTTACCTCCAGTGAACACGTTCGTTTGTAGAATGTACGGTTTGCCTGTCCTATTCCCCAAAAACTCAAAGTCGATCTCATCATGCTCGGAGCCTTCTGACGCCATCTGTATTTCCAACCCATAACATATGAACTAACTTCATTAACAAAACATACACGTATAGACAAGCAAACAGATAGACTGATAGATATACGTACATAAAAGGCGGTGACAGTGCCAGCAGAATCGCCGGGTACCATTTTAATTTGCATACTGAAATGTCCAAAGAGGTAGGACCCCTTGGATTGGAAGCCGGTACCGGTGTACTTGTCGAGCGATAGTTGGATATTCGAACCACCGTTGAAGTACTTAATGTGGTCAAATGCCCAGGTGGGGACATAGTTCTTCCCAAACGGCACGGCTATCGGTTTCTTTGGGGCGGCTCCCGTCACAACACCCATGAGAAGAAGAACGGCCATCGTGTAAGCATATATCCATGCTCCTTGGTATCTTTTTTCGCCCATTTTATTCAACTACCTGTGCATGTTTTTATTTTTTTTAACTACGTCTATTTGATAAATATTTGATATATAAATAAGTTAAGAAACCTTACCTCAAATATGCAAAAATACAACTTAGATCTTGATTTCTCCCTTGCAAAATTTAGAAGATTTATCTTCAATTGTTTTCTTGTTTCATTATTTTTCTAGAGACTCTGCTTAAATACTCACCATCGAATCCAACTTTTTGAATAATAATTTTTTAATCCATTGATTTAGTTTTAAGGTTTTATCCACGATTAGAGAATTCAGAATCCAATTGCTCCTCTAATTTTTTATTTTATTTTAAAACATAGACATAGAGGCAACAAAAAAGAACTCAAATAACTCCTCTCTTAGTTTTAATTCATTGTACATTCTTTTATTATTATATAAGTTAATCACTTTTCTATATTTCTTATATTTATATTTAGTATTTAATAAATATCCTCAAGCCACTTTAAGGTTAACTAGTGAGTTAAACCCGAGCATTACAAAAAATTATAGACATGATTAAGTAAGTATAAGATTACAACTCCAAATTAAGGTCATTTATTAAAGTAAGGTTATGCTAAAAGGCATAATTCTTTCATAAAAGTGACTCAAATTTTTTCTTAAAACACTTCACTTTTATCAAGTGTTAAACACTTTTACCTTACATTAAAAAAAATTATAAAAAAACTAGATAAGTGAAATATATATTAATATTGGTTATTATTTAGTGATTATTGTAAAAAATTAGCTTCATGTGTAACTAGATCACATGAAAAAATAACTATTAAATAGTAACCAAGACTCATGTATATTAAAAAACAACTACTAAATAGTAACTAACATTAAAAAAAATTGAGTAAATTTAATAAGGTTTATGAGAGTTGGATTTAATAAATGAAATGTTTTTAACTTTTCATAAATAAAATGTTGCACGAAGAGTATGAGACTAATGGTGTGCACGTGACTTCCTCCCTTCCTCCCCTAGTCCTCACCTAACCAAGAACCCTACTTCAAATATTATTATAGATTTTAAAACGTATGTTACAAACTATGCAACCTTTCTTTTAGTCTAGGCACGTATATTCATGTTGTCACACACGTAGCAGTGGCGGACTCAAGAATTTTTTTTATGGGGTTTGAAAATTTCGAGTGTCAATTATCTATTAATAAATAGTATTTTTTTCTCGGTACGATTCGGGTCGGGGCGGGTCACATTAACAAATTCAAACTCAAATCAAGTAATTAACCGACAAACTAATATAAAATTATAAAAATTCAACAAACAATCTCGTATTCCCCAGAAAATAACCAATAATCTAACATTCAAAAAAATTAGCAATTAATTAAGTTATCTAAATTATCAAAGTAAGTTTAAAAAGGGATACATAAACAAAAGACTTGGACTTTTAAAATCTAATTTGAGAGAGGGACGACGCCGATATCAACAAAGGTTTCAGTCAGTGGTATGTTCAATTTGTTCCAGCAGCAATAGTGATCTTGATGGTGAGCGTCGGTGGGATAGGGGAGATGAGTGCATAATGTTTGGATTTAAAGACGACACAAAACATTAACAGTGAAAGTCGGGAATTTTTTTAATTTATGCATATATTTTTCTAAATTGCCACTAATATAATAGTATGAAATAGTTTTTTTAATAAACATGATTAGGCTAAAATCTAAATTTGAGCAAAAAATATTTAATAATTATTTTGTATTTGAGTAAGTGGGTTTTGTTTATTTAATTTAATAGGTGGGCTAAAAATATAGATATGGACATAAAATATCATCATAGTTATTAAATATTTGGGCCGCTGCATTTTGTTTATAACATTTAAGAATTAATAAAGTAACCGACTTAATTATTTGAATACTTACTCAGTATATTTGTGTAAACTTTAAAGTTTTAAATTAATTTTACTTTGTGAAAGTCTCATCAAAATTTCATAGGGGTCGGTCTTAAAAGTTCTTGGGGGTCGGTCGGGATTGAATCATACATATCTCACTATAAAAAAGAAAATCATGGGGTGCAGGCGAACCCCATCCCTAAAGGGTGGGTACGCCGCTGCACGTGAGTTTGACAAATAAATTTTCGAAAATACTATATGACTGGTAATTGCACTACTTCTAATCTATTTTTATTAGGGACGGAGGGAACATATATCTAATGAGGTTTTAGACACACACGGAACTATAATATAGTACAAGTGTACAACTATTTAATTATAATATGTGATTATTTTTGAACTAGAGTCTAGACACCCAAGGTCCATAGCCGATGAAATAAATGGAGAAAAGCCTTCATTGTTTTTTTTTTACTGGTTATCTGGTTCGTAACTTGGAAGAAAATAAAGAAGATGATATGTGATTAGTTTTTGTATTTTTTAAATTAATTTAAAACTCATTCTTTTAAAGGTTCATTTCCAAAACTAAAAGACACCCCGCAACATGTCATTTCAAACTTTAATTTAATTAATTTTAACATTTTTTTGTGCTTTGCTAGTTCATATAGATTAGTTAATTTTATGTCCTTTATTTTTCTACTTATTTATTTTGAATTATTAATAAAATTATTATTGAATGATAACAAATTGTATTCATATTATGACCGGTTGAAGGTTTGAAGTGGTTCTTTAAAATTATGTTCATTTAAAATTGGCTTGCTTTCTATTGAAGGTTTAAAATCAGTTGAAAATTGTAAATTGCTTTGTGAAACATCTATACAAATTACTAAAATCACCCGTTTTCTATTTTGATTTTAGGAATTTATTTTTCTCTCTTTATTAAAGTTTTACTTGGATGTTACAAAATTAAAGTTTAAATGATGAATTTTGTTGTATTTTTTTCTTCTGGTTTGACATTAATTTGGTATTTAGGAACGGAATCTCCTAATTGGTAATTAGTTTTTTATATTTGATTTCCATTTGAAATAAGTTTGTTTTGGATTCATTTAAAGTTGTGCCATCTCATATTTTTATTCTATACATGTTAGAACTTTTTTGTGTTTATCGTCTTGATTATGCTTTGTCTAGTGCCTATATAATTACCGGACTTTCTTTCATACGACCCGTTTTAACTCGACCCTTTTCAATATGACCCGTTCTAACCTTGCTTGTTCTAATCTCACCTTTTTAACATGGGTCTTTTTTGGCCCCCACTCATAAAAATTTTTGAATCCACCACTGACTCTAGCTAAATCACATCAAACCCGTCTTTGGTGAGCTTGAATCCTTGACTTTAAGGGGAAGAACATCACTAACACCTAACTTCAATGGCTTTGGCTAATGCCTAATCTCTAACCGAATGTTTACTGTAAAGGTTATGTTTTTACGATTTGGTGCAACTGGTTTTAAGAAAACAAAATCAAATCTGCTGGGTTATATGAGTTTAGTTTAGTGATTTGATATTTTGATGGTTAAAGTGTATGTTTTTTTATTTCAAATGGATTGGTAGTATTAAACCTTTTAAAATGTTTATGCGACTTTTGGGTTTAAGTTATGTACGTCATACGCTTTAACAAACTGTGATCTATCTGTAAGAATTTGTGTGTCACATGCCAACACATAATCTCAGCAAATAACCAAAACATATTATTAGACATACGTGCGGCTTTTTAAACAACTGTTAACGTTAAGACCAAAATTGAGCAAAAAAAATGTAAAACACTAAATTGGGATTTTTAAATAGGTAAAATTGTTAAAATGTGTAAACGTTAGGGACTAAAAACGAAGTTTACTCTTAGGTTTTTTTTTTCCAAATTAAAGTTATGAAACACATGCATGATGGAAATGATTGATATAAGAAGCATGTAAATCAACTTTCAGTTTCCTTACTCCACCATCTCTGGAGACAACTAATCCCTTAAAAAAGATGTCTCAAATATAGAAACTAATTATTAATGAACTGTATTGATTAAATAGCAGTCAAACAATTGCTTCTAAACCACAAGATTACTCCTTTATTAACAACTAACTTGAAAATTAATCATGGCAAGAAGGCATTAAGATGATGTCCTTTTCAAGGTTTAAGAATTTAAGTCTCATCATGAACAAAATTTTATAAATCGTTTATAAATATAAAAATGGATACAGAGTGTGTGTGAGTTCATCATTCTAAAAAAACTAACCTATGAAAATGGTTCAAACCCAGCTCCACAATTTTTAACCACAACACATTCACGGGGCAGGTTCCCCAATCCCACCTATAATTTATAATTTTATCATTACTTTTTCTTTATTTTTCACTCACAACCACAATAAAATGATACTTTTTATATCCTTATTATTACGTTTTATCTCTCTTTCACTCACATCAAATTTTATAAAATCACTAGGCTTTTTTATCAAATATAGGGGTGAGCAGTAACTTTTTCTCTCTCCCCTTAACTCACAACCAATCATAACCAAACCCCATATTTTAGGATTATCACTCGTATACTGCACACACGATGAGTATTTTCAAAAAATCCATAAAAAAAAGCTGGACATACATGTGATCTCAAACAAGGTTGTAACATTCATTAGAGTAAAAAACACCAGATTAGCAGCAGCATTACAGAGAATAAAAGTTATCATAGAAACTAAGGAAGGTGCGTATCCATAAAAGAGAAAACTAAAAAACACATAAAAAGCATACCCCATGCTTCCAAGCAATAAGCCCAGTATCTTCTACTTGGACATCATGCAAGAAAACGGTATAACCGTAAAATCATCATCTCGATCAGTCGCCCTTTCTCCTAAAAGAGCAGCCTTCAGTGAGTCTAGCCCGACCACCGGTGGGCTGGCATAACACCGTCTGGCAGTTCCCGCACACTACAACTGTTTGCGAGTGGCTAAACACAGTGGTTCTGTACACCACAAATCATGAGGATATTAGGAATTTAATCATGTGTGTAACAAAAATAAATGAATTTGATGATTAATACTCACATGTTAAAACAGCCTTGGCATTTGACGTCCTGCACCGATAAAATTTATCAGAACTGATGTTGAAATGTATAAAAGTAGTGAATTTCTAGCACAACATTAGGCGCATTCTTGGTTCTGTTTGAAACCATGAAACTAGTCATGAATTTCTCTTGTATTTCAAGTGTTAAAACATAACCACTTCTTCATGACCCTAGCTAGTGCTCTTTATTCTCCAAAAAGCGTTTACTTGTTTAGGGAGTCGGTCTTTTATGTTTCGAGTGTTAAAACATCACTGCTTCTTTATTTTAATCCCATTTTTTATGTTCTTTTTTCATAAATGCCGAAGAAGCCAAACCATGAAACTACACCAAACCTATGTCAAATCATTAGTAATAGTTTAGATTTTAGACAGTTTGGCTTTCATTTAATAACTCCATCAAAACCACAATGTGAACACCCCTACACAACATGAGCCTAAGTATCTAACACGAAATTCAAGGGCTCAGGTTTAGTATAAACAGCCTAGGGTCAGTTCAGCTAAACAGATTTGTTTAGCTAACACAATATGAACCTATATATATAACAAAAACTCATGAGCTCAGGTTTAGTATAAACCGATTCGTGTCAGTATCGCTAAACAGATTTGTTTAGATAATAAGACCTAAGTACCTAACTGATTTAGCTAAACAGGCAGTGGTCAGGTTCAAATTGAGTTCAGGTATTGCCAAATTTTAGTTTAGCTAAGCAGGCAGTGGCCAGATTCATATCGGAATGTTAACAATTAATAACCCTAGACAAAACGCCCCATTCACAAATTTTCAAATTAACTTGAATCATGAAATCTAAAACTAACTTTAAAACCTTTAGAACCACTTATTAATGCCATACGAATGAAATATCGTGAAATTGCGATGGAAATAGTACCATGAAGAACGAATTGGGAGACTGAACGAGACGCTTGAGCTTATGCTTCCTCTTCTCCAAATCCGCCGGTGGATTCAGCAAATCAACGTCGTTCGGTAGAACCTGCAACTATCTCGTTAACTCACTGGATCGATCATAAACATATGTGTTCATTTCTAAGCAATCTAAGACGTTCATATTAAACAAAATCTGTGTTCACAGATGATCGATTTTTTCACATATCAAATTAAGCATACACATGAAAAGAAAGAAGGATGGATGGATGGATGTCAATTGATTCAAAGAACTCACCATCTTGTTGTTTCGAGATATCTCTCAGCCGCCTCGCGAAAACCCTAGCAGGAAACAGAAGATTAGGAACGAACGAAGGAGTACGCATTAGGTGTTCGTGTTTATATATGTTCTTGGGCTTTTGTGGTAGATGTGTTCGTTTTGAGGTGGGCTTTTTTGTTTATAGGCCTGCAAATCTATCCAGCCCAAAATATTAAACATACCCAGTTAAAATCGGTTTCAGTTTTGTAAAATGTGGCAAGTCTATCACAATGTCAGATGTACTAATAAGCTCTTACCGGGTCCGGTAAGAGCTTACTGCTAACCGGATTAGCAGTTTGCATGTTTGTTTTCGTTGCATGTTTGTTTTCGTAGAAAAGTTCCTCTGATCAGGTCAATTTTCTTTACCCATGCTTTATTTTGATCCTTACTCGGTTAGGGATTCATGAATCTCTTATCTGGTCAGTAGCAGAGGGTCAGGGACTAAGTATCAAACACGCCCTAACTTGTAGGATTTGTGCTCAAACATTTTGGTTGTATTGCGGGCCATTTAACCATGACTTTAAGATGGCTAGTTTGATCCCTAGAGCCTTCAGGTTTTACCACATGTCCATTCGTGGATGTAGGTTTTTCTTGAAATGAGCTTAATTTGTGGGTTTGGGCTACCCTAACACTGTCTACGTTACACAGATGGGGTATCTTTTGCTATTTGGTTTTTCGTATAGTCGGCCATTATTCATTTGTCGTTAATAAGATAGATGTATTATGGTTATAACTCTGTTGCATGATCCATTGATGGCGTACATAACATCGAACCATGTAGCTTTTATATCGACTTAGGCTCTTTGCATATTCGTCATTTGTTCGTGCGTTGTGGCAGCGCGATAATTTACAAAGCCGTATTCGTTTTTGTTAGTGCGATGTGGTGCGATGACAATTTCAATGAAGTACTCGTTCTATGTGTGCGTAATGCGACAACGGTGACACTTTACAACGCGATACTCATTTTTCTATCTGCCAATGCAGTGACGGCGATAATATACAGCACTATACACAAAATCTATCGACAGGATCACAGGATCGATGAAAGGCAAAGCAAAAAAAGAAAAGCAGAAGGCTTGATCGAAATCAAGACCCAGCGGATGATCTAGATCATTTGCATTAGGGTTCTTGGCAATGATACCACGTGAACAATCACGTACTGAATTGCTTGATTTCATTAGAATATACATCCCTATATATAATATAAGGTACAACAAAATGAAACCTAATAACCTTAAACCTAGAGAATATTTGTACAATAAATACAAAATACAAACCATCATAAAGATGTTATCGGTTAACAAACGATTGGGCATGGAATTTGTGAAACATGAACAACAACGCCAATGTGAAATTAAGAAACAGAGCTAGCTGCCATTGCATTGCAGAATTACTCGAACGAGATCTACACCATTCATGCATGGATATATAATTTATTAGCACGAATGACGACTATGGACATTTAGGTTTACCATCATGTGTTTTCCGGTCTCTGTAGCAAGGGCATTCATCTTTATGCCCGACAACGCCTGAAGGAACACATAAGCATGCTCGACAGCAACTGTTACATGTATCCACACAATTTCCACGATGATGTGTTTTTGAACACCGAACGTCACATGCATCTGGACATTCTGCATGCATGCAAGTTACAACGTTTTTTTTTTCATTATATATATGTAGGGTTACGTTCAAATGAGAACTTTTTGTTTTGAGAACTTTTGAGAACTAAATCTCCACCACTAATTTCAGTTGCGGGACCACTACAATTCATGGGAAGGGATGTATGTAAATATAACTAGTGGCTTAAAATGGTTCTCAAAAGTTCTCTTAACCAATTAGTTCTCAAATGATCCTCTCTCTATACATGTATATATGTATGGATTAAGATTAATGATTATGATTAATAGTACTACTTACGAGCTCGTGTTATAGATCCTTCTCCTCCGGCCTAATCATATTCAAAACAAAAGGAACATATATGTATAATATTAGATAACAATCACAAATGAAAAAAAAACAACTCACAACATCCTACGTACTTTTTTTTAGGTTAGAACAACTTAGTAAATTATGGACACTAATATGCATGTGATAGTTTTCAAATGGGTTCTTATAGGGACACCCCCTTTTTTGTAATACACCACCTTAAAACGTAAAGGATAGGGCTATCCTTCACAGATAGTGAGGGTGTAAAAGTAAATGTTCACGTTTAGTTCTCTTCTTCACCCCTCAAAACAGCAAGTCCAGTCAACTGACAGATTTTGTCGGAAGTTTTTTATCTTCACGTAAATGCTCACGTTTAGCGGCTTCCTTCAACCCTCAAAACAGCAAATGCTCACGTTTAGAGCCCTCCTTCACCCCAGATGACTGTTTTCTTATCCTTCACATATAGAGTTATACGTGAAGGTTATGTTTAACTAATAATTTTTTTTATAAATCACTTGATATTTTAACGTATACTCTTACAGGGATATTTTTTAAATTTATAAGGGTATATATAATATTGATATTTGTTTTATAGCACTACTACAAAAACTGGCATTCTTGACGTGCATTGCGCGTCAAGAAAGTGCCTTCTTGACACGCAAATGCGCGTCAAGGATGCGGGGGTCAAGAAGCTTCTTGACGCGCAAAATGCGTGTCAAGAAGCTCTTGACGCGCGAACAATGACACGCTATCCTTGACACTCCATTCTTGACACCCATTTTGCGCGTCAAGAAAGGGTGTCGTCTGTGATTAATATATTTTTTATTTATAATATTTTTTGTGTCGTCTGTTTATGACACGCAGATTTGCGCGTCAAGAATGTTAAAATAAAAAATAAAAAAAATATTTTTAATAGAATCACTAGTTTCTACATTAAATAAAAATTAACCTGCTATTACAAAATAAAATACACTTATAGCAAAATAATGCATTTCATATATATAGCAAACCAATACATTTCATACATTGATATATATCGATCTACATTATTCACTTAAATGTCAATAAAACTCATATTTGTTTAAGTAGTACTTGCAAATATCTTGACTTGATAACAAGATTCTGCCTTTCTAGCTCCTTCCTCGATGAAAACATGTTAGAACATCAACTTTGATTTCCTGTGATATATCAAACCAAACAGAATCATCCCACTGTGATGTTTCAACCTTAAACATCATTAAACATATTCATGTTGCAAGCGGAATGGATAATTATACGGGATTTCTCTAAATAGTTCTGCAAGCAATCAGAAAACATTGGCCATTTAAATATTTCATGTCTAAGTTCAAAACTGACTAGTCAAAATAAACCGCAAATAATGTTACCATGTCATATTCAGCTCTTTTTTCAGAATCTTGCAGAACCTTTAATTTATCATTGCACAACAAGAAAAATGTACATAAATCAAGTATAATTGCATATATAGCTGTAAATTATCTTCATAAGCATTAAAAGAAAAGACCAAATAACAACGATACCTCATAAGCCTCTCGTATCTGTTGAAATTTTCTCTTTGAAGACGGGTTATTTTTATTTGCATCCGGATGATATTTCTTTGCCAGCTGAGGAGCATTTAGTGAAAGAAAAAAATCATAAATCGGATGCCAAAGAGAAACTTTATAGATAGATATGTGCTATAACGATTAAAGAAGATAGTTTAAATAACTGATATCATGGTTGATTGATGCTAACCTTGGACCATCTTTTGAAGGGCTTCTACAGCAAGAGTATCAGCAAGTACAAAAACCGGGTTTCTTGTCATCACTTTTGACACAGGTGTTTTCTCGAAATCTAACTCACGAGCAATAACTTTTGTTGCAATATCCTTTAATAATCACAATTGATACTTGTAATTATTATTAACTAGATGGTGACCCGCCCGCGCGATGCGGCGGGCCACCATATTAATGGTTGTAACTTTAGATAGAAGCTTATAGTTTGATTTGGAAACTTACTTTTGACCATGAACTGTTGCAACAGTTTACAAAAAGAAATGTTTGTTTTTTCTAACCATATGCTAAGTACCATGCACCATGGTTGCCTTTACGAAAGTGTAGTTTTTTTTTACAGCTACATCACTACCACCATGCTTGCATTTACAAAAGTCTAGGACCACATCCATGCTTGCATTTACAAAGTAGCTACTTCATTACCATAAACCCCTTTGGTTTCTTTTCCTTTCACTTTCTTTGATGATACATGCCCTTCACCTGCATTGTATGATTTGTGTTTTTTGTCAGAATTCTTGCTTACCATAATCTCTATCTTGCAACCTTTTATTTCTTAAATATAGTATTGACTCTAAACAGTCAATGAGTCAAAATGAGATGATCATTCGCATATTGTTTAGACACACTACTATTCAATAGAATTTTGAGATTATATTCTCTATCTTGTATCTATTTGTTTTTTAAATCTAGTATTGACTCTAAACACTCAGAATGGCATGATCACGGGCATACTGTTTAGACTTTTTACGGCTACCTCACTACCACCATGCTAAGTACTATCATTATTAAATCTAGTATTAAGGTTTGTATAGCTTAACCAGCCCAATCCATTATCCCTTTTTGTAATCATATTCAGAGCATGAAAAGAATATTAATTTTAGTAACAAAGGTCATTACCAACCGCTTTTTTTAAGCATATGAAGTACTAATCATTTTCCAGAGATTATATTCAATAAAAAGCAGAGATGCTATTAAGGTTTGTATAGCTTAACCAACCTAGTCCATTATCCCTTTTTGTAATCATATTCAGAGTACCAAAAAAGTATTAGTTTTAGCAACAAAGGTCATTACGAACTACCTTTTTTAAGCAACATGAAGACCTAATCATTTTGCAGAAAGAGGCTAGTCATCCAAATGCAGCAGAATACAAAAAATAACTATTTTATTTGAGTGGTATTATCTCTTAAATGAATGTTCTAATGATTGCAGTAGATAATAACGACAGGGAAGGGTCAGTCGACGGACATCAAATTATTAGGAAGCTAAGATAAACACAGATATAAATACAAATAAAGGACGACAAAAATATAAGTGGACTTACATTGACAGAGCAGTTTCGCCACCTGCATATGAACAGAGATAATAGATTAGAAATCATACAACTGAAATACAAAAGACTTATCATTTTAAAAGAAAGAACTTTAAAAATAAGTGGTGACCAGTACTATTTGCGAAAATTTTACCACCAAATAGACCATCACTGTAGTCACTCACAGCTAAATATGACATTATGTATGGTACATGTATGCAATTAAAATTCTGAAGGTTCAACATAGAATTGAACAAAAAAGCCAAAGTTATCAATTACATACATAGAATTCTATACATCAGAATCATATTTGAACCTTTTACTTCAAGTTGACTATGGTTTTCAAATACATGCAAGTTTTAAATTCCAAAAATATACAATTGGATAGAAATACCAAAAATCCGTTTCTAAGGTAGAACATGAAAGGGAATGTAATTTTTTTATTAGCATTGAGTAGTAAGTTTAGGAAAGCCCCAAGCATACATCTGTATAGCTAAGTAGACGATAGTGTGTAAAATCTGTGCAGCAAATACTTGCAAGAGTCTCTAAATGAATTCACTTATAAAGTCCAATAAAAGGACATGTATTACACTATATTAACAACTGGATTCACATCAACCTACTCATCACCTTATTTCGTCAATAAAGACTATGTTTTGGCAAGCAGTAAACAATAAACGGTTAAATTCAAGTTTTAAATTCCAAAACAAAGCTACACTTCTTACCTGAATCTATCTGCTAAAAAATATATAAATACATGCCAGTATGTAAATTTTCACATATTAAATTAATTCATTCATTCACATGGGCCACCCTTCATTTTCTTCATAGTTGTTATATGAAATTCATTTCACATATGAAGCCACCTTTGCATATATTTTTCTAATGAAAATCTATGCCACTTCTTAATCACATTATACTAACGTTAGGTACATGTCAAGGGATCTGCAACTACATAGGCAAAACATACACGTATAAGAAGAAGAGCCCAATATTAACTTTAATTCTAATCAGCCGAATAGCCCTGGTAAGCAAAGATATAAGGCAAAAAGAACTAATATCACATTTTTTAGAAGTAAAAGAGACCTTTACAATACATACTCACTAGTACAAAACTGAACTGAAGCTGCGGTCATTTTTGGCAAAAGCTGCGGTTTTCAAACCGCAGCATTTGATAGCGTAGCTTTTGATGGGTCAGCAAATGCTGCGGTTCTTGATAGAGCAAATGATGCGGTTCAAAAACCGCAGCTTTTGCTATTTTTCAGAAAAAAATATATATATATATTTTGTTTTTGGATATCTAGAAAACCTGATCAACAAACAAATATTACTAAACAAAATCTGCATTTATAGAGAAATATTTTACATTTCTATAACACAAACTTTCAAATAACATATACACACTAAATTATAAGCTTTCTCAGTTTCTTGTATTAAGGTTAAAATGACACAACTGAGTTAATGTTTGCCATATTATTAACGAGAGAATATAGAAATATACAACTATAAATCTAAGAATGTGTATACTCTTACCTCTTTTATATGACCCATATTGTTATTGTTCTGCCCGTGTATACCTTCTAACAAACTTTGAGGAATTGTCATCTCAACAATTATGCTTTTATTGTTTTAAAGCCAATAATAAGTAGATCCACAATAAACACAATTCCACCTGCAATCAAGCCTTCACCTTGAACACTTCCATTGCTTCTCCTTGTTGGGATAAGGCAAATGCAGGAACACCTTTGTGCATAAAAATATAATATGAAATTAGACATGGATACAAATAAAAATGACAGAATCTAAAAAGCACCTTAAAGGAGACATGGATACAAATAAAAATGACAGAATCTAAAAAGCACCTTAAAGGAAAAAATTATCAAAGTAACAAAAACTAAACTAAACCAATTTATAACTAGAAGAAGGAATAAACAGAATTTTAAGAAGGAGTTCAAAGATGTAAGACTTATCCCGAGCGATTGCATAATATCATAAACATATGAGATAATGATAAATAATGTCATAAATAATGTCATAAGTAATGTAGCATACCAGTACCTTGTCAAAAAATAATCAATGATGGAGTAAATCACCAGATAAGAACAATGAATATGTTTTAAGGTATCTCCACCTCCTAAACTCACTAATGCAGTCTGCAAAAGAGTAATTATAAGCTGCAAACTATAAAGAACAAACAAATTATAAGCTGCAAGCATGGAATAAAGACAGATACATATGCAAAAGAATAACTTTAAAGCTTTTGGCTGATTACATTAACATCAAAATAACATGTAGTCAAGCAATAATTCATTCCTACAGATCAAAACCAAATTCATAACCAACTACAACTCAAATTTAAGAGCACATCATGATGATCAGAATCAACAAAATATGAGTAAAAACAAATAGAATAGAAACAAAGCAAGTACATACTGCAACAGATGGGACATCTCCGGTACGTACACTCTCATGCTCCACCAAACCTGTACTCAAACATCGAAGAATGGTAACATATTGTTACTATCGGGGTTAATTATTTGATTAGCAATCAGATCACCTTATATATCAAATCCATGCTTACCTATATAAAATAGAGGATAATACAATTGCCTGATTCCAATTTCCCAAATATGATTTCAAAGAATAAAGGATATCAAATTCATGCCTACTTATGAAAAATAGAGGATAACAAAATAGAGGATATCCACACACTAAATCTTTAAAAACATAAAACATGCCTCGTTGAAGCAATATGTACCTTTGGCACAATTGATATGAACCACATGTAATACAATAAAAAGCATCAGCTCTCTGTACATTCAAAATGGGTTGAGAGCATATGAACAAATCAAGAATTTTCTTATGAAAAATCATCAAGTTAACACCAATTTTCATTATAGAAACATGTAATCAAGCATTAGAGACCACTGCTGAACAAATTAATTGCAAATCCATAAAAAAATGAACATAAACCTGATGAACTCCGTAACTAGGTCAGAGAATCTTGCAAAATAAAAAAGGAAATCATACCTGCTTTGTTGGTCAGTGGATGCTAATGAAATCAAGATAAATCTACACACATTGAAACATAAAAAGAGATCAATTAACGGATGCCGGAGTGTTCAAAATGAAAATCAAAAATTAATCGTATAGAAATCTTACCACATATGCGACTTGAGTGACCCAAATCAGAAATCACTAGGGTTCTAGACTCTCTCTTTTCCTCGCCGATTAGGGTTCGCGTCCGAGGGTCTTCTATTTTCCTCGCTGATTAGGGTTTGGGTCCGATGGCCTTGGCCGCTGCCCGCTGGTGGTATTGACGGCTGGCTAATGGTGGTATTTGTGGTCTTGGTTGCCCAGGGAGATGAAAAAGATAAGGGACCAGGGAGGATAACTTGTTCAGGGGAAAATAGGTGGGGAGGGAAAATAGGTTGAGAGGGAAAATATTTTTGTTTTGGGGGGAAAAATAGACGAAAAGATTGAGGAGGAAAAAATGAGGAGGAGATGAACGGAGGAGAGTGGATCACGGTGGCGACGTACCAGGCGCCGGCGAAGCCATCTTCGTCAGAGCTAACTTCAACTTGAGAGCCTTTCTTTTAGGGGATGAATTCTTCAATGGCGATTGATTTCTGTCAATCAGAGGATGTGGTAGGGTTTCTAGAGGAGACGGTCTCGAGTTATTCGTGTGGGGGAAATTTGAAAATTAGGGCAAAATATTGGGGGGAAATTTGGAGCAAAAAATTAAAAGACGACACTTTCTTCTTGACACGCGGTTTTTATATGTCCTCCGTGTTTTTTTTTTTGAAATATGACAGAAATTCTTGACACGCAAAAATGCGCGTCATGAATTCTTAGGAATTACCTATAAATGACATTTTATTTTGACACTTCAGTTTTTGCACGTCAAGAATTATCGAGTGTCATCGTTCGCGTGTCAAGGAAGGCAGTTTTTGTAGTAGTGTAGTTAACTTTGTCTCTTTTTTGGGTTTTGGTTTCTTGCAAATTATATATAAAAATATGTATGGTTACCATTGCAAATTATATATAATTTTTTTACGAATGTAAAGTTTATATTTAATTAAATAAGTCACTACAGTTAAAAAAATTTAGGATAGCTTAGTGGTAATCCTAATTAAAAGAAATAATAAATTCAAAAAAGATGCGTGTGTGTCTACTTTTAATTTTTGTATGCTTTGGTAACCACTTTTTGTATGTTTCTTGTATTTTGTTAATTATCTAGTTTATAAAACAATACTAAAAGTTTTAAAACTAACCTTCACGTATAGAGCTCTACGTGAGGGTTCTTAGACATCCCCCGACATTCCCTGACGTTGTACTATCATGCTCTGACAGTTATACGTGAAGGATAGGTTTATCCTTCACCCCTTAATTCTTACACCCCCTCTATACGTGAAGGAGAGGGAGAAATGCAAGCTATTTTATTTTGGCACCCCTCCTATACGTGAAGGAGAACCCTATCCTTCACGTATAAGGCTGGTGTATTGAAAAAAAGAGGGGGTGTCCCTAAAAAACCCTTTTCAAATAAAGGACAAATTATATATGTTTTTTTTAAATAAGAAACACTCGATTATCCGGGGGTCTCATCATGGCAAACAATGTTACCTACAACACGTTGCGATCACAGTCCATACGAGCAACCAAAACCCTTAGTGTTGCACGTTCATCCAAGAAGATTCCCACCGCCCAAAGGCCCACTGTGGTAATTAAAACCTCTGACACACCTCATATTATTTTATATTTTTTGTGTTAGGTGAGATTTAAACCTTTGACCTCCATATTGGAAGGTAAAATGATATTCACTCCACCAAATAGTAGGGAATGATAAACTATATATGTATATGATGTATATGTATGTAATTTAATAAGAGAAAGAGTTGCTTACATATGAAATGTTGACAATGGTGAATGACACAAGGAGGAAGATGAAGAATGGGAAACCACCTGCTTCTACTTTGCCCATTAATTATTAACACAACAAAATAAAATCAAATCCTTTAATTAATTTGCTCACAATTATCGATCCTATATAATCTAGCTAGCGACGATACCAAATATTATATATTTACATTGTAGTTATTTTCTATGTAATAGTTCTATGTAATAGTTCTGTGACATTTACTAGGCTAATTAGTTAGTTTTAGGTAAAGGTTAATCTAATATTCTATGTTTTGAACATATATATGAAATAATGATAATGATTATATTGCAAAATAATCGCCCCCAATTCCTTAACGTGTCCTTTTATGTGCATGTGTCGATCTCTTGGTTATTGGTCGAACACTAAAATCAAATGAGATTATGTTTTTTTTTTCCTACCAAAATAAATGTATCTAGGAGTGATAACCCTAGCGTGTTGTGACGACACCGCCCTCGACCAAAGGAGGATGACAGTCTTTTGTTTGTTCTACAAACTTGAATATTCGTAGAAACACTAACCCATCATCCCATCCCCGCCTTCGATAGCAAGTACCAAAGCTTAAAATGTCACTATTACGTACATAAACAGCTATAAGCTACGACGTTTTGCTACGGAAAAAACTTCGTTTCAAATTAGCTACAAACATAAATTGCTACCGTTTAGTTACGAATATTTCGTTTCAAAGAAAATTCGTAGCAAACTTCGTAGCAAAGTCCGTAGCAAAATGAAGAAGATAAATTTAAAAAAAAAATTCAAAAAAATCCCGTATCAAAATCGCTAGCAAATCAAGAAATAGAATATTTAAAAATTATTTCTAAAATTTCCATAGCAAAAACTGTAGCATACCAAAATAAATAAATATATATATTTTTTAATAATTATTTGAGCAAAAAGCGTAACAACTTTGCGAAAGACCGGACACATTCTTATAACACCCGCATAGTTAAACCGTTATTTTTAACAAAACCTTCCATTAAAATGATACTTTATTAACGTCATAATTTTGGTCCCAAATAAATTTTCGATTTATTTAACTCTAACTTAACAAGTTAGAGTATCATTATCACTTAAAAATACTAGATATCAAACATCATCAATCAAAACGTATTTGATATGTTTTGTAACTTGAAACCCCTCTTAACGACACCTTGTGTGTATCTAAAATAAAAACACTCAAGTGACTCAGAAATTTCCAAAACAACTTTACGGTTTAAGAGTATTAAATTTAACATCCAACCTTTCTTTCTTGACAGCACCACAATGACACTTCGTAATCTCTTGTATACTTTGAAATGAACATGAATTCTTCTATTGCTTAACTATACTTACATATAATCCATGTCAAAACCTTTTGAAGCAGTTTTAATGGTTTCGGAGTCTATACCGTTATATCACTTTCTCAATCAATCCTTATTTGGTATTTACCATAGATTTATTACTTTATTAGTATCTATGGTTACCTCCAATTTTGACCTACTTAAATATTTAAGTCAAAAAACACGACATTTAAGGTTTGAGTCATCATCACTAACTTTTCTAAATCATAGTACCAACATTTATAATCAACTCACAATCAGTATCACAAATCCATTGCCCATCCCTTTGACCCATTTACAACCATATTCAATTTCCTAGCTTTGATCTTAAACAAGGTTTTTGAGTTATTTCAACATTCCTTGTTAATTCCACGTTAGCCATTATATGACATATAGGACAATCAATTATTACCCGTCACATAGGATAGTGTTTGCATAACAGAACCCATATTAACCTTTATTTTCCCGTTTGACTCGTTTAGACATTTAACATACCCTAGCACAACGGGTCACTTATACCCAAGGCCATAATAACCATTTTTATAACTTGGTGTTCATAACCAAATTTCTCAATAATCCCCCTTTCGTAGGGTATTTTCATAACAATATAGTACTATCCATTCCTTGGCCTTGCCGATAACAAAGTTTGCCTTGACGATGATTCAATTTGAAGATTCGTTATACTGTTTTCTAACTTATCATGATATCATCCAACTTCATTACATAAACAATATTTACAAGTGTTTACTAATTTAAACACTTGACGTTAATGTTAAAGGTTCTGTAACCATTTCATTTCCAACTGGTTTGTTTGTTTATTCAAGAATTTTTTATTTTCAAAATTAGTTTATAATTTTATTGGCAGCTCAAATGAAGTTATCAATTCATAATTATCCTTTATATGCAACCATTTTTTCAATTATGAAACCAATTTACCTTGACTAATCAAAGTTTCCAATTTAACACAATTTGGGGATTATCTTCCCTCATATACCTCATGGACATATCATTCACTACCAAATATTTTTAAATTCATTATATGTGGATGTCACTTTATCTATAATTTTAGATGTAAGTAGTACTTACCTCGATTCTATCCTTCTTTATCAGGTTGACCCATTGACCATAAGCTTGTACCTAGCTTTTCAATGATCAACTCGAATCACGGATAACATGACTCACTAGCTTTTCGTTGAATTGTTATGGAGGTCGTCGATTAGTGTTTTCTATTTTAAGAAGAAGATACAACTCAACTTTGTCCCAGTGGTTAAAGCTTGGCGTCTGTGTGTAGAAGGTCGCTAGTTCAAAACCTGACGACCGTTTTTTTCCTTTTAATTATCGAATTCCATGTTTACTGCAACTGCTTTGAGATAAAACTAATCTAAACCGGATTTAATTAACAAATCCATTTGTCCCTGAAGATGATATATATATAAATCTATCCACAATTGGGCTCAACCCCAATAGTTTTTGGGCATAACTGAAGGCCCTCTCTAAGCCCTAGGTTACCTCTCCTATAAATAGGAGGCTCATCCTCTTTATTTGCTCTCTGGTTTTTCTCCTCCTCCTTCTCACATTATGTTATTTACTTTATTTACCAATGAATCCATTACTAATGTTGGGTGTCGAAGGGTGGTTCAGAGACTCCGGTCTCTGACCCCTTCTAACGTGTTTGCTCTAATGATCTCAGGGACGCAGAACCAGATACGGTCAACCAAAGGATTAAAAAGCCTGATTCGATCTACCCAGTCGTGACCATCTTAGGTTTCTTCATTGGCGCCATCCGATTTCTAAAGCTTTGCTAGAACAGCTATTCTCCTTCACTTTCAGAAACCTTGTCTGATCTACGAGACTCAACAATGGGTAAATCTCTTCTCCATCTCATATTCTCCTTCACTTTCAGAACTAAAATTAGTTCGAGTAATCCTAACCCGTTTAGTATTTTAGTTAGATATGCGTAGTGTTTGTTAATTTGAGTCATTTTGGCACGTTTAGTCTTTAGTTGGATGTATTAAGTGTCATAAAGTTGGTTTAACTCATTTTGACATATTTAATACCTTAACACTTGGATTTAATTGCTACTATTGATGTTATTGTTTTATTAAAAATTAGGAATTATTTTTTATAGCTCAGCATGATGGTTTAAAGATTATGTTTACAATGGAAACAACAGAATATGAGGTGCGTGGTTTAGATTGATGAGACGGAATGTCTCAAACATGCCCTAACTTATGGCGACGACATGTCATCATCATATAAGGTTTGAGTAATTTTTTCTTGAAACTTTTTCGTTTCCAGAAAATCCTATATATAACGACAACTAGTTTTTGATACTCGTGCGACGCACGGGCGGTTTTAAAAAAAATGAATATAAAATTTAACATATTATAAAAATGCAATTCGATAAGTGGAACTAAAGAAAAAAAAATTAACATTCGACAATATAAAAAGTTATAAATTTGAAAATACAAACTTATAAACAACATTTGATGTTTTGTTTGTCACTTTTCCATCTTCATCCAATATGAGAAGTTTTAGTTTATCCATGCTCTTAACCCTTAATAAGTTGAATTCACAATCATGAAATTCGAATATTGTTTCCAAAAAAAAGATTTTACATTAAATTCGGCTATATATTTAGGGGAATTAGTTGAATTAATTTGAAATTTTAAAAATTTTAGAAATTTGATTGTTGAATTTTTAAAAATTGAATATTTGAATTGGTAAATGGTCACCTAATATTATGCAATTTTGTTAAATTGTAATCGAAAATTGTTTAAAAGATATAGAAATTTGAATTTAATGTGCAAAATTTTCGGATATAATTTTGCAAGTATTTTTTGTGAAATTAAAATGTTTAAACAATTTAAATTTTCGAGTGTTTACTTGCAAGTTATTTCCGTAAATTTCAGATTACTTTAATATTTAATATGTTTATAAAGTTTTCTTTTAGATTGGTAAATGTTAAATTTTGAAATTTAGTAATTGATATGAATACTTGCCAAAAAAAGTATTCATATCCTCATTTATTATGAATTAATTTCAGTTTTCAAATTAGGATATGAGATATGTATTTAATGTCAAGTAATTTGTTAAAAAAATTAGTTAATGACTTTGTCAATTATTCAAATCAACTAAAAAAATATGAGGCAAACCATTTAGGCGGGAAAATAAAAAAAAAGGATTGTTTTGGTGATGCCATGTGGCATTCAATCTTTTTATATATATATTATATAGATATAGATAGATTTTGTACCGATGAAGTGCGCTGGCAAACGGTGATCTACAACGACAAACTCTATCCCAACGACGTATTTGACCTATGGTGGCTACCTTTTGGCTTCAACTCTATGCCGACAACATCCCGTCGCCATGGGGTTTCTCAATGACATGTTCTCGTCGGCAAAGGGTAACTCATTTTCGTCGCTAAAAACACAGTTCCTTGTATTGAGTTTATGATCTGAGAAATGCTGTGTCTGCTTGCCATCTAAGAAAGTAAATTAAAAACTTAATTGAAATGAACTAAAAGTTTGGAAAAATTAGGAACTTAAAGTTGAAAATATATAGATAGCTATTACAAAATACAACCCTTAAAAATAGAGTTAAAATTTTGTTTTTTGTTTTGTTTTTATTTTATTTTATCTACTGCAAGTGCGTGTGCAAAAGGTGGCGCGATATCGTCTCGGACCCTTATTTCGCTCACCTTCATCACTCGATATCCGCGTGAGTGCTTAATGATCCTTCATCATTGCCGGCTGCCAAAGCGGACAATATCTTGATGCGACGGGTCTGGGCTGTTACAGATGGTATCAGAGCCGGTCGTCGGCCAGTGTGCCAGCGAGGACGCTGGTCCCCTAAGGAGGGAGGGTTGTAACATCCCACATTGGTGGGGAGGGGAACTAAGCCTGCCTTTATAAGGGTGTGGATACCTCCCCCACCTAGACGCGTTTTAAATCCGTGAGGGCCGGATGCCTGAGGGCATGCCGGCTGCCAAAGCGGACAATATCTTGGTGCGACGGGTCTGGGCTGTTACAGAATCATCCACAGATTCTACAGTGGGTAGAGATGGAAAACAAAGTTGATCATCATTATAACCCTAGTTTAATAACCGAGGCGCATCAATTGCTGGTTGAAAAAAAACTTTAAGTTCTTTAACCCTCAATCATATCAAGAGCCTTGATCTTAATCTTCGTTCTGTAGCCTTTCGTCCCCCGGTGATTATCGCGGGTTCAGTCAATGGTTTAATCTGCTTGTACAACAGGTTTGTTCACGAAACTTATGTGTTAAATCCCATCTTCGAAGAGTATACGATCCTCCCAAAACCACGACCGAAGAATAATACAGAGGTGGTGTTAAGTTGCGGTTTCGGAGTTTCAGCATCAGGAAAATACAAAGAACACAAAGTATACAAAGTGATACGGATTTGCTGTAAGAAAGTATCGCTAGATCCATACACAATCAAGGCGCCCAAAATCGAGGTTTACACCCTTGGAACGGGCCAATGGAGAAGTTTGGGACGAGAAAACCCTAATTACCACCTAACTAATCTCCAAGGGCCGCTTAAAAGTGCGGGTTTGTTTCTGAATAGTCATGTGTATTGGATCGCCGATGATCAAATTTACGATTTCGATTTGGTTACGGAGACTTTCGAGTTGTTACCGTCCCCTCCGCAAGATATCCGAGATGCTTCATACCATACGTTGGCCGTCGTTAAAGGTAGACTGAGTCGAATTTCGTCATCTACGTCAAGATTTTCGGTATGGGTGATGAAGGAGGGATCTTGGTGTAAGCTGATGAAGGTGAATTGGTGCGAAATTGAAGAAAATATAGACCCTTATTCTTTTTTTAGAGATCGGATACCGGTGTGTGTCGTTGATGGTTTAAAAGATACTAGTATTTTGGTCATCTTTGATAAAAGTTATGGACAATTGGTGGGGTATTGTCTTGACACGAATACGATTATACCTATTAATTTTCCGGGGTATTTAACGGAAGTGAAGACTTGTCGTCCTTACTCGCTTAATCTCCTCATGATGAGTTGAGTTATCGTCCTAGCTTTCTTAAACTCTGCAACTTTGGATCGAAGAGAGTTTATTCAAATTGATGCTTTCAAGTAATCACATGATTCATTGGTCTATATTTGTAACTTTTATTTATTCTTACATATTGTGCGCACTTTAGAACCTGTAACTGTTAATGAATTTATATTAGGGAAAAAGACGAAACTAGCCGGTTTGACCACGGTTGGACGAGAAAGTCCCCCCCCTTTTCAAAAAAGGACGAGAATAGCCGCATCCACGGTCGTCTATGACCTGCATCCACGGTCGTCCGACCGTCAAAACAGGTGTCAAAAACAACGGTCGTCCGACGAAAATACACGGTCGTCCCGCCCCCACGTACGGTCGTCCCGCCCCCCACGTACGGTCGTCCGCCCCCCACGTACGGTCGTCCGCCCCCACGTACGGTCGTCCCGCCCCCACGTACGGTCGTCCCGCCCCCACGTACGGTCGTCCGCCCCCACGTACGGTCGTCCTGCCCCCCCATACGGTCGTCCGCCCCCACGTACGGTCGTTACGACCGTCCAAAACAACAGGTGTCGTTTTCTTATAGCTTCGTCTAGACGGTCGTCCGACCGTGAATGGCGTGGCCAGGACGACCGTGGAGCCGGCTATTTTGGTCCAACCGTGGTCAAACCGGCTAGTTTCGTCTTTTTCCCTTTATATTATTTTATTGTATATATTAATTGATATACGGCACCTAATCAAGTAAAAAAAAAACTTAGGCCTCATCTATAATATAGACGGTGTATGATCGCTCGTCGCTCACCCGTTACATCAAGGTTAATTGGTACTCAAGAACTTTCAATGAATAAAGAAAAATAACTCAAAAACTTTATTCGAGAATTTGGTACAATAGATACCCTAAACTTGATCTCTATTTATAGACATAAACTATCATTCGGGAACAAGGCATCTTATTAGAGTGTAACACAAATGTCTCTTAACCAACCCTATACACATTAATAAAGTCGGTTTTATTCCCTCTACACATTGAGAATGACCAAACAACCCCTCCACACATTAGGATTTGACCAAACCCATCTACCAACTTATAGCGTGGGCCGTTTATGAATTAGACTTGGGCGAATGGTACACTCTGGAAAACTCCACTACATGTTGACTATAAAAAAAACATGTGAAGTGCACGAACTACACAAATTAAGGTGTTGATCTTATTATATTACTAGCCACTTACCCGGGTAAATACCCGGGTCTAGAACGTAAAATATATATATATATATATATATATTTATTTATATATATATATAGGCTTAGTATGTGGTGGAAACCCCTTTAAGTTATGAAAACCCCAAAAACCCATCAAGGGTTTCATATTGTGCCACATCACTCTTTTTCACACAATTTGTCTTTAGCTAAGAGGGTTATAATAGTAAATTTATCATCCTTTATTTTTTATTATTTATGTTGTTGTCAGATTATATTCAAGATATATACCTATCAAAATTTCAAAAATTTTCGTTCCCTCATTTTTTCAAAACCCACAGTGAACATATTCTCTGGTTCTCAACTCCTTCACCACCGACGACCACCACCACAACCCACAACGTCGTTACCGCCGGAAACCACCACCATCACCATCCACCATCATCTCATCTGAAAATCGATTTGTTGCCTGAAGATTTCCGGCCGCCGCCATCGTCTCAGTTCTACCCTCTCATCTGAACCACAACCACCTCTTGCATCATTTCCCACGCCTCTTCCACCAGATCCGGTAAACCCACCACCGCTAACTACCACCTCGACCACCATCTTCACCACTAGCCACCACAATCTGCAATTTTGAAGTGTTCATAGGTTAAATCGCCCCTGATGCAGCAGAATGTTGATGGTGCAGCGGCCGGATCTGAAGCTTTCAAAACCCCCGCTGGAGTTAAAGCCACCGTTGCCCTCCTCTGTTTTGATTTAACCGCCGCACACCTTCAGTCACCAAGCTTATAGTCGTCGCCTCCGCTCTGCTTCTCTGTTTCGTCGTTGGTCTTCCTCATCAGCCAGGTATTTATTTTTTTAGATTCGCCGGAGATGAATTCGGTCGCCCGGTCTCCCTCTGCCTTCAACATCGACGTCATCATCAGGCTTGTTCTCTTTGTCGCCCCGGTCGGTAGGTTAGTCGGAGACGATTTCGGTCGTCGGTCTCCCTCTGTTTTTGAGATTAACCCTCCTCTGTTGCAATAGAATATATGTATAAACTTATTTGTACCATGTGCAAAGATATTTGTACCCTGCAACTCTCTGTAGTTTATGTGCTTGAACATATGGGTCCCATGTCTTTGAAAACTTGGTCATAGATATTTAAATATGGCATAAATCATGTGATTCGTGTCCCATTTTATAATTTAAGTTGTTTTCTATGTTTTTTTTATTAGTTTACATGCAAATGTTTCTTTTTAATTCCTAATTTTATTCGACTACATGTGTTGGGTATGATTTTAATTAGTGTAATATTTAGAATTTTATTTTTTTAAAGTTTTTTTACCACTTTTAGATAGTTACGTAAATTACAAATATTTTTTACTTATTTTTATTTATAAAAACACTTTGTCATCATAAAAGTGTTAAATAAGTTCTTTTAAGTAAAAAATGAAAATAAAATATCTACTTGTTAATTAATTTTGTTAATTATATTACATATGTAACGTTCTGTGATGTTTACGTATATAAACTAATCAACTTGTTTTCTTCATAAGGGTAAATATTCATTTTGATAATTTTTTTAGTTGAATGTATAAAAGATAAATCTAAAGAAACTCAAACCTGTGGATAACGTATGGGTGTCCCCGTTATATTGGTAGTTGACTAATTGAAAATTTGGAAATTATGCTATGTCTCATTATATATCTTAAGTTTACATATGTAAAATTATGTTACATACGTAAATTTGTGTATATTTCGTGTTACATCTCATTATATATTTAAATTTACATATGTAAAATTGTGCCACATACGTAAATTTTACCACTTACAATCTCACGAGTATTTTACATATGTAATATCTTATTTTTACATATGTAACAACTGATGTGACATATTTTTACATATGTCATATCTTATTTTACATATGTAATATCTTATTTTACATATGTAATATATGTGTGGTATTAGGCTTTGTGGGTCAAAAACTGTTTCATAATCTTTTACATATGTAATATCTTATTTTTACATATATAACAACTGATGTTATATATTGTTACATATGTAATAACTACAGTTACATACTTTTACATATGTAATTTTACCACTTACAATCTCACGATTCTTTATTTTTTTATCTTCTTTTGAATTATTGTTAAAGTATATAATTTTCTTTTGATTTATAATTGAAGTATATGATTTACATATGTAATATCTTATTTTACATATGTAAAAGAAAACTTACTGTGTAATATACATATGTAAGAGTTTATTTTAATACGGTGGTTTTTAAGAGTTTGGCCCAAGTTGGATTTTGATTACACCATGGAAAAAGTAGAACACTTAAAATGATTTACGTTTGGTAATATCTTATTTTTACATATGTAATAACTGATGTTACATATTTTTACATATGTAATTTTACCACTTACAATCTTACGAGTCTTTATTTTTTTATCTTCTTTTGAATTATATGTAATATCTTATTTTACATATGTATTTTTTGATCTAGTGACATAGATTATCTGTGCATATGTAATATCTTATAAAGTATATGATTTTCTTTTGTTTTATAATTGTAGTATATGATTTATATATGTAATATCCTTTTTTACATATGTAAAACAAAACTTACTGTGTAATATACATATGTAAGAGTTTTTTTTCTTTCAATACAGTGGTTTTTTAGAGTTTGGCCCAAGTTGGATTTTGATTCCACCATGGAAAACGTAAATTTATGTTTGTTTCATGTTACGTCTCTTTATATTTTAATTTACATATGTAACATGCTGTGATTTTTACATATATAACTGATGTGCTTGTTTTCTTCGTAGGTTACGAGATTTTTGTGTCAAAGATGAAGATGATTATCAAGAACTCAAGCATATTAGCTTTTATATTTTTCTGTTAGCTTGTTATATGTATATTTTAATCATTTTATATAAAACATGTTGTTATGTTTAGTGTTGTTTGTGACGATTACTTATAAATTAATAAAATATATTTGTTGTTTTTTTGTTTCATTTGTCAAGATAATTTACATATGTAAAATGCTGTAAAAAAAATGTTTAATAGCAGCTACAAACATTTTACATATGTAAAATTCGTGTCTGAAAATTAAAAATGTAAGAGAGAGAAATTCAAAAAGTATGAGAGATACTAATGATTGGTGCATTGGAAATTGAAAAAGTATGAGAGAGAAATGTGTGTGAGATTACCATGTTACCATTTTCTACCTTTTTGGCATTTAAATAATAGAAAAGAAAATGCAAAAAGTAAGATTTAATCTCATCCATTGATGAATGAGATCAATGGCCCATAAAGGGTTTTCAAGGTTTTCAAGGCTCAAGTGGGTTTCCAAATTATCCATGCCCTATATATATATATATATATATATATATATATATATATATATATATATATATATACGTAAAAGATCCGTGTAGACCCCTTAAAATTTGTAGACCCCGTAGACCCCTACAAAACTCAATAAAACTCACTAAAATATAAAACTCAATGTTGTTAATTTGGTTTTTTAATTGCGATAAACTTTTTAAAACCAAAAAGAAAATAAACAAATTAACGAAAAAACAAAAAAAAAATTAAAAATCGAACATTTTATGACAATGAGTTTTAAAACCATTGAGTTTTAAACGCAACAGTGAGTTTTATTGAGTTTTAAACTCATCTTTTTTAAAACTCATTGTCGTAAAATGTTCGATTTTTAATGTTTTTCATTTTTTTCTTTCTAATTTTACTTTTTTGTTCTTAAAAGCTTATCGCAAATACAAAAAACCAAATTAACAATACTGAGTTTTATTTTTATTGAGTCTTATAGGGGTCTACGGGGTTTACAAATTTTAAGGGGTCTACACGGAACCTTTCCCTATATATATATATATATATATATATATATATATATATATATATATATATATATATATACTATCCAAAAAAATCTTATCGGTAAAACAAAATTCAATAATAGTAAAAAAAAAATCAATAACAATTACAAATTCGAGAAAATAGATTTATACACTATATTTCTTGTTACATTGGTTGGACGACCGTCTTCATCCAAAATCAAGATCTTCAGACCCTTCTTGCTCTTCACCCTTGATAACGCAACGTATAATTGACCATGAGAGAATACGGGATCTTTCAAGTACAATCCAACTCTCGAAAGAGACTGACCTTGGCTTTTGTGTATAGTCATAGCAAAACAAACCAAGATCGGAAACTGCCTTCTCTTAAACCGAAAAACAACTCTTTTATCTGTTGTAATTATATACAGTTAGTATTATTATTAATTTATCATTTATGTATTGATTTCATTCTTAGATGAAAATATGAAACCACTAAAACCAAAACGTAACAAAGCTATAAAATGCTTCCAAATAATATGTACTATTCTTTCAATTAATAGCTTTTATAACTTCATTCTTGCAAATGATAACTTGTCATAAAAAGGTAATTTCTTTTTGAAAGATTATTTGTCCTAGAGTTAGTATTGCTATAGGGTCATATTTCAATTTCCTTATGAGAAAATCTGTCCAATGGCCACCAAAATGTTTAAAGGAGCATTGCTTGTAAGCGTGAGTACACATAAAAGCTTATGATTGTTGGGTTATTCCAACAAGATGAGGCAAGATGAGTGGGTTGGGTAACAAGTCAAAACGGGTAACTTTTCTGTTTAGGCCAAAACAAGTTTGGTTGACATACGAAAACTTTATTGTCCATATTTACACTTTTTTTTAATCTAAATAGTTAATATGTTATTCAGCCAGATAAATGTAACCAAAAACATTGTATTTAAGTTTTTTTTTTTCTAAAACTTGTAAATTTAATATTATTGAATATTTATCGGTTCTTTAGCTTAATGTATTATTAAGTTAAGTTTTTATTTTCAATTTAGGTTCATCTTTTACTTCACATAATTTTTTTTCTATATCTTTTTTTTATATCAGAGCCTCGGGTATTTACCAGGGTCACTGACTAGTTAGGTAATAATTAGAGGGGCGTTATGAGGGTTATGACTACACACGATTTCAATGATAAAGCTCCTTGATGATGTGGACGACACGTGTCGCATACCCCCTCGGTAAACCCCTTACGGGGGAGGAGGAGGGAGATATGACTACACATAGCAGCTACAAACATTGAAATCGAATGGGGCCTTTGGGCTAAAGGCCCGCTGGCAATTGTGTTATCCGATTGGGAACCATCAATCGATCGATTGGTGGTGAAGCACTGATGGATACCCGAAGCATGCGATTTATTTCTTTTATATATATGAACTAACCAATCAAAATGCATTCACATATTATATAAATATACGTTTACGAAGTATTAGTTTGTGTCTTGACTTTACTGTTCACCGACTTTCTGTTTTTTTTTTCCCGACAACACTTTCGTATTATAGTGACGTTTTTCTATTTGCTTGACATCTGAGGTTAGGTCGTGGTGGTTAGTTTCTTCCTATCCTTAGTTTGAGGTATCTGGTTCGATTCTTTGTCGTACCGTTTGTTCGTATTTTTTTTTACTTTACACGTGTCATAGGCTGGGCACATGTCTTCACGATTTTAAGGCAGTTGTTTTACACCTGTCCTCTAGCTTTTCTTCACCATTTGTTTTTAACTTCTGCAAACTGCTAAAATAAACTGAAATTTAAATAAACTGTTTTTTAGAACTTATAGATAATTACTATTCAAACCTTTTGATTTACTTTCTGTATATTTTAACAAATAGTTATTTTTAAAACAGTTTTCGTTTAAATAAAGTTATAAAGATGTTTTATAAAAACTATTTAAAAAACATTTGTTTAACAATTTAAAAACTTTAAAAAAGAAAATAATTATTTAAAAACGTTTTTATAAATAATGGTTTTAAAATGTTTAAAAAAAACTGTTTAAAAAGCATTTTTTAGAAATCTTATACAAAGGTTTTCTAAAAACTATTTAAAATATTCTCTTTTGAAAATAATTGTTAAAAACGTTTTTTAAAAATAAAACTTTGTAAAAAACATTTTTAAAAAATAAAACTTTGCAAAAAACGTTTTTTAAAAATAAAAATTTATAAAACACATTTTTTAAAAATAAAACTTTATAAAAAAATGTTCTTAAAAAAACTAACATTTTTTTAATAAAACCTTTTTAAAAAAGGTTTTTTTAAACGTTTTTATAAAAAACTGTTTACAAAGTTTTTTTTAAATTTAAAACGTTTTAAAAAAAAATTGTTTAACACGTTTTTTTCAAACTTTTTGAAAGGCTTTTTTTTTAAAAATTGGTTAAAGAAGTTTTTTAAAAGCTGTTTAAAATATTTAAATAGTTTGTAAAAAAGGTTTTTTAGAAAAAAACTTTAAAAAAATGTTTTTTTATAAAAAAAACTGTTTAGAAAATGTTTTTTAAAAAAGAAAACTTTACTAAAAAATGTTTGTTTATGAAAAAACAGTTTAAAAAGAATGTTAGTAGAAGTTAGAAGATGTCAGAAGTGGCTGGACCACATCTGCACCAAGAAGAGGCCGCGCATACATTTTTTAATGAAATGTTTTCAAAAAAACAAACAGTCTGCATAACTAAATATCTACGCGTGATCTGCGCGGGATAGACATAAGATGGCAGAAGAGCTTTTTCAGAAAAAACAAACAAACACCTTATGTTCTCTTCATGCCTCTTATCACTTCTTTTTTTCTTCATTCTGTCGTTTCTGTCAAGGTACACATCTCTGATTTTCTCATCGACTTCGTCTTTGATTCTGGTAGTTTCATTTCGTTTTGATTTTAGGTTATAAATGCGCTTTGAATTTGAATTTTTGCTTGGTAGCGAATTGCCGAACTGTTTTCTGCCCTAATTTCGTTTCGATTAGGTTGCTGTTTTCTTCGTCTTTGATTTCGTAGTTTGTTTGTCATTTCAATTTCGTTTAAGCTCCGTTTGATTTTGAGTTTCATCTTATTACTTTCTTGGGCTTTGTTCTTCACAATTTTCATGAATCTTAGTTAGAAAGTCGTCTTCATAAAAAAAACTAACTCAAGTAAAAAGAATATTTCAGATTCAAACGTTTGGCATCCAAACCGAAAAATTATAACCATTTGAATCGTTTTTGTTCGAAGATATTATCATTACCTGAGTTTTTTTATTGTTCGGAAGCTTATTTCATCCTTTTCTTTTGACTATGCTTTTGATTACTTGCCCCTGTTGGTGTTAACTGTGTTTTTCTTACTCCTTTGTTCTTATATTCGAAGCTATTACACATTGCTCACCAGTTGTTTGTTGAAATGTCTGTGTTACAGGTATCAACTTCAGTTGCATTTGTTCTTTCATTCGAGGTAACTTTCATTTCATAGTTTCATTAGTCAAGTTTCGTCCTAGGTCTTTTAATTATACAGACTAATGTTAGCAAGTCTTAAGAATTGACTGGAGTACTTTTGTTCTAAATGAATTGAAATTGACTGTTTTACTTTTGTTGCATTGTAAAATATTTCAAGTTTACAAACTTATCAAATGTGGTTTTCTTACAAAACTTATAACAATTAAAGGGAAAAGTTGTGTTCTTTTTGCAATGAAAGTGAGTGTTTCACTTCTGTTAATGCCTTTAGTGATAATTACCTACATGTTATCTTAAGATTGGGGATTATTTTACTTTTGTTTCTTCATGTTCAAGGGGCTTTGTTGTTGTTTTGCTAAAAACACAAGCATGAGAACCAGTCCAATTTATGCATTCACAAAAAATTGAATGTTGTAGGTCTTTTAGTCCTATTTATGACTCTTCTCTTTCACAAAGTTTAGGCATTTTAGCATTTGATCTTAGTCAACATCTTTTACAATATATACATCTTTTACAATATATACATCGTAGGCATTTTTAAAGTCAATCCTCCTATGTTGCAAGTCTTTCTGATCTTTTATACTTTCTGCTCTTAAAGTCTCTATATTGTATGCTTTATACTCCCTCATTCTAATACACAAAATGGTGTTTCATTTGTTCAAGCTATGTACTTTTAAATGTTACACAGTTACGTTTTTTTTATACTAATTTCTTTACTATTTCTTATGTTATTTTTCATTTGAATTGGTGTTTTGTATGACTTTGGGTACGTTCAGTATGTTGCTATTCAAGGGAAGTTGGCGCTTTCAAAGTAACTTATCTACTGATGTTTAGGTGTATTCAAGTAATGTTTTTTGTTCTTTTGTTGTTTTAGTCTTTTCATTTGGATACATTCATATGGATTATTAGATATGGTCTTTCATTTCTGTTTTTGTCTTTCTTATGAATTTCATATGGTTTTTGTAATAAGTTCTATTCAATTGCCATAACTAATTCTTATAATAGTGAAGTGAATTTAAAATTCTGTAATTGTTTCCGGGAGTGATCTGTAACTACCCAAGAAAACAAAGTTCCTTTGCATTTGTTCTTTCATCCAAGGTAATGACCTATGACGCTTATGTTTTATTATTTACATGCCTAATGTTATAGACTAATGTAATGTGTTTTATATTCTTAGTCATTTTATAAACTTATGACATCAAATTATTTGGAAAAGGTTTTAGGAATTGATTAGATGTTTTGTTTCTGTTCTATATGTTGCCTTTCTATTACTTCCTTATGTTATTGAATTAGCTTTTTTTAAAATGAAATCATAGTTCTATTCCTGTATTTGCTGTTATCACTATACATTTTTTTAAATTAATTGCAGGTCCTGTGTTTAGGTTCTGTGTTCTTGGTCTAATTGCAGCTGAGGTACTACTTTTTTTCTTTTACTGTTCTTAATCTGTCTGTTTATATAGTCACTTTATATACATATATATATATCTCTGTTTTAATCCTTTATTTGTATAAGAATTTCTCTAGGCTACTTTACTAGGACTTAAAGTAGTACATAGTAACTAATATTATGTCTAACTTAAGAAAACGTCCACATATCAACGACTTTGTAAAACAACACCCCTACGCAACGCGTAGGGTAAAAGCCTTGTTTCTTTTTTAAATATAAACTAAACGATCAAACCAAATACTTTTATTATTGATATGTGATTTAACCTTCCATTTAGAAAATCATTTAATAGAAAAACAACTAAAGTTATTGAGTGTTGTCATTTGATCGGTCTTAATTGTGTTCGTCTATCAATGGGCCATGAAACTCTTCAGACGAGTCAAAAGGTGAAATCTCATAGGCCTAAGCATCTGAATGTTTCTCTGATTTGTAGTATTCATGGGCGTACTCGTCCTTAGGAGGGTATTCCTACTCAACAAGCGTAGGGTTTTGGTTCGGCAAGAAATGGGTTTTCTGGCCGATGAAGGGTTTTATGGTTCAAGGATAGGAGGGTTTTCCGGGTCGTGTACCTGAGGCAGTTGAGGAACTTAAAAATGAGTTGTGTAGGTTTATGATTTTTTTTAAGTGAAAGTGAAATAAAAAAAATATAATGAAAGTTAGAAATGTCAGGAATTTATATAACTTTCAAATATAATCGTTTCAAAGTATAGTCACTAGAAATATAGACGTTAGAAATTAAATAATAAAAAGTTCAAATAATAAAAGGAAATTACCTCATGTTAAATTAAATAAAAATAATAATTTGATGAATTCAGAGAAACATAAAACCATCCCAGACTTGAAAAAAAAAAACTAGGAAATATTAGGGGAGATCTTACGTGATGTTTATGTGACATTTGAGGAAACTGAGTAAACCAACCCCAACCTAAGGGTGGGCGGAATGCCTTCATGAAGGTACGAAAGCGATGAGGGAGGCATATATGTGGACGAGAAGAGAGAATGTGAGCAGAGCAGGCTCTTCCTTTATGTGGGGTGAAGCCTTAGCTTAGGGCCCCCAATTTGCATACGCAACAATATGCTCATTAGGTTAGCAGCAAAACAATTGAAGTTTCTAGGGGAGAGGTGATTAAGCGGCACATAGTTAGAGATAAATTGTAATTGCTATAGAACAATTTTAAAAAATAGTTGGCCTACAACCCCTCCATGTAATTGTTATAAGACATCGTAATTGATTTAGACAAAGATAATTAACCTATTTTTTCGGGTTTCAAATTTATGGACCAAAATCTAGTGTTGAAAGGAAAGAAAAAACATATTGTAAAATCGGCCCCTAATTTTAGTATCCGTTTTGGACCTCTGAAAAGCTTAAGCCGGCTATTTATGTGAGCGAGTGGAATGTGTAATTTTCATTATTTACTATGACTTATACCGATCATTAGTGAGATGATGTGAACATTTGATGTGACGCGCATATGAGATAGTCTGGGTGAGAGGGGTGTTAACCCTTATAATATTAGGGTCCTGCTATTTTTACATCCCTTTCTATTTTTAGACTCTGAAATACGCTGCATATAGCTGAATACGCAGCGTATATGTCTTTTTTTGGACGTCGACGACATAAAATTTAGGGGGGCTGTACGATTTTGATTGACTTATACGCAGCGTATAGGCCTATATGCTTCATATGACTACTTTTTCAGAGCCCAATACGCTGCGTATAGGCCTATACGTAACGTATTAGAATGTACAAATAGCATTTTTTTGTCTTCTTGTGAATGTAGAAATAGAATATGCCTAATTTTATTAGGAAACTAAACCAATTTTGACTGACTTGTCAATTTTGAAGGACTATTTTTAACATTCATATAAACTTGAAGGTGTAACTTTGCCAGATCACTAAACAAATCAAACCAGTGAGAACCACTTTCCCCACACCCAGGAGCAGCAAGCATCAAGATCGTACCCGCCGTCATTCTTCAGCTTCAAATGGTGAACAAAGCATGGCGGATCATACCCAGACCAATCATGGAAACCATCCTCAACAACCACGCTCACCGCCACCGTGTCCATCAACCACTCATCCTCCACGGTCCACGTGGCGTCGGCAAAACCACACTCATCCTTGAACGTAACAATCCGTATCAATTTCCGTTCCAATTTCACGTTTCTTTCCGGTTATCGGTATATTTGGAACTGAATCTTGTTTAATTGCAATTTAGGGCTTCTGGAGAGCTGGAACAAGGGTCCCCACGTCACCGGCTACGTTGATTTTGCAGAGTCGATTGAAGATAGCCACCCAAGCCATGGGCATTCGTTTCCATGGGCGTCTTGGTCTAACTGCTCGCCTCCGTCTCTCCCCACGCTTCGAACCCAGCTCGAGAAGTGTCTGGAGTCCATGGTTGAAAAGGGTGTCCAATTGGGCACCATTAGCTCTCACCAAATTTACAGAACCCTTGGAAAATGGCATAACCTAGATACGTCTCTCAAGCGCATAATTCAAATTCAAAGTGAAAACGAGACGAAAACTACGAAGAGGGGTGTGTCCAACAGGTTTTCGAAGATGGGGTTGTGGGATAAGGCGGTATGCACGCTAGGTGCTCGATTAAATGCCAGAGAGATTGATGAGGCTTTGGGGTTAAGAGAGGGGGGTGGAAATGTTAGTGTGGAGGAGGCTTCGTATTATAGGGATGGGATAGTTGCTTTGAAACTGGCTAAGGAGGTGATCAGGGTTCAACAAGGGTTTAGGACTAATGCTGTTAAGCATTTGAATAAGACTGGTGGGTTTTCAAGAACTCTGGCTAATTCGGCTACTGATTGGCCATATCTGTTACTGGAGTTGCTGTCTGGTGCTGCTCAAGCTGATTACTTTCAGGTACATCAAAATGATGTTTATGTTTATTGTTGATAAAATGCAGAAGTGAACCACTGCTAATCATGCTACTATGTGAACTGCTGCTTAATGACTTCCATTATTGATCAAGGGCTAAAGCCTGAAGTATGTGTACTGAACTGCGACCTACTTTGTGTAGCAATTGAAGTGATTATCGGTGATAGCTATTACAAATAGCAGGGTGCTGTTAGTATGTTTAATACAATATACTCTTAAGCCAGCAAACTAGATCTTGGCCCTTGTTTTGGTGGATGACTGGATGTGATCCTATCTTCATGACAAACTTATTAAGTTCTTATTATGTTGAATCCTAGGTTTGAAACGAGTCAACAAAAGTTTATAAAGGAGTTTATGAAAAAGAGAGCTGCTTTATTGAAGTTTATATTGTTTTAAGTGCTATGCTGATAACGTTCCTGCCTTTTCTTTGTGGCTTGTGGAGCAGCCGAAGTTGGTATTAAATAATATCGATGTCTTGAAAAATGCTGCTTTGGTGGATGATTCATCAGTTTCTGCATCAATGTATCATGATAGTCTGATCTGGAGAATGATAGCTTTAGGTGCTAATGAGATGTGTTTGCCAGTTATTCTTGTAACTTCTGACAGGTAATATTTAACCTTATGACAAGTTTGTTTGCTCCATTCCTTATTTTCCTATAAGTTTATGTATGTCTGTATTATGCAACATTGCAACACATAAATGTTTAAGGAGTGAGATAGTTAAGTAGTTTCATGCCATTAAAGCTACATATTAGTTGACAGGTTTCACCAATGTAAATATATGTTTCTTCAAGTACTAATTTAAGTTCAGAAATACATCATTTACCCTTATAAAGGCTTAAAGAAGTTCTGCTATAACTATTGTTAAAAGTAACTAGAAGGTGGTGCCTAGTTGGCTTTCAAAACAGTAGAATAACTCATCAACATGCTGAATGTTAACACATGTAATTTTGTTTAGATCTATTTGTTTATTTTTTGGCTGAAGTAATTTAAAATCATATGTAATATCCGACCTCTCATACCAACCAATATTGTCCGCTTTGCTCGCAAGGTGCTCACGGATTTGTTTTTGGTTGCCCGAGTTAAAACTTCCCAAGAGGTTACCCATCTAGGGATTGCTCCCATCAGAGCACGCTTAACTGTGGAGTTCTTTTCTCATCCACAATCAACGTGCCCAAAATGCGTTGGTGATATTTGAGGTCGATATTTTTTATGAACCCAAATCTCTCATGTCCATGGCCAATGTGGGATTTCCCTAGGGTGTTGCATCATACACATTGTTGAACATTCTTTAAGGACACCCATCTTTTCATCTCTAATTTTTGGTCTCACTAATATTTTGCAGCTATTATTCATACGCAGCCTATATGGATTTTGGATTTCCTGACATTTTCATTTCCCGTGAGGTAACTTAAGTTTTACCAGCTTTGCTTTTCAGTTTTTGATATCTCGTATTCTCGTTCACCTAACTATGAATACTACTTTAGTAGAAATGTAGTACTTAATGCAAAATGGTTAACTTTTAGAGAAAAACAAGGGTCTGTTTGGAATTTCAAGTACTATTTAATTATCACACCTCCATATTGTAGGAGCTAATGCCTAACATTATCAAAATACATGATTTATCGCATCTTGCAGACATTTGGATGGACTCCACAACAAGCTAAAGTACATATGGTTCCAGATTATTTTAGTCAGTCAGAGGTGACTTCATATTGAATTATTGACATCTTTCAATAATCTTTTGTGCTATACTATTATTATATAAAGCTTTGGTTGTAGCTTTATTTGGATTTGAAAAACTAATCCATATTGTTTGTTAATTTTCTAGTGGGATTTAATTGTCGAGGTGCTTGGGTCCAATGCACGACATCTCTTCGAGATATATGCTCTGAAACAGAGCAATTATTACCAGGCGTACGTTTAAATTCAATTTCTGAAATAACATCATTTTTGTTGCTTGAAGCAAGATGACCTGACATTTGCTTCATGTTAAATTCCATCATAAAAAATACCTCTCATGTCATAATTTGCACGTTACAGTATTTTGTTTTGAAGTATGAGCTTGTATTGTTTGATTGAGCAGATATTCATACACACATTTTTGCTATTAAACAGGCTTATGGATGACAAAGAAAGTACATTCGAGGACATCATAGATGCATATCTGGCATATTTACAAGTAATAACTGAGACCATTTTACTTGCTTTTTTTTTAATTTATTAAAAACTTGCAACATTTACGTTCTAGCAGGACCCATCTAACATTCTGAACCCAAGCTAATGATAAACGCGGCTGAATGAATATTTGTACTACTAAAACGAGTTGAATAACTAGCTACATAGTCTTGGATAATATTCACACCAGAAGTTAGAATGGATGTTTCAGGGACTTTGGGAAATTGATTACAAAGATAAATGAATTTGAGCTGTTTACGTGTTCCAATATGTAATTGATGCCATATTCAGGTCACTTTATGTATGTACTAGCAGTTAGCATTGCTAATATTCAAAAGTAAAAAACCTTAACGATCCCACTCTCCAGGTAACTGTTGTGAATCCTGCCATGGATAGAGCACTGTCACTCTTAGAAAAGTTTGCACTTGATGCTCAAAAGGGGAAAATTCCTAAAGATAAATTAAGATTTGGTGCTCCTTGGAGACATCCGCCAAATAAAGACGACCCTTGCCTGCGTTCAGAATGGGCTAAACTTCAGCTAATGGATTTCATCCAATGTCTAGTCGATGCAGAGTTTGGGGTACGTTTCTCTCTAATGTTTTTCAGTTAGAGCTCCTTTTAGTATATTATCATGATATCATCTATTGTTTACATTAAAAGCATATGTAAAAAGTAGCAACTGTTGACTAACTTTTAGAGTTTGAAAGTTGCCTAAAATCTATGTATGTAATCATAATGAACACATCTACTTATCTAATAAATGTTTACAAAATTGGACACTTGTCACCATCATATTTCATCGCACAAAAAATTTCCTTCCCAATTCCTCTCACCTCAAATCATTTAATTATTATTCCAACTTTTTTTTTATTTTTAAAAGCTAAAATTTTAGGGATTTGATTTCCACTCCCTCATCTATATATATATTATATCTTTTATTTAATAATAAGAAACAATAAAAAAACTTATTTGATTCTTTAATGTAATGTAATACTTAATTACAGTAATTGAATAGTATAAGTGAATTATAAATTGTATTTTTTAATGATTCATCCCATGTAATACACGGGATCTATCCTAGTTAATTATATATAAAAGATGAAAAAAAATGGACGGAAAGCGTTTGTAGGTGAACTAGATCCAACCTATTTTGACGTGTTACCCAACCCACCCATTTTGCCACCTTTAATATAATAATATTTTTTGAAGTTTGTGAGAAGAGGTATTGATTTAGTGAGTGCTATGTTTGCAATTGGCCTCTTGGTTCATTGATATGGAGAATGAGGGTTAGAGCTTGTGGCCTCTTGAGGTCACAAGTTCTATCCCGACTCTGGGGGGGGGTTGCTCACAGTGGTGAGTTTCCTTCTGGACTGGTGAAATAATGGTGGTGTGGTTGATGTACGAGCTTCCCTTGATCGGGGACAGGCCAACCAATCGACTTTAGTAGTTAAAAAAAGAGAGTGCTATGTTTCCATCTCTTTATATTATTCAAGATTGTCTATATGTTATAATTTCTTGCACTGAACATGTGCAGGTTAATTATTTTGCTGATTGTAGTCTTGAGATATATGATGACCCTTCCGTTAATGCAATGATTGAGGTGTGTGCTAGTTACTAATGTTATCTTTGTTTATTTCATGTTGAATGCATTCTTGGTTCTAAACATAACTTTTGTCATATTGATCTTTCAAATGATTTCTAAGTTTCTCCCAAATTTACCCTAAAAGATCAAAAGATTGCGTATTATAAATTATTGTAAAATATAATCTGATTTAATGGTTTTTTACTTTTTGATTTTTCCAGGTTGGTTTACTCTATGTACAACGTGATCCATCCTTTTTTCGACCAATATCCCGGGCTATTCAAAGATGTCTTGTGAGATGGTAAAATTTATACATCTCATGTCTCGAGTCACTTTAAATGCACCATATAAATAGCTTAAATTCATTTATCTTTGTAATAAATATTCTGCAGGCTCGTCCAGGAGAGAATGCGAATGAGCGTTAAGAGTTCACTTCTTTTTCGCTGGCACGGAGTTCTAAGAGGACGTAGCTATCGACATCTCATGTTGCAAGTAGGCAATAAATAGAGTTAAAGGTGCGTTTATTATCGTTTCTAAACTTCAAAGTCTACAGGGTTCCAATTTTTTCGTGTGTAACGTGTAATATGAGTTATGGGGAAAAAAACGGTTCTTTTTTTTTTTGTCTACGAGTCGAATCAAATGAGGTTGACCTAATACACTTTTTGTCCAATATCATAACTTTTTTTATCACAATCAACCTGTCATATTTGATTACAAAAAATACCATTATTTCCATAGTAATAATTTTTTTTATGTAATGTGATCTAAGAGGCGTTAAAAACACACCTCTGCTGGCATTTAACCCGTTTCGTATTTAGCTATTTTTCTATTTTACCTGTTTCATTCGTTGAAAAGAAACTATAACCCAAATCAATCCATTCAGTAAGTATCTGGGTTGAAAGTCGAAACCATCGTCTCTACTTGACATACTAGAAAATTTACTAGATTTGTAACCTTGCATACATGCTATGTTTGTGTGGGCCTAGAGTTAGCATAGTGCTTTGTACTACATCATGACATTAATCGTTGAATGTTTTCACAATAATTTATCCCTTCAAGACTTCAAGTTATGTTTTATCTTTAATGGAGTAAATAAAAGAGATTAGCTGAATAAAATCTGGAAGGAAGGTGTAAGTGTAAACTTAATGCATAAAAGTATAAGTAGTGTTTTACTCAAAAGATTTAGTTTGTTATTAAACTGATATGATTTTATTTATATGTTGATTATTATTAAAAATTTTGGCAAAACACGTCGGGTCAACCTGACCCGTATGGAGAAATGATCTTTTTGACCCGCCTATTTGCATGTTAGGATAATGTTTTTTGTTAACACTATTCCTACTGTTTGCAGGTTTTTGTACATCTAAATCTGGCAGTTGATGGAAACATAGACTGTAACATATTAAACTGTAAGTGAACACAGGACTTCTGGTGGTGAAACCTGATTTTGTCAAAGACCTTAGAAACAGTCAACATAAGTTTTTTGGGGTTATACTACTCAGTTTTGATCAAAACAAATAAAGCTCATATTAGTACCCACACATTGAGTTTTCTTAACATGTCATCTGTTTATTAATATTCCATCTTAAAGTTATTTTGTTGATGTATATTAGGGTTTACAAAACAGTTCTATAAATTTTATTTTTAAAAAAAATATTATAAAAATTTATCGAGAAGATAATTCGGGTGCTATGTTAACTCAAAAACGCCCTAAGAACGAGCATCTCCAATCCAAGGTGGTTTAACTAACAGCTTTGTGTGGTATTATGCTCTTTTTATTGCTAACGGGTGTTAGGCAACGTGTGTTATGTTATTTCCATTTCCACCCACATACACCACTTCCATATCTTTCACGAGATCTTTTCTACACAATCAATATATTATATATACTGAACAGTTTCCCAGTTGAAATGAATAGTACTAGTGTTAGATTAGGCACATGGATCAAGTCTAGATGTTACATGGCAGACTCGACTCTGATTATTATTATTTTCATAAAAACGTTAGGATGATGTTACCAATAAAAATAAATTTAACAAAGTTATTAAGTTATAAGAAAAAATAAATTTGACAAAGTTATTAAGTTATAAGAAAATAGTTTAGTGATAATAAAAAGAATAAGCTTAAAGCAAACACTGATTATTCGATCCTTTGATATATCCATATATGTCTATACTAAAGTTAACTCTCAAGTCGAGTTTCATTTTGTTGGTCATACAAACCTCGTCGAATGAAGTACCTACAATTTTTTTTTCTTATCATTTTTGTGTCGGTTGCGTCTCCGGCTATTCTTGTGTTTCCGGGAAAGCCTCGATTTTCGAGGTGAAGTTGGGTTTGAGGAAAAAATGGGTGATTGTTGATTAGCTAGATGTCAAATCGTCAAAACTTTATGACCATTAAGATGAACTAGATGAAAAGAATGTTATAAATTGTGATGATGTTTGTAGGATTTGAATATTAGTAACTATTTTTTTTTTAAGTTCAAGGGTGTCACCTACAGGAAAGAGACCCGGTGCATTGTTTTCGGATTGCATTACCGAAAAAACCGATTAGTCTTTCTGTCGGTCTCATGGGTTTAGAGTTCGAACCCCGTTTCTGTCCGGGCCGACTTCGTCTGCCCTAAATAAAAAAGAAGAGGAAAACTAAAGCAGGCTTACAAAGGTGGAGCTCACACTTTATTGTTTGAAACAAAACCTAGGCATCGGATCTTCTGGGCCTTCCTACACCGGCCCCAATCACCCCTTATTTTGGGCTTTATATTTGCTTCGGCCCATATAACAAAATCACCATCAAATAAATTAAATAATTTTTATCATAAACTTTTTTTCTTATATATATTGAAAACAAAAGAAATTATAATATTAACATTTCCTAAATTAATAACATGAAATATTTTTTATTGGTTAATTAAGTGTTAGTTTAAGAAAAATTTAATTAATAGTATAAGATTCTATTAATTACGAAAGCAAGGATTGTCATGTGACTAAATGTTACATTTGAGTCGAGAAAACAAAAAATGTATGATAAAAACGTGTATGTAAGTTGTTTCTTTCTTTTAATTATGGTGTATTTTTAATTTGTTTGCATATTATTTTTGCAAACAATATTAGAGAATAAAAACACTATAGCTCAATGGTGTAAATAATGTTTAGTTGATCGTTAAAAAAAGGTATGAACTTTAATAAATATCTTTTTAACTCCTTTTGATAACTTGTTATTTCTTGCAAACGTTTGATGCCAAAATATGTGACAATGACGTCTTTTTACAACTTTTTGACTTTTAGGTGTATGGGCGAAACTTTCTTAGGGCAAGGGAGGCCCCGGTCCCCCTCGTTTTTCACTGTGTAATGCTAATTTTTATCTTGTTCCTCCGAATTTTTTTTTATATACTGACTCCGGGCCCTTATATACCAAATCCGACTCCCCATGAACTTTTGTTCAAACTTAGTCATTGTTTAGGTGAAACTAGAGAAACCAAACTGAGCTAGGAGCGAATACAACATTATTGAAAATGGCTAAAGAAGTATGGTATAAAAAACTTGTTTAGAAATTGAAAATAGGAGTTGACCTAAATCCACTGACTCGAGATACTCGTCAAGAAGCACTGTTGTGGGCTTGACTCGTGTGTGAATTGTTAAGGTACCATGGAATGTGAATGATTGTGACTACCAAAAGAATTGCACATATCAACATCAAGGTGTCAGGGCCTTTTGAGGCCCCAAAATCCATTTGATAGTGACTTACAACAATTCCTTCTATAAATACTATGTAACTTCACCATTTTTCAGGTATAATTCATTCTCTGAGTTTACTAGTATTATATATATATATTTTTTAACAACTCTTACTCTCACGTCGAAAGGTGGTCACAAGGAAACCCCATCCCTATGACAAGGCTAACGCCATTGTTGTTTTACAGATCATGAGAAGATTACTTACATCACCGTTCAATAGGATTCATAAATATAGGGCAATCCAATCTCATACTTGATGGTTTTGTGTCTCTTCACTAGCTAAAATAACATATTGATAAATCATGTAATTATGTAAAAACGCCAAAACCAATAAATAATAAGTAATAGCCTAAGCAAATATTTTTAATCACAACATTATATTGATAATATATATTTTGGGAGTAATCTTTGTATCCAAGGTAATAAATGTAATATTAGTTCTCATCTTTTATTTTCTTGACTTTATTGTTTAAATTCGATATTTATCAAGTATGTTTATGATGTAGGAGTCCCATTAGACAACGACCCGTTTAATGGCACCGACACAATAGGATATGGTCATATATATGGTGATAATATTTGTTTCTCGTTGATAAAAAGGATGATTTGAGTTCTATAGAATTATAGTTTTATTCCATAAACCTTCTTTGATTAAAAAATTTATTAGACTTTTAACTCTTTGATCCATTTGATTCATGATTTCGCATTAGTTTATTTATAATATAATCCCGTTTATTAAATATGATGTCTTAAAAATATATAATTAGTAACTTCATATATAAGCATTATTATATATTTTAAGCATAAGTTTAATCATAAACTTTTAAGAATAATGATACTTTTATTATAAAATCATATGTTAAGATAATATATAATTGAAATCTTATTATAATTTCTTGAACTTAATAAAAAAGATGATTTATATTTATAAAAGTTAACTATATAATTTAATTATTTAAAATCATTAGTATGTAGTAGGAGATTGTTGTTATTTAATAGTAGAGGGAGGCTGTAAATTTTTTTATAAGAATGAATTGCGGTGATTTTATTTTTTTTAACATCAAATTTGAATCATTGGCGGGCCACTGGCACCACCCGATCATCTTTATTCCCCATTATGAGGAAACTCATCATAGGTAAGAAAACCTCCCGACACCGACATTGAACCCTATTTTTATCACATGTGAACTTGAAACTAAAACCTCCTTATTTTAATATATTTAGGTAACTTACCTCAACCACTTGAACTACGGATCATTAATAAAAAGAACATAAAGATAACATGTGACATTGAGATTTCTTTTTATTATATAGTATGTTTATAAACCATGATATGTTTTGATGAGGATTATTTCATTTTGTTATTTTTAAATAAAAGGTATTAAAATAGTCGTTATCGTATTTAATAAACCCGAGCACTAGTTACGATTGACATAAGAACGTGCAAAGCATATACTAGTAACTAAAATAATTTAAAATGAAACGAAAAGAAGCCGGAAAGTTGCAACCCTTTTTATTACGGTAAACAATATACTCATGGTTTTTTTTTTGTATAAACAATTTAGGCCTTTTAATAAAACAATGTGCATGGTACACCATAATCATAATTGGTTTTATATTATTAAGATCTAATTGCTAATATAGTGTAAATGCAGCATAATCAAGGGAATAACCCGGTTTTACTTAACAAACAACTCGTTTCTTCTTAGCAGAACGGTTTGATGGTAAATAGTGTATTCTCTGATTTATAGGTTGTGGATTCAAAACTTGTAAAACATATATACGATAAATTTATCATTCAAGTCTAGGTGTTGCTGTTATAAAAAGGTAGGATCCACCTATATATCTAGAGGCAATCTCGTATCATCATGCATTTTTATTTACCAGGACTCGAACCCTCATCATATCATCAGAGGAGACCTCAAACAACCGGGTACAACATCCCTTAATGCAAACGTCAGACCTCGAACCGGTGACCTCCCACAAAAGAGGCTCACAGGGTGCCATTCGACCAAATTACCAATTGTTGCTCCTTGATTTCTCTCTGTTATGCCAAAGCTCAAATTGATTAATCATTAATATTTAAAAAATATTTAAATTCAACTACAAACGACTAGATTGGTTTAAGTAGTAATTATTAACTAATTAAAAAGATTAATAATGATAGGGAGATTACCTTTTTTTAATAGCAAATCTAGACAACTCCTACTCACATTATCTTTGTATTAAATTACATCATATATGGATTAAATTACATCATATTTGGATTAAATTCGAAATCTCTAAGTAAAAATTAAAAGCGTCTAGTGTAGTGTGTTACTTTCACATTGGCTATTGGGAGATTAACTATAAATCATGCTTCTTTTAAGTCTTAAGAGGTAAGAATAAAATTATTTGGTTATTAACAATAGAGCTTATCGATAGTGTAATACAAACCGATTTATGATATTCAGCCAATTTTATTTCTCTTATAAGGACAATTCTATTTCTAATATACCCTAAAATTTTATACTAATTCATCACTAAACCAACTACCCAGTTAAGTGGCCGAATGATATTCGGTCATTTATATATCGTTATATGTATTGTTACATTTTATTAATTAAACAATGAAGTGTACGTGTTACTTTTTTAAAAACGTTAAACTTATAAAGGAAGAAACAAGCAAGAAGTGATCCCCTTCTTTTCTTGATCGATCGAAACACCTCATCAGTCCTATACCTTCGCCTTCTATCTTTCAAAAGTTAGTAAAATTTTTTTAATAAAATAAATAAAAAAATATAGATGTTAAAATGAAACATGTTCAATATAATATCACTAATGCATTAGTTGAAAGTTTTAAACTTGTTGATTTTTGAAGGACATGATGGCAGATTGATATATATATGGGGAAACGAACATATATATCCCTTGTCCAACTTTCATGTCTGATAAAACTCCATATACACGCCATATATGCATCAACAGCTTCAATGCAGATTGAAATATATATATATATATATATATATATATATATATATATATATATATATAGTAATATAGTAATTATGACATGCCATGGAAAAAAAATCATGATAACCCCCACCTTCACATGTCACATGCCATGCATTATATTCAGATAAAATATATGTCCCTCTTTCTCTTTGTCTTCTCTTATATATCTTTAAGAATCAAATCAAAATCATTATTTTTTAAAAACATACACGTAAACTTGTATTTTGTGTTTATAGTTAGTCTTGGATTTAAATAATTTAAAGTTTCATCATTTGGTTGGTAATTATTAAGTTACGAAATGTTTATTACCGGACCTAATTTTTAACTTATTTTCCTACAAATTTTTTTTTTTGAACAGATTTTCCTACAATGATATATCTCTGACTAACAGAAAGTTAATGAAATTAGGTTTTTTATGAAACTTGAGATTATTACCAGTCAATTGATGAAACTTGAGATTATTGTTGGTCAATTGATGAAACGTGTGATTATTTAAATACAATGTTTCATTAAAAAAACTAATGTCGTTAAATTCTCGTTACTTAGGAAATGTTATAAGAAAAAATAGGTTAAAAATTAGACTCGATAATAAACATTTCATGATTTGGGTTTCTCTAAATATGAACGTATTCAAGGGGGAAGCTTAGCACGGGCCAGACCGGGCTCGGGCCCCATCCGGTTTTTAGCTTCGTAGTGTAAATTTATACCCGTTCAGTCTAATTTTTTTATATAAATAGTCCAGCCTCTTTCTTTTTAACCCTATGAATTTCGGCCCCAACCGTCTTTCGGCCTAAGCTTCGCTCGTAAACGTGTTTACATGTACGTAAACATAGTTACATAGTTTTCTTGATTTTTTTATTAATCCTACCCTATATATTCGCTACTTTTAAGGTCAAAGAGTTGCTTCAAGAATCTAAAGAGGGCCATGAATTTTGAGCCATTTTGGCTTAGGCTCCTCAAGAGAAACAAAGTTCAAATCTTGATATAGAGTAAATCTAAATTTTATATGATTTAAGAGTAGGAATAGAATAACATTTTCCATTTAAAGATAAGTTGTCTGTTATTAAAAAAATCGAAAAGTAGTTATTGTTATAATCTTATTAATTATTTAACATAGTCATGTTGTGCACTCGTCATCATATCGTCATGCTGCCATGACCTTCAAACCTATACACGTTAAATGAACGGAAAGTCATAAAAATAATTATTTTGACCCTAGCTATTTGTCTTGTTTTATTCAGACATACATAAACTTTTAGCCCACTTCAAATAAACCTATCTAAAATTAAACAATTAGAAAAAATCACGTTATTTTAGTTGGCTAGATTTTAATTACATGTCTACCATAAAAAATCAATCAACAAAGAACACGGTGTAAAAATACACTGACTAAGGCTTCAAAAAATAACGGCTGAAATTTAGCCTTCAAAATATATGGACGAACTCTAACCATTAAAAGATGTGAGTTGAAATATAGACACCAAAAGATCCCGTCAACCATTAGGACTTGTTTTTGTGGTAGCTGGTACTAAGGGGAATACTTTAGACTGCTAGGTCACTAGTTTGATCTCTGAGTCTAACGGGTTTTATCATTCGATCGTTTACGGATGTGGATTTTCCTTGGAATGGGTTCAACAATTGCAGCTGGCGCGGGTTCTGTAGGAAGCTCCGTTTGTCACGTGGGCTCCCAGCGGAGATCAAGACTTTGTTTGTTGGTCGTTCAAAAAAAAAATCGTCTGAGATCTATTGGAAATTAATTATTAAAAGTATATGTTAATTGTATCAGCGGAAGTTCACAATCAAACAACAAGGAAATTGAATCTAATTGAAATGAATTGACACAATCGAATGCTTTTATTCAATCAACGATTAGCAGACAATTGTAAACATAAAAGGAATTTAAAAACGAAGAAGTGAATCAGAAAAAGAATACAAAAGCTTATTTATCCCCAAATCAGGCGCTAAGTAACAGTTAACAGTCTCAGCTTCATTTAGACAACTTAAGCCCTTAACTTTGACAGAATGTCAAATAGCCCCGTGAAGAAATGCATAACTTTCTGCACGGGAAGAGATGCACCATTCTTAACACTCTTATTAACATCATTATGTGGGCCCTCATGTGCCTTTTTCTCGTATACTAATTAAGTAATTAGTAGTTACCTAATTAGTGTGTAAAACCCCATTTGAGGTATTATGACTTTTAAATCAATGTTTTAAAAACCGGTTCGAACCGGCCGGTTCAACCGCGAACCGTCCTTCTCACCGGTTTTTTATATCCCGGTTTTTTGGCAATAACCGGACCGGGTTAGACCGGCCGGTTTTCCAGTTTTTTCCGGTTCAACCGGTTTTCTGATTTTTTTTTTATTTTTTTTTATTTTTTTTTTTATTTTTTAAAGTTTAACTTATATTTTCTTATGAAATACATATTTGATATTATTTTTGAGTGGATTATAATTGTATTATAACTCCTTTTGTTGGGGTGTACAAGTTTATTAGCATTTTTATAAAAAAATATATATAAATCCTCTAGTCGGTTCATCCAACCGGTTTAACCGGTCCGACCGGTCTAAACTAGTACTAGTAAAAGTTTAATTATTTGCTAAGATAACGGAGAAATATAATCATAGTTCTAAAATTTATGGGGGTAAATTTTGGACTTAGGATATATCAATATTCTTTAGTCTCCTTTTACATTCTTCACATATTTTTTAGTCAACTCAGCGTCATGTCATCACCCTACACTTCTTTCACTTTTACTCCCATACCTTCCTATCACTTTTCTAACCCCTTATTTTACTTTTATTATTATTTTAATTAATTTAAATAATTTAAAAATAAAAAAAAGGACATAAAGAGGAGATTGGGGCCCACACAACTCAAAGAAATCACAAGGGAAGGAGGTCGGGGAGTGGTTCCCGCTGTCTGCCCTTTTCCTCTGCACCAAGACCACCGCAGCGGTGACCCCGAGCACCCTGTTGCCATGTCAAGTTCACCGAGCCCTTCGGGGCGTGTATTGCTATCACCCTTAGTTGGTGCGTTAGGGAAAAAAGTTGTTACGTAGGATATGATGTGATGTGATGGTGAGAAAAGTATATAGTGAGTGATAGTATGAATGATGATTATATGAATTTACTAAAGTTAGTGTTTTATTTAAATATAAACAATTAGGTATAGTTATTTGAGTGGTGATGAAAAAAAAAACAAAAACAACACCTTCCTCACTTCCAAGACACTGCAACCAAAAACACCCATGGGGCGGTGTTACAAGCGTTATATTATTTTCGTATGATCTACCACTCTCAACATACCATTTTAATTTTTAATTTATGTTGCATAAATTAAAGATTTAAATTTCATATGTAACTACAAATTGCTTTAGCTTGTATATTTTCTTAAAAAAACATCTAGTTAAATTCAAACTACTGTTTAAATCAAACAAATATATTATTTTCTATTTTAAATAAAAAGAAAAAAAACAGTGGAGCAGAAGTCAATATGTCCATGCCCATGCAGTTGCACTGTCACCAATGCCCACGCCTACAAAACAAAACCGTCCCCTCGTACTTTTTGTTTTACGACTCTCATCATTAATTATTCTCTTCATTTCCTGGTTAATTTAATTTATCCTCTACATGATATTCTGGTCTCTCACACTACAAGTAAAAAAATAAATAAATAATTAAGAGTGAGTCAGTCAGTCAGTCAAGCAGGCAGGCAAGGCATGGTCTGACTGGTCTCCCTGGCCTAGCCTTTGATCCACTGTTTAATTAGTTGGATACAATTTAGCCAATTAGGTTATGCTTATGGTTCAACCACGAGGCATGCAACCCACCAACATGTGACCTCAATATTATTTAAAGCTTGCTAAAACAACCGGCTGGGCCGGGTTGGTTGGATCCATTCAGGAGTGAAAACGGGTTGTTTTTTAAAAGTTTGAGGGGTTGTTTGATTTTAACTGATGGAGTCTAGTTAGCTCTAACTGTTAACTCGGTCAGTGGTCAGAACGTTTGATTTTGTCAAAAAATATGAGTGACTCGGTGAAAATCACTATCCATGTCTAAATTCGTGGCTGACCTAGTAAGAGAGCTGAAACCTCCTGACCGACTTAGGAGGTGGTGAGATAGCAAACATCTCTTAGTTTGATTCGACTAAAAAACAACTTCTTAATTAACTTGAAAAGATGATTGTGCAAATATATAGTCTACGGGGAACTGAAGTTTCGATCGAGAGTCAAGATCAGAATAATTAGGGGGTGATTGTCGTCGTAATTTTGAATATTTTTCTTTGAGAATTAAGAATCATTTCTGTGTAAGATTCTAGATGATTACTAGTTTATGTTGGAGATATGATGCTTAGACTAGAAAAATGAACAAAAGTCAAAATGCAATAAGTCAGTAAAAGTCAACTGACTCTAAAGTTCATTTGGGCCAAAAGTGTAATTCTCACAAAGTTAAAGTTCTGGTTCCAAATGTGAAATTACTAATTCATGAGGGGGTAAATTTGAAACATTGTTTGTTGAAAGTCGTTAGTCATCGATCTGGGGATAAAAACGATTTCTGGAGCTCAGTTAATGCGACCACTTCGATTGTTCTTGATTTCTGTTTCATTTTTCTTTCTATTCTACTCTTATTAGCTTTGATTGAATAAAAGAGTAACATTTGGCTTTCAATTCTTTCCAATTCATATCACGCGATTTCGCATTCTTAATGAGAATTGTGTGTTTCGTATTTTTCAATTCTAGAGTTTAATTATTATGCTTACTTTATTATAATAGTTTTATTTATTTTAATTATAATGTTTATCTTTATTATAATAGGTTTATTTATTTAGAAGCTTGAAGTTGAGTTGATTTAGTTTCCTTATTCATGTCTAACAGGTCATCCATGTCTAACACGTTTATATTTTTTCCTATAGTTAGGTTCGTATATAAAAGGGTCATATATTCAGTTTTTTGTCCTAATTTTTAAACAAATAATTATAGCCTGTCTCAGGTTGAGATTCAAAAGTTTTACGCATTAATCATTATAAATACTAATCGATAACCTTTAGAAAATACATCAATTTCGTCATTGTTCATGCTTATCAAAGAAATAAAATTTTTTGTGACCTAAATAATCGATATAACGAAACAATGTTACAATAATTAGGTTAACTAGAACCAGATGACTAGGTCAATATAAGGCACGACTAAAAACAACTAATAGATAATTGGATCACTAGGTTGAAATTCATTTACGTGTTTCAAAGCTAGACTTTTTATATGAACGAGTAAAAGTCCCGCGCGTTGCTGCGGGCTGACATTTTTTGTCAGCATACATTACCATAGTCACAGATATTACATCACAAAACATGAAACAAATTGAAGTTGTCTTAAAAACATCGCCGCTAATTGCTGCTAGATCATGCATGGGATATAACACTCAGATCTCAACTTCAGGGACCAAGATTAAAAGTGACAAAATCATATAGAAAAAAAAATATGACAACTTGAGTGACGATTCTTCTTACAAAGATAAAACTGTAAAGTGTAGATCACATTACACATACATCAGCTTTCACAATGTCACTTCCTGCAACCAAACAATCAACATTAACACCATTGAAGTCAATTTATATCCAGAAAAAGAAATTAAACAAACAATGCAAGTAACAAACGAATATAGTAGCAAAACTTTACTAAATCTGAACAAAGATGTTACATCTACCTCAACACAGCCATGTACCCTATTCATTACTCAATACATTAAACAAAACTCCACATCACTCTTCAAACAACCCCAAAATTATTGACAATTGTTAATGCCATATTTTGCCAGAAAACGAAAACAATAAAGTAGCCTTACCTCAACAGTAAATGGTGAGTTCAATCAACCCAACATAAACAACCAACCTATTCAAGGAGAGTACATAGTCAACACAAAAAATAGTCCTGAAGACAAAAAAAAGAAGAAAAAAGAAAGAAAAACGATGATGTGAGACAAAACCAAAGCAATAAAGCAAAAACACGGGTCTTACCTAGCCTCCGGCATGGAGATTGTGTGTTGTCACATACAATTTATACCTTTAGCACACTGCAAAATATAAGTACGTGAGTTTATTAACATATGAAAGCCTCAAATACAATGATAAATTTAGTGGAATTCTGACCTTGTAAAGTGTATTCAATATAAGGAAATCCAGGTGTAGACTGATGAGAGCTGATAACAAAACATCAAATATATAATACATATTAATTAAAATCAATTTGATAACATTGCATCAGATATAAATAATAGAATTCTTGCAATAATATGAGCAAAGTGGTACTTGAAATACTATAATTCTTGCAATTATATGTTAAAAGTAGTAGTCGCATTTCATTGTGATCATAGAAATGCAAGTTTTAAAGATAAATAATAGATTTATAGCATTTTAACACCGTTACATTTCATTGGGATCATAGAAATGCAAGTTTTAAAGACAAATAACATATTTATTGCATTTTAACACATAATGGCAGTATGAATACTTCTCTATACGTTTTACTAAAATTACTAAACTACAATTGCCCGACCCATTCGTGTGAAAGAAATAACTTACTTCCCATTATAGTGAATTGCAGAAGTGTGTTAAGATAGGAAACCGCCGCCTAAACTGTTGTCCTGTTTTCTGGTCTGCAAGTCGTGGTTTTTTTTTATGTTGATGTTGTTCTGGATTTTTTGTTGATGGCAACAATTACTCCGTTTCCTTGCCATTAGTTGGATATGGTGTCCCCCCACTCACTAAGCAACTGCAATAGTAGCTTCATTCCTATTAGTCATAGTACTTTCACCAAGGGTCCAAGACCAGCATATTCACATTCTAATACCTGTAAAGTAAGGGAAACATTAGTATGTGAGTCGTTACAACAAACTTGTTTCCTAGTTTACATCTAAGAAGGATATTATAATCTTGACAATTGCATTACTTGTTGCAATACATATTTTATGCTACAAATATTGAGCATTAGTTGTTCGAACACATATCTGATGTTACAAAAAATGAGCTAACTGAAGTAAGTGCTGTTATGTTTTGCTGTTGAAGCCAGAAATTTTCAAAAGGTGCAATCCTAGACTACTGGGCTTCAAGATCTACAAAATATATTTGTTGCAACAGCAATCGGCAGTGATTTGATTGGCTTGAAAAGCCTGTGCGGCTTCTATAACGCCAATATAGAAAACAACTTAGCAACAGGAATTGATAAGGGTTCAGATCTACATAAAACAAAAAGAGTTGTACCTTTGCTATTCTTGTGTATACATGTTCTGTACTATGAGAAAAAATAGCCGTCCACATTAGCGAATAGCCGAACATGAGAAAAAGAAACAGTAACTTTCAGTGTACACATAAGCAATCAAATTTGATATATAAGGTGATATCATAAATTCATAAGGCTCAGATCATCATTGGCCTTAATAAAGGACTAAGTTGTGGTTCTATGGCTGCAAAAGTTATTGCCCCGCCAAAATAAACCCAAATTTATTCCTTTAAAACCGAATTCAGAATAATCATCATAGCCTAAAGCAACTATTACAAACCATCATGTAGTAATTTGTGGCAATCCAGTGATAAGGCCACCGACCATCATCAAAGCCATCAAATAACAAAGTCTGTTAACAAAAACTTTCATTAGCTTTAGATCATCAACTACATAGCTATACCTTTGCTATTCTTGTGTATACATGTTCTGTCCAATGAGAAAAAATAGCCGTCCACATTAGCGAATAGCCGAACAGGAGAAAAAGAAACAATAACTTTCAATGTACATATAAGCTATCAAATTTGATATATAAGGTAATATCATAAATTCATAAGGCTCAGATCATCATTGGCCTTAATAAAGGACTAAGTTATGGTTCTATGGCTGCAAAAGTTATTGCCCCGCCAAAATAAACCCAAATTTATTCCTTTAAAACCCAATTCAGAATTATCATCATAGCCTAAAGCAACTATTACAAACCATCATGTAGCAATTTGTGGCAATCCAGTGATAAGGCCACCGACCATCATCAAAGCCATCAAATAACAAAAGTATGTAAACAAAAGCTTTCATTAGCTTTAGATCATCAACTACATAGCTATACCTTTGCTATTCTTGTGTATATATGTTCTGTCCAATGAGAAAAAATAGCCGTCCACATTTAAGAATAGCCGAACAGGAGAAAAAGAAACAGTAACTTTCAGTGTACACATAAGCTATCAAATTTGATATATAAGGTAATATCATAAATTCATAAGGCTCAGATCATCATTGGCCTTAATAAAGGACTAAGTTGTGGTTCTATGGCTACAAAAGTTATTGCCCCGCCAAAATAAACCCAAATTTATTCCTTTAAAACCCAATTCAGAATAATCATCATAGCCTAAAGCAACTATTACAAACCATCATCACTACAAGAAAATGGGGTTTTCCCGACTACATTTTTCATACTTTTCCCGACTACATGTTGTCGCTAAGAGTTTTCCCGACTACATGTTGTCGGGAAAAAGTTGTCGGGAAAAGTTCGTCGCAGAAGCCCAAAATCGTCGTCGGGAAAAAGTTGTCGGGAAAAACACCACTTTTCCCGACGACATGTCGTCGGGAAATGTCAACCGGAAGAAATTCCCTATGGCGGTCACTTTTTTCTTTTACCCGCTAAAATGATCCAATAAAAAATTAAAAATTAAAAAGGTATTCCCGACTACATGTAGTCGGGAAAAGTCGACCGGGAAAATCTTTTTGGCGGGTCACTATTGTCGACGACATGTTGTCGAGAATGGTGATATAAAAATTAATTTTTTTTTATTTTTATTCAGGGGCTTTCCCGACTACATGTAGTCGGGAAAAGTGAAGTATTAGCGACGACATATGTAGTCGGGAAAAGTGTAGTCGGGAAAAGTCAAATTTCTTGTAGTGCATGTAGCAATTTGTGGCAATCCAGTGATAAGGCCACCGACCATTATCAAAGCCATCAAATAACAATGTCTGTAAACAAAAACTTTCATTAGCTTTAGATCATCAATAACATAATAGAATGGTAACTTAAGGCTGCAAGAGTTATTGTGACACCAAAGTAAACCCAAAATATTTGCCATAAAACCCAATTCAACCATCATGAAGCAAAGTTCTCGTACAAACCATACTCAACAGACAACGGAACAAATCAGAAGCAACAACTCACCAAAAAAAATAATAACAAATCAACCAATTAACTGTTATAAACCATCGTGAAGCAAGCTCTAGTAATAGCCTTACAGTGAAGTAAGAAGAAACCAGAATCAATAGCCAACAGAACAAATCAAGCGAAAGTCAATTTCCATCTACAAAATCAAAATCAGTGAATTAGAATTAGAAAGAACCCTAATTCAAGTTCATGTAAATCTATTAAAACCTGTAAAACATAAATTAGAAATCTATTAAAGCGAAACCCTTGAACCTGTAAAACATAAATTAGAACAGTAAAGGGATCTATATACCATTGCATTGGCTCAGTGAGAAAATAGACTAATTTGACTACTGTATACACCTGTGGTTCTGCGACACTTGATATGCTTCGATCGATCTTCTTCGTCTTTGAGTAAAACCCTAGATCTGGAGCATCAACGCACTTTTACAACAGTGATGGCAGCACAACGACGGTCACCAGCGAAAGGCGATGATGGCTACCTCCTACACCGGAAACCACTTGGTAATTCGGTGTAGAAAAGTGGTGACCACCTAAGCGTCGAATCGATCCGACTAAACGCCGGCATAAGCCATACAATAGGTCAGATGTAAGGAATAAAAAGTACCAATTACCGTCATCGCTTCAACGTCACGACAACGCCGTCGTTAACTGAGCGACGGCGGCGGTTCGCAGTCGTAACGGAGCAACGACGGCGGTTCTACGTCACCAGAGAAGACGAAGCCACCAAGCGACGCCGACTGAACGTGAGTACAGGTGATTTTCGCCATCGTTAACGTTGCATCGGTGTCCACCGTCTATGGAGAGAGAATCCGACGGCACTTTAGAGAGAGAAGGGTTACCACTTTGAGAGAAAAAGAAGGGTTAAAAGAAGGGTTTGAACTTTAGAGAGAGAGAGAAGGGTACGTGTTCTCTCCAATAAAAAAACAGCCGTCCACATTAACCAATAGGAAAAAAAGAAACAGTAACCTTTTAGTGTACACATAAGCTATGACATTTGATATATAAGGTAATAAGAGTAAATGTGGCGGGGCTTAGAGGATCAGTGAATGATTTCAATGCTCAGAAATCCCGCCCTTTCGGTGCTTTTTCCGAATTGTAAATCACCAAAATAATTGGTGTTTCATCACTTATTTATTTACTGAGTGATGGTTTGCTTCACAAAATTAATGTTATAATTCGTATGTTCTTGATATGTCATATCATTTTTAGATTTTATACCTTTAAACCATGTAACCTTTTTAGAGTTTAGCGCATTAATAGCTAATTACGTGGCTAAACGCATATGTAATTCATAATTCCCGTTCTGCATACATTTCTATTTACGTGTCTTCAACGATAAGCGTTTGAAAAGGGAAGAAAGAGTCGTACGGATGTTTGTGCGTATGTTTAATTAATACAAAATGATTTTTTTTTTCTTTCTAAACAACTATGTTTTATGAAAGATTATTTGATCTAATGTTATCTTGGTCTTAAATAAGGTTTTATCTTTTTAAATGGTGAATCTTTAAACCTTGTGATGAACAAAGAATTTGCCATTAAAAAAATTTGTGATGTGTTTAGGGTTCAAACCTGGGGTCTCCCCTCTGGTGGGCCTGGGGCCGGGGAGTTCAAAGTGGGGCAGGCGGCTTCTAAGGCTGCGATTGGAGAAGTGAACAAACATGAGAAAACGTTCAATGAAAATCAACGCGTGTTTGTTCTTTTTGCCTTTGACACTTTTGGGTACCTCGCATCTGAGGCCGTGGAAACCTTGAATAGAGTTCAACGGGCCATGCAAGGTAATGTGGTGACCTCTGGTGCTAGGGATGTTGTTTTCACGAGGCTTAGTTTTGCTATCCAGAAAAGCTTGGCGGCGCAGCTTGTTGCCCGCCTCCCTTGCCTGTCGTGGTGATTGTCCACGTGATGTGTTTTAAAGTGTTCGTTTTAAAACATATAATTTTGATGTATAAGTTAAACGAGTTCGGTTGATTTATTTATTTTTGAACCTAATTTTACAGATAATAAATACATTAATGGAGATTAATTGTTTGAAATATCTAAAATATGTAAATAGTATTATTATCTCTGTATTTATGATTGTAAAAGTCGCTAGACGATCCCAAATCGAAAGAGTACTCGGGAAATATGGGGGAGTACTCGGTCGACTCGCACGAGTTTTACAACAGTGTCTGTATTAATAAAGCAATCGGGTAACATACCACGTGTCATGTTTATTTCGCCTTACAAGGTGCTGCTTGGTGCTTTTTTGAAAGAGTATTTTTCATTAATGACTTTTTAAGTTTTTTTAAATAAAATAATATAATTAAATAATAATTGGGGGGCGTTATGGGCCTTTATGACTACACCATTTTTAGTCTTGGAGCCCCTTGCTCACTAGGGAGACATGTATCGAAAAATGTCCAAGGGTGGAGCTCCATGACTATGCATAGCCTTAGAGGGAGGGATGGGGGAGAGAGAGAGAAAGGGGGGAGAGAGGGAGAGAGAGGGGGAGAGGAAGAGAAAGAGAGAGGGATGGAGGGAGAGAAAGAGAGAGGGAGAGGGAGGGAGGGGGGGGGGGGGAGAGGGAAGGAGAGAGAGAGAGATAAAGTAGACGAGGTGTGATGGAGCGGGAAAAATTATAAATGTATTTTTATTTTACCCACATGGTTAATATACTTTTAAGTGTTTAGTTTTACTACATTATCACATCATTTTATTTTTGCTATGTAATTATAGTCAAATTAATAAAAATAAAAACCAAATAATAAATGACATTCATATATGTTACATTTTCCTAAGTTTATTTTATAAAGTTTTAACATTTATAAAAAAAGTTATACAAGATTAGAACACTTATGAAAGTTGAGTGAATTTAAAAAGGCAAAAAACTTCAAGTGACTTTCGTGAAACACTTGGTAAACTTGGTTACTTTTGTGTAAGATATATATTCCAAAATTTTAATTCTAGCAGCTTAGGTTTCAGATTTTGTTTAAGATTGAGTTATATTTAGGATTCAGATTTTCACATGTTGCTTAATTTATGTCTCGTTTGTGATGTATGCAAAATATTTTTTCAAGCACTTTTCCTGCATGCTTTCTTTTATTACGTTGCTATTTATTCACATTTACCTTTAAATAATAAATTCTTAGAGTATTTCACGTTGTTTATACCAGATTTTGTTAATTTTTGTTACGACCACTATTTAGGTCATCATAATCCTTACTCATCTATCTTTCTATGTATATGTTATATATTTTTATCTTATTTTAGTAAACAATAGAAAGTATATCCGTCACAACGTGCGGTGGAAAAAACTAGTTAAATAAATTCAGGAAAAATAACATTTATTTTTCCATATAACAAAACTACTAGAATGAAGCATTACTAGAAACATATCAAGTGAAAATAAAATAATATTAAAATCTTTTTGGAATTGTTTCGGGTAAATAGATAAATAGCTAGATAGTTAAATCGGGTGTATCATCTAATCTCATACTTATACATACCTCTAATTTTTAGAATATTAATTTTATATTAATTCTAAAAGAGCCATTGGTCTAATGATATCTTAGTGTTAGATAAAACTTTATCTTATAAATGATGATGGTTCAAACCTATGATAGACAAAAAAAAAAAATTGCCGATAAAAAAATGTATATATACTCACCTCATGTGTTTCACGATTCATGAGCATTAACTTTAACTTTAAAAATTTTTTTAGCATCCCCACTTCTTCCCTCGATCTCCCTCCTGTCATGCCAAATTTTTTTTTTTTGGGAAATTACATATATTCACTCTAAGCTTATAAAACTATATATTTTTTAAAAATAAAATAAGTTTTAAATGTATGATATGCTATACAATTAAAATATAATTTATAAAAATATAAAATTAATAAGTTCAATAAGCTAGGAATATATGTACTTGTCACCTTTCCTAAGGGTTTCTTGTCTAAAAAGCAAAAATAAGCATTAATTCATCAATTGAGGGATATAATAATACCACACACACAAACTAATGACATGATAATAATGATGAAAGAAATACAAAATAAATAAAAATGAAAAAAAAATAAATAATAATACAGATCACCCATCCATTTTATCATTTTCAAGTATATAATAAGGTACTTTTTTCTCCTGGTCCATCTTTCCATCTCTTATCAGAAGAATTGAATTGAAGAAGAACAAAACACAAGCCTCCAAACCAACAGAACAACCGAAGCAAAGTACCATCAAGATCTTCCTCCAAATCTTGTTCATCATTAATGCTGTGGTTTTGTTCTAAATCCTATATATCTTTCTTGATCCTTAAACCCTAAAACATTAATTTCCAAGATTTGTCCATTTACATGTATGGATTTCTTTCAAATCCTGACTGTTCATCGATCAATCTACAAAGGTCAGTTTCGGAGGTTTACAACACACCAATGTTTCCTGCTCATCTGTCGTCTTCAAAGTATGTTGATGGCGGTTTTTCTCATGGTGGGTATGACTGTTTTATTAGTTTAGGAAGAGGGTTTTCAGATCTAATGGCGGAGGATGGATCAAGAACCGAAACTAGTGTCGATAACAAAGAAGCTGGATCAAGCATGAAAGATGTTAATGTTCAGGATGAGATGAACACCGAGGATGATGATGACCATAGCCGGTGGCTTCAGTTGAGTTTAGGTGGTGGTCATCATATGCATATGCAGACCACCACCAGTCAAAGCCACCGGCTCGAGACACCGTCGGTTTTGCCATCGGTTGACCTTGATTTACAACCGGGTGGTGACAGTGGTAGCTCGTCACGAAGGATAAATCATTCGCCGCCACCACCAGCATCACCTCAGCTTTTTTTTCAAGTGCCTGAATTTCAGGGTCATCACCAGACATCGACCGCTTTCTTTTTGCAGCCGCATCAAACAACGGCTGCTGCCATGAATTCCGTGCAATTCATGACTTTACAACAGCAACAACAACAACAACAACAGGAGACTAGTGTTAATTATAATTATCTACAATTAATTAGGCCTTTTCCGGCCAACATGATGACAACAACTCTTAATTATAATCTGCCTCTTTCTTCGTCTTCTTCGTTTTCGGGTTCATCGGAGCAACACGGACGTTCACTTCATGTCCATCGTCGACTAAACGTGGCAAGAGTGATCAACCCGCCACGAAGACTTCACTCAGGGGTCTGGTTTATGCTTCAGGCGTCTCAAAACCAGTAATTAACTAACTCCCAAAGCCCTAATTATTTTTCTTAAATTTCTTATTTATTTGTTACTTGCTTTGATCTTTGAATAATATGTTGTATACCTCATTGCATGCACTTATGGATTCCATCTTTGGTGATTTAATGCAGGGCTAAGGAACCATTTTTACCTCAAATACCAAAGAGCTACCTCAGAATCAAGTAATATTAATTTTAATTTACTAATGATTTTTATTTTATTTTAATTTCAATGAACTAAATTAAAGATTTTTATTAATTTTTTTTCTACTCAGGGATGGAAGAATGACAGTTGGATTGCTAATCAGATATCTGGTTAATAAGCTTGAACTTGGAAGCGAATCCGAGGTATGTTTTGTTAAACTATAAACTATTCATCACCGGCCACTAATTATAATTCTTGAAATAACTCTTATATTTCAAGAAATACAATTAAAGTAAAACCTACTACACTACTACATTGCCATCTTGATTGTTAATTTAGCTATTATTGAGCTATATAGATCACATAAGTTGATGGTTTTGTTTCTCCCTTTTATGATCCTTGATTCAACATGCAATTAATTGCATGTATCCATAGATCAACATGAAGCGGAATTAATACAAGTGAAAGAAAACGGTATAACGTTAAGAAACATGTAGATTTAGAAGTAAGATTAGATTACGTGTGAATTAACTCTTATAAAATAATATATTTATGTGTATATACGTGTATGTATATGTATGTATTTGTATTAGGAGTAATCTAAAAGTGGGAAAACTCCAAAAAGAAAAATGTAAGAAAATGGTTGGTGAAAGTAGGATGAAAGAAACATTGGAGCAAACTAGAATGGATTGAGGGTATCCCTAGTTCTAGTTTAGTAATACTGAATTAGGTGGGGAGTATATTTAGGTAATTTTCATATTTTGGTGACTTTTATAACTAGTTTTGGTCATGTCAATTAGATCGATATGACATGTTAAACATGGAAACACGAAACTTGAAGGAGAAAATCACGTAGGCCCTAAGTGAAAGACAAATGTTGAAAAATAAAGATAGACAACTACGTGCCACCATCATCAATATTATTCTCCCAAAGTAAGCCCAAAAGAACACTTACTCTTTGCTTGCTTCATGTGCTAGTTACCATATACATCAATGTAGGTGTATGACACATACATATATACCACGTTTATACGTGTGTGTGCGCATCATTATATCGTCAAGCTTAGCTCATCATTCATGGATTCGATCTCTAGACAATTCATGAAAGTGAAAAAGCAAAACAAACAAGAACATGTAAGGTTAATTTGAAGCTACACGAATACATGATTTAATATATATATCATGCATGTATATCGATAGAATTATAGGGAAAATCTTGTGGTATTAGAGTTTATATGATATTATATAAAATAGTTCACTGGCGAAATCAGAAATTTAAGTAGCGACTACAACTAAAAAGTTTAACTCTTATTTTTTTAAATAAAAAAACCCAGTTTCAGTATATATTTAAAAATATAAATCTTAGCGATCGGAGGATCAATAGACACGTTCGTTTTGATTTTGCCTCTACAAGGCATGTTAAGATTGATTGGCAATATAGTAGCAATGTGCCAATGTTACATCACAAAATTAAGTATAAATTCGGACATGTTATTAATGAACTCTTGTTCTACCACTTTTATAGTAAGTTTATTATAAATACAACTCTAATTAAGATACATCATTAATTTGAACCATAAGTTTTGATTGATATTGTTGTTTATTTGTGTCTATATATATATGTGATCAACGAATTGAACAAGACTACCATGCATGCATATTCATGGGAATGCACAAAACTAGAATACTACTATCCCATACTAGATACCAAGAGAGATAATACATGGAAGGATGAAATTAAGAAAACACGTTGAAGACAACCAAAAATCTTTCGGCCGGTCAGATCCCGCTGGATTTTTTATAATCAAGACTTTCAGCTGTTTAAAAAAGAAAAGTAGAAGAACAATTAATTAGGGTTTAATTGTGTTGATGGGTTGAAACTGCTATATATTAAACCAATCGTTTTGGGTACGAGGACTCATATATTAATGATTAATGCTGAATCAAACATGCAAAGAACTAACAAGATAGTCAATGTATCTCCTCGAATTAGCTAGCAACCAAATCTTTTGGAATAAAAAACAAAATATGATCTCTACATGCAACCACCAACAATAATTCTCTCTAATATTTATAAATATATGTGTAATGTGAGATCCCCTATTTTGTGAGAACCGCCTTTTCACATTCTTTATTTCTCTCCTCTCGGGCTCATCTCTCTTCTTTATATATACTCATTATTAAAAATGTGAATCTATGCATGTTTACATATATATACATATGTGCATTAAAAACATACAAACTTTAATACCACACAATAGTATAAAAAAATACATATTTTGCAATCAAGCGTAAAGTAGTACGATGATTATTTTGGCTATCAACAAAAAGTATGGTTCTGAATAGAATATCTACACACCTGCGTTTAGACACACACACACACAAAATGAGAAATACCCTATTAGTGAGAACCACAAGAACCAAGCTCAAACGAACTCTAAATGAGCTTTTAGGTTTAGCTTTAGATGTTTATCTTTTAATGTTTAATTAGATTTAAGGTTTAACTTTTAGAGTTTAGCTTTAAGATTTAACTTTTAGAGTTTAGCTTTAAGGTTTAGGGGCCAGTTCGATCGCCACTGAAATGAGTTAAATTAGAGTTCGTTTAACATCAATACTCGTGAAATAAGGAAGTGTGTGTGTGTGTATATATATATATATATGTATGTGTGTGTATATCAAAATAGTTAAATACATATGGACAATGATAGAGGGGTCCGAGGACCGAGGCTAGGGAGAAGGGAATGAACACAAGGACACCATATATACAATATTAGACCATCCGTTACGTTAACAACCACCTTTTCCACATACATTCCTAGTCACCATGCCACATCAGCTTTTATACCCCCCCCCCCCACAAACCACTTTTTACCCCACCCTACAACCCTTCCCACAAACAAACATCTCAAATTTATTGATATAATATTGTATGTGTGAGGAAAAGAACAAAGAAAAAAATGAAATGGGCGTTGCCCTTGGCCAAGGGCGGAGAAGTAAGGGCTGGAGCCAGGCCATCAATTCAACCCCAACGAACGCTTGCAATAGCGGTCGCCTTAGGGTAGTGTTGGGGTATGGAAATCAACACCGTACCATGCATCCATGTTGTGAGGGCACAATAGAGAGTGTTGGGTTTTTGCATTTTGGTTTGTACATTATGGTATAAAAATTGTATATGATGAAAGAGTGTGTTAGAGGGAAGGAGGGGCATTTCTATGTTTTAGGTGAGTTAGGTGCAGACTGTTTTTTAAGATGTAAAATGTCTGTAGTCTAGGGACCACATCTGTAGACATCTACAGAAGAAATGTGAACCAAAACTTTACAGTTTGTAAGAAGAAGACTGTTTGTTTTTTAACTTTTCCAGATTGTTAAAATAAGCTAAAGTGCAAGCATGCCAGTGAGATTGAGTAAAAAATACCTTCAAATCAATGCTAACACATAACTCAGTTCACTAAAAACCTAGTTGGGTATCAACAAAAAGACCCAATTGACAAATTATTAACATCAATAATGAAGTTTAATGATTATCAAGATTCACAAAAGGATTAAATCTTGAAACTTTTCTTTGGGTTTAGCAGTAAATTTGACTCAACGAGGCCGAAACTTAATCTTTTTAACTAAAGATTTTTAAAATGTGAAGAGCGGCAATTTACATGAATTGAAGGGGGCAACGAGATGGAGTCTGGTGCAAGGGGCTAGGGTTTTTTTTGATACAAACGTATTTTTGATGGAAACCTATTTTATGAGATAAGAAGAGAATGTTAGAAGTGGTTGGGCCACAACTGCATTAAAAAGAGCCCGTATATGCATTTTTTAATAAAACGTTTTTGAAAAAACAAATATTCTGACCTAAATGTTTGTCATAGTCTACGCGGGGCATACATAAGAGAACAAGAAAAACTTTTTGAGAAAAACTTTTTGGGTTAGATTCAAATGAGAACTTTTTATTTTGAGAACTAAATCTCAACCACACATTTCAGGGGGAACCACTACAATTCATGGGAGGGGGGATACATGTAATAAACATGTGGCTCAAATTAGTTCTTTCTAGTTCTCAAATCAAATTGGTTCTCAAATGATCCTCTCCCTATATATATATATATATATATATATAAAGCATGCTAATATTTAGAAGGAAGCATGCTAATTATGTGTGGGTACGTACGTATACGTAGTAGCTAGGTAGATTGTACAAACATTCTGTTTAATTTGTAGAAATTATGAAAGTAATTAGTTAATAGTATTATTGGATATCATATCTATGATCATGGCATAATTAAAGGTCAACCTTATATATGTGATCAATATTTATAAGGATTTGATCTAGCTGCGAGCGAATCATTGATGATGCTACCTAGCTACTTTAGTTTTTTAGCTTGCTTTTACGTGAAGGGTTGAAATATATATCCCATGTCATTCTAACCCACCCATACTACAAAACCAAAAACAGACTGTCCAATCATTTGCTTCCTTAATTACTACCCACCTTACAATATTCCACGTCATATATATCAAACATCCATATGCATGCATGCTTCATGGCATGCATGATGCTATAATTTGTCATGCTTTCGCATGCTTCAACTCAAGTCACAAAGAAAAAACATTAAAAGAATATATATATATGAACCTATATATCGTTTTCATTACAATAACCACTAAGGACATGAATACGTACGTCGTTTGAATGAAAAAGTTCATATTGAAAAAAAATAAGAATAGATTGGAATTCATTTCTCTGTTATTTGATTTTAACCCTCTTAATTTCTTGTTATTTTCCAAAAGTGTCACACTTTTAAAAACTAAGTATTAAACATGCATAAACTTTACATTTGTTTTATTTATACTATATAACTTGTTTCTAAAACATTTTTCAAAGTTCTTGAACATATTATTAGTTTTGAATTTGAATTAAAGCCTCTTTATACATCTTTCTATATATATTATATAGGTATGTGGCTAGCTGAAATCGATCATGGCTATGTTGATCTCTTTGGGATGGTATGTCGCGATATGAAAATTGCGACAACCTTCCTTCTCTCACAAACAACCGGCTTATTGGCTACCACACGTCAAATCCATATATATGTGTCGCATTAGTTTTTTCTATTATTTTACTAACTCTCACTAAATCATAAAAAAAATGTCCATCTTTCTCTCCTTAGCATTGTCACTCATCCAAGAAACTAAAATGAATTTATAAAATAACTAAAGTTAATTTAAAAATTAATAAATAAAGAAAGCACACTCCCTCCTTACCGCTCAATACCTAGATACCCTCTAAGATATATTGTCTTGATTTACCATTCCCTAGTTTTCCCTAACTAGGTCCACCACTCTTATTGCTTAAAAGGGGTTCATCAATATCATTATACCTTGTATTAAGTGCTCCACTTACATGAAGAAAAAGAACACATGGAGTAATTCATTTCAAATCACGATTCAATCAAGAAAAAGAAAGTAAATATATTTACTTTGAATAAAAGCAATGCATGAACATAATGAAAATCTAGAGGAAATCAATGATGTCACTCAACAAAAAGAAATCAAATCCTCTAGTTTTCATACATTCACACATGATGATACTTTAAACTAATTGACAGCTAGAATATTGTTTGTACGTTCACACACATGTGTGCATACACAAAATATTGGGTGTGTAGGTTTTAGCTGGTTTAAGTCTTAGTCCAGTTATGTTCAAGACCCATTTCACATTTATTCTAGATCATTTTCCTATATATACTAGCATTGTAATTATAATATGATTTTAAACACAGAGAAGTAGAAATCACTAGTTGCAGAGCTGAAGTATATTAATTTAAACCAAATCACTATAGATTTTGTGTCTCCAACTTTTCTAGACAAAATCCATAAGAAACTTCTTTTTTTCTATGATAAAAATAATTTGTCCTGATTTTGTATTAAGTTAATGTTATATTGATACTTAACTATAAAATATAAGATATAGACAAGCTAGAATATAAATTAATGATCATGGGTTTGGCTTGATAGCAAAGGTTTTGGTGGGGCAGAATAAGTCATGATTATCGGGGCATTATATCTTCCAATCGTGCACTCTCTTTAACTCTATGCTTGCTTATTTATAGAAATATATGATTGATCATGAAATGACATCCATCGATAATTTGTCACTAGTGATTGCATTTTTCTCATATATATAATTAATACAAAATCAATTTTCAATGACTTATCATTCTACTAATATCCTTTTTATTAACGGGTTCGAATGAAAAACAGATAGAGATAACATGCAAAGGACGACAACTGCCGTCACCCTCTACGTTACAAGACGTAAGGGATACTATATGGAATAGTCCAAGAAACGAGGCGGGGTATACTGTAGTTCCACGGTCTTCAGCCACGATCAATCATTTTATGGTGCTAAACTATGGTAGAATTGCGTAAAATCTTAACGATGGACGACTTATTTGTCGTTGAAGCTGTTTCTACACCCACATGTCAGCGAATCGATTGATATTTTAAGTTATGGGAATTTTTTATCCCCTTTTGTAATTGCTTTGTTACCATTTTATCATGTGGGTTTGATCGATTCTTTCGGTTATTTATTGATTGTGACTCTGATATTGAAGTCGAACTAATTATTTGTTTATGTTTAAAAGCAGTGTAACCAAATTAACTTTAGAGTATAATTATGACAACCGTTCATTGTCAATTTGTAGGGTTTTGAGTCGTCCTTTGCATTTAAACTAACTCTTTTTACCTATCTTTGTGGTAGTCTGCTAGAGGTAAGGGTTATCTCTATCTTTCTAAAAACTCAGCTACTTTGAGTTGGAGTTTAATAATATATAGGTGTGTTTTGTTGTTTATGTTTGAAAGTACTAGTGCACTCGTGTCTTGTTAATGCAAGTTGTGAAGTTATGTGTATACATACAAACTAGCGAGGAGCCCGCATGATGTTACGGATCGTAACATACTAATTATAATCATTATGATTACTTCAATAAAAGGATAAGCTTAACCATAACCAAAATGGTTTTTCAGTTATTGTTAATGTGAGATGATAAGGTAAGATATTTCTATTGGAGGTACTGAGTTTGTTAAATCCAGCCGAGTACACGTTAGATACTGGAGGGCCTCGGCTAACTGGCATATTGAGTTTGGATGATGTGTCAACCGGGTTTGCTGAAGGTTTGCAATCTAACATGTGTTCACGGGTTAAGATATCTTCTGTGTAATGGCTTTGAGAAAGAAAAAGTCAACTGTTGCGACGTGTGACATTAATTCCAAGAAATTGTTATAGTTGACCAAGGTTAGTCATTCGAAATTCCTTAGATAACATTGAGAAGTAAGACGTTACCTGAGAAAGTGAAAATTATGTCGTCCATGCATAATTAGAAACATGCCCTTTGACCACATTTCTTATATACAAACAAGGAGGTATCGATGTTTGTGCTTCCAAAACCACACATGTTTAGCCTTGATGTTTCTAGAGACTGGCCTATTCACCAGCTCGATGTCTGAATCGCATTCTTCCACCAAAATCTTAGAGAAAAGGTTACATGTTTCAACCTCTCGATTTTATCGATAGTTGTTTTCCTAACCATGTTTACAGGCTAAGGAAGTCTTTATATGGACTAAAGCAAGCACCGAGGGCCAGTATATGCCCTCGGTGCTTGCTTTAGTCCATATAAAGACTTCCTTAGCCTGTAAACATGGTTAGGAAAACAACTATCGATAAAATCGAGAGGTTGAAACATGTAACCTTTTCTCTAAGATTATGGTGGAAGAATGCGATTCAGACATCGAGCTGGTGAATGGGCCAGTCTCTAGAAACATCAAGGCTAAGAACTATACGAATAGTTGAGGGTTTGACTACGAGACTGAAAGTTTCGTCACAATCCACACCAATTTGCTGACTTTTCCCATTAACTACCAACCTTGCTTTATAGCGTTGAAGTTAACCGTCTGCATTGAACTTATGGCGAAAAATCCAGTGTCACTTGCCCGGGGTTCAAGACACCATGTTTTGTTATCCATCAAGGCAAGAAATTTTTTGGTCATAGCTGCATGCAAGTTTGGATCTTGGAGAGCCTTGAGGTGAGATTTGGGTAGTGGGGAAATAATCGGATTGGTTTGTAGGTATAGGTTTAGAGGAACACGGGTTTTAACGATCCTGAATTTTAATCTAGTTTGTAGGGATGGGACGAGGGTGGGGATAAGGGTGGGCGTTTGAAGCTCAACTTGTAGTTGAAGGTGAGGTGGCGGAAGATTGATCGTGTTAAAGTTAGGGTGGTGGGTGATGTTGTAAGTGGTTGTGTTGGGCTCAAATTAGGAGGGGTGGCCACAATTTGGTGATTTGGGCTTTTTGGTGGACTCAAATTGAGGGAAAGCACATGGAGAGGGTTTTGTGTCAAAGATCGAGTAGTTAGGAGTGGTGGCATGATGTTGTTTGACAATATGAAATGTTGATTCATGCCAAGATAGAAGAACTTTGCCGATGGTAGGTTCAAGGCACCGGTAACCTTAAAAATCTACCCGGTAGCCCAAAAAGACACACAAGGAGGATCAGATAGTTAGCTTGTGTGTACGAGTAGCGGAGGTATTAGGGTAACATATGAATCCAAACACCTGGAGGTGATTGTATGTAGGTTGCTTGAGGTATAAGGTGGCGGTGGGAGTGTGAAAATTAAGTACTTTTATGGGTAATATGTTTTGAAGATGACATTCGGTGTGAACGACCCTAACCCAAAAATTTGGTGGGAGAGAGGCATGTGTGGGAAGGGTTAACATGATGTCATAGAGTCTTCGTATGATGCATTCGGATATTCCGTTTAGTTGGGAAGTTTATGGACACGAAAAACATAATTAAAGCCATTGGTTAGGCAAAAGTTTTGAAGTGGTGGTTGTCAGATTCTCCATCAAAGTCACATTGGAACGGTTTTTATTAATATTTGAAATTGGGTATAAATATACTTGTGAAAGTGTGAAAATTTCATAAGAGTATTCAAATTTTAAAAGGAGCACCCAAGTGTGTTGAGTGAGATCATCTATAAGCAACATATAATATTATATCCGGTTTTACTAGTGACCGGGGAGCTCCTCGTTACAGTTTATGCTATCAAGTGGTGATATAGTATTTGAAGTTGAATTAGAAAACGATATTCATTTCTGTTTTGACAATTGACACGAGTTGCATAGTAAGTATCTAGCATGTTTATTAGTCAAAATAAGTTTATTTGAAACAAGGAAACTTAATTGAAAGAAAATTGTCCATAGTAAACTTGATCGATGCATTTTATATTCATTATATATATCGTATTAACAAGGGGGTAAATCCGTAAATGCATCGCTCTTCTATAAATTGTAGTACTTTATACTATTATTTTTATTTTTATTTTGTAGATTATGGAGTTATTGAGCTAATTCGGTTTAAACTTGATGCTTTTGATGACGGGTCCAAACCTCTAACCAATTATTATCTATCACGTTGACACGCTGCGAGCTAAATTAGAGCTGAAAAAAAAAAGGAAACTATGTCTTCAAATTGGTTTTTCGTATGCTGTCAATCAGGGCCGGTCCTGAGAATTTAGGGGCCCCGTTCGAACTAAACTAATGAGCCCCATTCGAAAATAAAATTGTAAATAGAAAAGCTGAAAATGTTCTAAGTAGTTACCGACAAATCTTATAGATCTCTTAGCATTTTTATAGCAAATTGATTGATCAATTTTTCATAGTTTATAGTATATATATAATTATTTTCTTAAATATGGGCCCCTGAAAATGATGGGCCCTATTCTGTCGCACCTCTCGCACATGCTCAGGGCCCCCACTGCTGTCAACATAAAATGAAGTACATGGAATTAGAGGTGCAAAAATCAATTCGAAACACGAATCGATTCGGTTCAGGAATCGATTCCTGACCAAATCAATTCTGGTCAAAATCGATTCTTGACCGAATCGATTCGATTCAGGAATCGATTTTGATGATGAATTCCCGAATTGGTAGGAATCGATTCGATTCCGAATTGAAATCGATTCCTACCCAGAATCGATTCCTACCAATTCGTTCGCATTTTTAATTTTTTTTTTTAAAACTTCATAAAAAACTAAAAAAAAACACATTTTTATTGAATTCAAAGATTAAACATTACAATCCTAACTTGTTCAAACTTAAACCGACACAAAGATAGATGTTTTTGAAAGGAAAATACAAACTATGATATTGATAAGTTGATAACTCGACTAAACGTTTATGGTCGAGTTTATTCCATTGCCGCCACCGCCGTAGCTCGATCTTTCGCTTGTCGTAAGTCCGCTTGTTCTTCTTCATCGGAAAGTGGAATCGAATCCCCCGTTGCTACCTCGTCTTCGTGTACGGCCGTCTCCACTTCAATTTCACCTTCAAGATTAGAAACGTTTTGTACACGTTCCATTGCGTCTAGGTGATCCTTCAAGCAAATGCAAACCTCTAGCGACTCGGAAGTGAGCCTCGTCCTCCGGATAGATAAAACCCTGCCACTAAGAGAAAAAGCGGATTCCGAAGCTACCGTGGAAGCTTGGACACTTAGTAGGTCTCGGGCCATGGCGGAAAGAACGGGAAATTGTGTTTGATGCTCTTTCCACCAAGCCAAAATATCAAAGTTATCAAACTCATCGTGTCACACCCCGGTCAACGGTTTCGGGTGTGAGCGAGAATGGAATCATAGTCGAGGATACATAGAACACTTCTAATAATTTAAAAACTTCATAAAACATTAATTCGTTTCATTGCAGCGGAAAGAGTAGTGGAAACATCAATGTTTTACAATTTAAAAACATAAGTCTTAAACGATTATTAAAAGCTTAAAATAGTTAAATTGGATAGTTGGGACTATGACTCCAAGGACAGGTCCGTTAGCATTTGTGAGCTCCATTTGCATGTCTTCAAGGAAGTCTCGTCAATTACCTAAGAAATCATGAATATAAAACGGGTCAACATAAAGTTGGTGAGGTTCACAGGTTTAGGACTCGATAGTTAAACAGTTGTAAACAGTTGTAAAACAGTTTCGGTATACTTAAATATTATCAGGGTTTATTGTTGTTGTTGTATGATCTCACCTGAACCTTGATTTCAAATACTAACAGTTTACCCACCCGGCATCTCTTGCCCAGAGATGTTAAACAGTGCAGAATAACTGACGTGTACCCCCAGACAATCCGGAGTCAGAACTGGAGCTACCAGTTAGGGTAGGGTTGTCAACCCAAATAGATCTACTCACTAGCTATCGTTTCGTACAGAACTAATTGAAATCAATTAATGATGGGATTTTCGGTTGTACAAACGTTTATAACGATAATGTACCAAGTTGGGCAATCAGTAAGAGAACAAGTAGTCATACGGCTAACAAGTAAACCCTAATATTAAGTAAAAAGCATTTAATCAGTTTTCATGATTTCTCCCCCAAGTATAAAACAGTTAAAAGGAAAAGGGGCCGTGAAACTCACAGTTTTAGCAGATAAGCGGTATTTAAGCAGCAAAGGACGGTAGCACGTAACGCCCTAAATAATTAAATAACATATGCATGAGGTCTATGATCATTTGAGTAACATACGTCACCCAAGTGATACCGGTCAAGTCTTGACGATTTAAGTCCGTTTGTATTATCGAAAACTCGTTATCTTGTATTTATTTATTAAATACATTTATGGTTATTTATATTTATGTCCAATAAATATAAACAAATAATCATTTTCAATAATTCAACCAAGTCTTGAACGTTGAGAAAAAGATATAATAATGTTTATTATTATTTTCACAAGTTCGAATAATTATTTTAAATAAATAACTACTTAGTCGATTTTGTTAATCTTGCAAGTTATAATTATTTCAATAATTATGATTAACACTCCTTTGATGAATAAAACAAAGTTTAAGTCAAATAATTATTTGTCAAAAATAATTATTAACGTTTGTTTTATTTTATAAAACATACATCTTTAAGAAAAATCATTTAAGGTTTTTAACATTTAATCTTTTCCAAAGATTGGTTAATATTTCAAGTTCATGAAATATTATATAGAAAAATGTTGATAAAAATATTTATGACGACGCTTGGATTTATAACATTTGATTTAATAAACTTGACTTTTATTTAAAATCTCCAACGAACGTCGGTTCATTTTTGTATACTTCGTTTTTATCAAAGTAACATTAAAAGCCTTTGAAGACATTTTAAACAAATGATTTGTCTTGGTTTATTTTTATAAA
>JBCNJP010000020.1:14219201-14388385 GCA_039602395.1 Deinandra increscens subsp. villosa
ATGCATGCACATGTAGTATCAATTGAATAACACATGTAAATATCAAATATTTACATTTGTCCACCATGTTATATCTTATATCTACATTTATACACACATTGTTTTTCGTATTTAACTAAGAAACAAAGTACAAACCTGTTTTAATCATCATATCATTTTAATCTAATTTGATTATCAGTTTAATATAATTTGATTTACACATGGAAACGATCAAATATCTCATCCTAGTTTATATTCATATTTTACCTTATAGTTGAACATTTTTGGAATTTTTGGAGTTACTTGTTTTGTATGTTTGTTGAGACTTGATTAGAAAACTTGATGGAGACCATCTTGTACCTTATTATGCTGATATATTGGGAACTGTTTTACCCAGGATTGACAACAAAGAAGACAAACACCACTTTTAAAAGATTTTGTGCTAAGACCTAACATTTTACTCATTTCCATGTATTTGGTATACATGGTATTATGTATATGTGCTTATTATACTGATGTTGGAGTAATTCTTTAATTCTTTTTATTGCAAGGAGGTTGGGTTTAGCAATTCTCCTAATGCTATTCAACCAGAATCACTGAATCAGACCTGCTAAAGGTACATACTCTCACTCTCCATCACCATATATATTTTTTTGGAATATAAGGAAACTAAATTGTTCGGAAGGATAAAATGAAAAAGACTCGTAATCTTTGAGTTTTATTAAATTCTATTATTTTTCTTGAGTTTAAATAATTGTGAATATATATTTAATACTTAAATATCTTGAACAAAAAATAAAGTATTATAATTAAGTTTTCTATATATAGTGAGTCATCTATTCTAATTTAAAAAATATATATATAATGTGAGTTATCTTAAATAATTTTGAAATTGATAAATTAGAACAAAATAAATAAATCAAATTATGAGATTTGTAAATAGCTAAAAATATAGTAATTACAACTTTAAAAATCTGATATTCACTATCTTCATCTTGAAAAATGAAAAACATTTAAAGCGAAAAGATATAAGATATTAAAAAGATATTAAAAAGTTCTAGGAGAAGGACCTAAACTCTTAAGAGAATTGTAATAAAATGAAAGTGACAAGTTAGATTTAAATAATTTATGATTTTCCATAGATTAAAACAATTAGATTTAAAGGGTGTTCGTCGAAATTAAGATTTAAAAAGTGACGAATGAAAATCATTTAAAAAAAATAAAATACGATTTTTATCATATAAAACAAATAAAATAAGATTTTTAGATTAGTTTTTTTATTTTTTTTTTAATTTTTTTTTGAACGGCACATTTGTTTTAGATTGGTTAAAACGTTTATATAATGCCAATTTTATAGACAGAAAAAACTAAACCCACAACTATAAAAATAAAATACTTATTAAAAGTAACATCACAAAAACAGCTTTAAGTTATTTACATAAATCAAACTACTAATAAATGATTATATCCAATAATCAAACTACTAATAAATGATTATATCCAAATTAAAAATGTATTAGTATAATTAAGAGTTATCTATTTCTAAGGCCTTTCTTGAAAATAGTCGTGCAAATCACTTTTTCATTATTTACAGAAAACCAAAATTAAAAAAAAATCTAGGAAAAGGATGTCATTTAAAACATATAAAATAAGAGTCTTAGATTTGTTAAAATGTTTATAAAATGCCAATTTAATAAAACAAAAACTTATTAGTCTTAGCTATAAATCAATGATTAAAAAGGTAAAAATATACTACCTAAAAGAGATAATAATTATAAACAATTTAACAAATAATTATTGTATATATACTTGAAACTTTAACTTGAACATTGAAAAAATGAATGAGAATCACAATAAAAAAAAATAACTGTCATCCAATAGTGTGTATACCTCAGATTGTGTCTTGAGACAGAGAAATGATGATAAGTCAGATAACGTGTCTAAAGAAAAGATTTGTTAAGTATGGGAAAAGTAAATGAGTGCAAGCGTCAAGAAATATTACAAGTCTCGAGGAAAGGAGACATTTTTTTTAATTAAAATGCTATAAAAAAAACATAATAAAAAAATTATTTTATGCCACTTAGGTCCCTAACCTAGTAGTTAGTGACAAAACCCATTTGAAAAGAGACCAAATTCAAAACTTGTCATTGAAATTTGATCTAAAAATAAAAGTTACCGTTCAATTTTTTTTATTTTATACATTGAACTTTTTTTATTAAATAGCCATTATTTAGTTGTCAAATAAATAGAACAGTTATTTTTATTAAATAGTTATCATTTAGTTGTCAAATAAATATTATAGGTTTTGAAGAAGTGCTTTAAAATAACTAATTCTGAAACATAATAAGTTTTTATATATAAAATCATTCATTTTATAAGTAGCATAATATTAGATTAAGTTAAATTAAATTAAATTGTTGTCACTTCAAAAGAGATGTGTGTCAGAATTTTCCCTCAAAAAAGAAAATTAACTTAAGATGACTTTTCACAGTTTTAAAGTTAGAGAATGTAAATTTTGTGTATCGAGGAGAAATAAAAATTGTCTATAGAAAGTTTAAATCTCTCCCCTAAATTTGACAGCTGTGTTTTGTATGTCAGAATTTTGTGTCTCGAGAAAGAAAACTAATTTAAATTGACTTTTCAGAATCTCCAGAAAGTAAATTATTGTCTCGAGGAAAACAGTAAATCACATAACTATTACGTAATTTAAAAGTCAACGAAAGTCAACGGAGAGAGGTTTGACCTGATTCGGACGGGTTGTCACACATCGGTGTTTAGAAGATCAAGAAAATTGGTCCCTTTGTATCTCCCAAATTCACTACTCGGGGTGCTACTTTTGGCCCGTTTACTACTCACGTTTCTTAACGTGTTCAAAAGATTTCGGCTTTTGCTTGTTTTTGAACTAGTAGCCGTTGCCGAACTCATTGCCTCATGTATGTTGCTTATATTTCCATACTTTTGATAATAAACTTCATACAAGTTTTGAAAATGTGAGTTAAAACGTTCTTTTGCCTTTTCGGCGAAATTAGCATCACCTTCATATAGGTTCAAAGCATTTGTGATATCTTCAATTACAACTTCAACACCGGACGTATTGAAAAAAGGATTCAAAGCAAGAGAACAAGTGAAGCAAGCCGGCAAATCCTCAAAATATTTTTTAATCTTGTCTTTCATAGGACCAAGCATATTTTCAAAATTCTCACCTTCAAACTCAAACTCATTTATTTTACCACACATATAAAACAATTGGTGAAGTACCAAGTTACTCGTGGGATAGTAAACTCCCGACAAATATGTAGTGGCGGTTTTAAAAGTTTCAAGCAAATCGGTTAATTTTTTAATAGTTTCCCAACCCGAAGTAGGAAATGTTACAACGAGACCGTTTCGATCAAGTTCGTCATGAAACGCTTCTAATGAAGGTTTTTGCCTAACCGCACAATCCAACATTTTCCATGTCGAGTTCCACCTAGTTGGAACATCCCAATTGGGTCCCAAATAGAGCGAACCCGTATCGCGACAAAAACGACGATATTCGGTATACCTTTTCTTTCCACTATGGAAAACATCTTTTAGCATTTGTCTAAAATCATCTTTTATATTTTTAATACCTTCAACGTTTAACCCGTCTTGCACAACCAAGTTAATTATATGTGCGACACAACGAGTATGGAAAAAGACACCGTGACAAATCGGTGAATATTTTAGTTTTAGTTTTTGAACCGCACTTGTGTTGTTCGAAGCATTATCAAAAGAGATTGAAAATACTTTTCCTTCAAGTTTAAAATATTGAATAACACTATCCAAAATGTAAAACAAGTTGTCACCGTCATGCGGATAGTCAAACTTTTCAAAAGCTATGGTTCGTTTCATCATTTGCCACGTATCGGGATTAACCCAATGTGCGGTAACGCAAAGGTACGAATCGGGTAAACCATGCGGAGCCGACCAAACATCGGTAGTTAAGTTGACTCCGGTATTTAAATTTTCAAAACCCAAAACTAATTGTTTTTTTGCTTGCCTCCATCTTTTTACACAATCGTTTCTAAGAGTTGTACGACTTACGTGACGATAACGTGGTTGAAGCGTTTGTTGAATCAAGCGTGTCAAGCGCGGGTTGTCAAAGTGATCAAATGGCAAGCCTTCTTGAATCACAAAGTTCGCCATTTGTTCCCGAACCATCTCCGGATCGAAATTCCATATGCCTCCATCGGGTCCAAGTTGAGTTTGATCCGAACTCGGGTTACTCTTCTTTGCTTTGCAATATAAGTTGATATGGTTTCTTAGCACCGCGTTGGCATCTCCCCGGAAAAACGTTTCACAATGCCTACACCGCACCTTTGTGAGGCCGTTCTTCAATTCAACCAAATCATAATGTACACCGAACAAAGTCGGGTCTCTCTTTGTTGGTAGGATCTTCACAACGGAGAAATCATCATCACCACTACCAACAAAGTTGGCATTGCTATTGTGACTAGAACCGGCCATTTGTGATTTGTTGTGATAAATTTTGTGTGTTTAAGTGTTTTTGAGTGTTAGAGAAGTGGGGTAATGTTTGTAATTGAAAATGGGGGTATATATACAAAGTTATAGGGTCAAAATGGTGAAAAAAATGATCAAAACGGCTATATAACGGCTCTATAGCCGTTGGCAACGGCTAGATTAACGGCTCTAATATGTATGCGAAGGAATCGATTCCGAATCGATTCGAAAGTGACCAATTCGAAATCGATTCGGATGGAATCGATTCTTGAATCAATTTGGACCTGTGAACTGGGAATTGGTGGGAATCGATTCGAGAATCGATTCGGCCGGAATCGATTCGGATCGATTCGAAAATCAATTCGAAATCGATTCGGGGCCAGGAATCGATTCGAACTTTGCACCTCTACATGGAATACAAATTAATGAAATTGGACCACTTAATTGGGCCATGGATATGGAATGGGCTGAACTTGTTAGCAAAATCATGTGGGTTGCTAATTAGTATTGGGCTAGTAATGGGCCAACGGAACTAAAAGGGGCAGCGACAATGGAAAAGGAAATTCACGTTTTTGGGAGGGGGGAATTGGGTGTTCTTGATTCAAGCACGATTTGCAGAAATTGAAGGGGAATAAATGGCCAGAGATCATCGATATGATATAATAACGGAAGGTAGCTAGGGTTCCAATTTCGTGATTAAAGGCTTTAATTTGATTGCACAAGTTAATGATCATTAAACAAAAAAATCAATTAACATATTTGATTTGATTTCATTAATGTGGCGTGGAAAGGGTCTAGATAGATTAGGGATAAAAACCCCATTGAAATCATGTAAAATGGGCGGTGGAGGGGAAAGAAAACACGTCTTTTTTCACGGCTTCATAATCCAATTCAGTCAATGGATGCATCAATGGTCTTTTCATTGACAACCAGTGGATCGAGGAACCGTCTACGATCAAGGAGGCCATTTGTGAGTACTATAAAAATCTGTTTCGGAAGTCTCATCGGCGTAGGCCGACTCTGGTTTGCTCCGGGGATCAAAGGGTTAACAGTGGAACAAGGGGAAATGTTGACCCGTCCGTTTTCTAAATTGGAGGTTAAATATGTAGTTTGGGATTGTGGGGGTGATAAATCCCCGAGTCCTGACGGGTTTTAACTTTGATTTTATTAAAAAAAAAATCGCAGGATTTGGAAGATGATTTTTTTCAGGTTTTGACAAAGTTCCATGACTGGGATGATTTCAAGTGGGTGTGGATCATCCTTTTTCCATCTCATTCCCAAGACGGTTGACTCCCAAGACGGTTGGCGCCCAACGATTAGAGGAATATAAACCAATTAGTTTGATCGGTTGTGTGTCCAAGGTCATTTCAAAGGTATTGGCGGCTAGGATGAGATATGTTTTGGATTCCATAATTTCTGAAAATCAAATGGGTTTTGTGGGGGGAAGAAATATTGTGGAAGGACCTCTTATTATTAATGAAATTATTTCGTTCCTTAAGCAAACCAAGCGGCAAGGCTTATTCTTTAAAGTTGATTTTCGTAAAGCTTATGATTCGATTGAATGGGACTTCTTGGAGTCGGTTCTGGAGCAGATGAATCTTCCAAAAAAAATGGAGGGATTGGGTGAATGGTATTCTTTTATCGGCTCGTGCCTCTGTGTTCGTGAACGGCTCACCTACAAGAGAATTCCAATGCCCTAGAGGTGTGAGACAAGGGGACCCACTGTCGCCATATCTTTTTTTGGTGGTAATGGAGGCTTTTAACTGGATGTTGTCTCAAGCTAGAACGGTGGGGCTTTCGAGTGGGATTGAATTACCTAATGAGGGGCCGATCATAACCCATCTGTTTTATGCGGATGACACAATGATCATGGGTAACTGGAGCGATACTAACGTTGCTAATATTGTGCGTATTCTACGTTGTTTCTATTTTGTTTCAGGTTTAAAGGTGAATCTCCAAAAAAGTGCTTTGTACGGGATTAACGTGGACCAAGAGGAGGTTAGAAGGATGGCGAACAAGATTAGATGTAAGGACGGAACGTTACCTTTCATCTACCTTGGAATGAAGGTGGGCGCAAACATGAATCGGACGCATAATTGGCAATGTATTATTGAGCTTTTCGAGATTCGTCTTTCCCGGTGGAAGGCCAAGAACTTATCGATGGGAGGGCGACTTGTCCTCATTAAAAGTGTGCTCGATAGTTTACCTTCCTATTTTTTTTAGCCTTTACCGTGCTCCTAAAGGTGTTCTTGAAAAATTGGAACGTATTCGGATTGGTTTTCTATGGGGAAGTGTGGGGGACAAGAAGAAGATTCATTGGGTGTCGAGGGAGGAGGTTTGTAAACGCATCAAAACATTATTATAGTTCAAGTTATTCCTTTAAGTCTTAACTCTTTTTTATTATTAGGTTCAATACGCATCAAAAAGTTTTTTTTTTTCTGTAAGTTTTAACAATCTGAATCGAGCTGAACAGATTTATTTAAACGAAGCTGAGTTCAAAGTCAAGTTTTCAGCTCTGCTTAAAATTAAAACGGATTTGGAACCGGGTAAGACCCGTTAAGAGTACAATAACTTCCTTCTTTCACAAACACTAAGGTTGCGTTTGGTTGTGGAAAACGTTTTCCAGTTTTCCATTTTCAGTTTTCTAGAAAATGAAATGGGTTTTCCATTTCTAGAAAACACTTGGAAAATTTTGAAAACGCGATCTAACCAAAAGATGTGTTTTCCATTTTCTGGAAAATAGAAAACGGAAATTGGAAAACAATGCAAAACTATTTTCCAAATTTAGTTAAAAGAATGGAAAACTGTATTTTCTGTTTTCTAGGAAATTTTTTTCAGAAAACTATCACTAGAACGCGTTTTCTGTTTTCCATGTTTTCTTAGAAAACAGAAATGGAAAACACCCCATGTTTTCCACAACCAAACGCGCCCTAAGCATCATAACTTTTATTAATTATCGGTTCTTTCAGGATCGGAGGCCCATAAAAAAAGATTAAGCCCAAATATTGCTCTTAAAAATAAAGTTGGGCCATGACCGAATTCAGAGCTAGGGTTTCACAGATGCACTTTCTCTCTATATAAAACCTAATGCATCTATCAGATCTAAATCCATCTGCATCTTCCAGGTAAATACCCCTATTCGATTACTGAAATCAATTTTGTTTCATTCTTTTTTTTTTTTAATTTGTTGAATTGAGGTTGCAGATGATGAGAAACTTGATAATTTTTGGGCTGATTTACCATGAGGCTCCAAAATCGAGCTTTTTAAAACTGATGCTTCTTCTTTTCGATATTATTTTTTGTTTTTTTTTTTTAATTTGTTGAATTGAGGTTACAGATGATGAGAAACTTGATAATTTTTGGGCTGATTTACCATGAGGCTCCAAAATCGAGCTTTTTAAAACTGATGCTTCTTTTTTTCGATATTAATTTTTGATCTGTATAGTTTGATTGATTCGAGCCTTCATAATCCCAGATAAGCTAAAAACAGAGTTCTTATTCTGATTCATGGGAGGCCGAAAGCAAAATCAGTGGAGGTTTCGCTGAGAAACTCATCTTTGTTCTGATCGATGATGTTTCATAGTAACTTATCCATACATTTGTTTACATATACACAGTTATATACCACACCATCAGTTTGAAACCATTTTATTTTATTTATGGGTTAGTTTTTTAAAATCATTTTTTTTCTTTTCGTTTTTTGGTGTTCTGGATTAATTTTTTAGTGATTGAATCATCAAAATAGTTTATTTTCTATATTCTTTAGACTTAAATGTCAAATTTGTTTATCTTTGGTTGTATTTGTCCTATCAATTCAGTTGTTTAAAACATGCTATTTGAGTGATTTAAGGGATGTAACTGACGATTGCGATTGTTGTTGGAGATCGGCCATTAGTAACTAGATTTATGTTCAATTGTGTGTATTTGAGAATGAGATAGGACGAATTTAGAAAATGAAATGGAAAATTGATTATATTCAAGAATTTATTTTCACCAATGTCATTTTTGTTCATGTTTGTTTGGTAAAATAAATAAAATAAATTGTCTCTTCTTTGTTCTTTTATTGAAATTAATATGTGTAAAAGAAACTAATTGTCCAACAGTTCATCAATAAAATAATCAAAGTGTAATGTTTTAAAGCGGTATCTTTTAAATATCATTTTAAGAAGTGACAGATTTATTTAAAAGCTAACGTTTATGTAAGAATCATTATTTGTTAAAGTTTATGTAAGAATCATTATCTATTGTAAGAATTTAAGAATCTAAGAACCAACTTAAATGAGTAATAATTAAGTAATTTTGTCATTTTTTTTAATTCCTCTACTAAGGGAAAATTATTTCAAATAAATTTTTTTTGAGTAATTTTATATTTCTTTAATCTAATTTCACATATATCTATCCAATAATGACTTAAAAAAAGTTGTTTTTTGTCTGTTGGACTAAGTCATTTAAATAAGAGTAAATTACGGATTTCGTCCATGTGGTTTGTCGAAATTTCATCTATCGTCCTAAGTCTTAAAAAATTACGGATTTCGTCCCCAATGTTTGTTAAAACGTTACGGATATAGTCCCTCGGTCTAATTGTTGTTAATTTTTTCTGTTAAGTTAGTGTAAATTGACATTTATACCCTCCTTTTTAAATATTTAATGAATTTTTTTAAAATATTTAATGAAATTAAACCAAAAAAGAAACATAAAAAAATCTAAAATTATTGTTATACCCTTAGTTTCACAATAACATTATGCCCTCCCCTTCCGGTGACACCTTCCGGCCACTGTCATTTTCTCCAACGACTCCGGTGATACCAATTCCGTTCATTCGACCATAACATGATCAAAATTCATCCAATCACAAAATTAATCACACCGTTACACTCGAAATCGAACAACGATTCCGTCTAGATCCATTGTTAATATGTTTCAGTGAAAATTTGAAGATCTGTGTAGTCGTGCGACGTTGGTGGCGGCACCGGTGATGGTGTAAGATGGTGGCTGCGGCAGTGGATTATCTAGAATCATTTGATGATAGAAGATGGTGGTGGCGCCGGTGATGGTCTAAGATATGGCAACGGTGATGCAGTGAGATGGTGGCGTCGCCGATGATTACTTTACTTTCCGGCGAGTTCTTGATTTCATGAGTGTAGAAAATTCTGGATCTCTTCCATTAAAACCAGATCTCGTCGAAGATGAGAGACAAGGGTTTGATCGTTCACCAACTGTGTGTACTGATAAATGGAGGAATCTGCTCAAGGAGTTCAAGCAGGTGAAGCATAAAAGCGAAAAAGGAAATAGTGGCCGCCGGAAATTGTGATGGAGGGTGCCGGAAAACATGGAAGCGGTTATGGAGGAGGAGAGAAATTATAATGTGGTGAACGGCGGAGGAATATGGGTGTCGGATTTGCAGAGATGGGGGAGGCTAATGGTGGCGGTTTGGTGAGATGGTGGCGACGGAGGTGATGGTGTAAGATGGTGGCGGTGGTCGTTTATCTTAGGGTAAAAGTAATACATTCCCCATTTCCCCATTTCCCCAATCCATTTTTGGTGCCACCTCATCATTCCCCACCCTTCCCATTTTTCCCCAATTTGTGGAGTAATGGTTTCCCCACACCCCCATTTCCCCAAACACTTTTTTATAATAAAATAATTAAAATAAAATACTAATAAAAACAAATACATTTTATAAATAAAAATTAAATCCTAACATTACAAATAAAAAAAAAGTCCTAAAATTACTTATTCAATAATAAAAAAAAAAGTCCTAAAATTACTTATTAAAAAAAAAATCAGAAATTTTCGGGATCACTTTCGTCGTCTTCGTCTTCGTCGGATGAATTTTCTTCGGGGGGTGGAATGGTTTCCCAAACGCGATCGATGTGCTCGATCAAATCGGATCGTAAACTATGATGCATATCCTGGTTATGAATCTTCAAAAAGTTCGCGTCGATAATATGTTGTGGTATTGGGACGTTTGATGCTTGAATATGATCCGGCTCGAACATCATTTTCCCAAAAAAAGCGGCATCTTCATCGGACGATTCATCGGATGTGAAAGTCATTTTTAAAAATGAAGGGTGGTAGTGTTTAAAAAATGAGAGAGTGAGTAGTTAAAAAGTGTGAGGAAAGGGTTGGAATGAGTGGGTATTTATAGGGTTAAAAATAGTATTTATTTGAAAAAAAAATTTTTTTTTTAAAAAAAAAAATCAATATAGCCGTTTGGGGGGGGGGGCCCACCGCCAACGGCTCTCTCCCCACACCCATTTCTTCTCGGCGTCGGTACCCCAGCCCCACTCCCGATCGGTGATCCCGACCACCACGCAGTGGTGTTCCCGAGACCACCAAAGCCACCGAACACCCCCGACCCCCCCTCTCCCGATCCCATTACTTTCACCCTTACTGGGAGAGGAAAGTTTGGTGGAGGTAAACGAGGATGAAGATGGACCAGTGCGGCTCAATTTTATTCTTTATCTTATATATTTTTTAAATTTATATTTGTTTTGTTAGAGGGGTATTATGGTCTTTTCACACATACTTAACAGAAATTTTTAACAGACATTAGGCTCAAGGACTATATCCGTAACGTTTTGACAAACGTTGAGGACGAAATCCGTAATTTTTAAAAACTTAGGACGATAGGTGAAATATCGGTAAACCACAGGGACGAAAACCGTAATTTACTCTATAAATAATGTTATATGTTTCAAACGTGTAACATGGTATGTTTTATATGTATTATATGAAACATACCAAGTTGCATATATGCAACATTATATGTTGCATATGTTGCATATAACATTATATGTTTTTTAGTCGGACTTACAAAAAAAAATTTGTTTAGTTTTTTGTTTTTTTAGGTCGTTAAATTATCATCATGTGTATAGACATGAAGGAAAAAAAAAAGAAACATAAAAATTATTTAAATAACTTTCGTTCAATTGAAATTTATTGGTTGGTTTGTACTAAAACTATATCCTGTATTTAAAACCATAAAAAATAGAATTTGACTACAAAAATTAATGGAATTTGACTACAAAAATTGATTTTATTGTTTTATTTTGTACATTATTGTTAAACCTGAAAAAGAATATATGAGAATATGGTTTAATATTGAAAGTATTTTTTTGGGTTCATCGATGGCTCATTATTAATTGCGGAGTATACCATCGATCACAATCTTAGCTCACAAGAAATCTTAGTTCACAAGATCTTCTAACAAAACAGATTCGTTGCTTGGTACTCAAGATTTGTTCTTAATGCCACTTAGGTTGTAGCCTAGTGGTAAGGGGCAAAGCCTCTTTGGGGAGAGACCAAGGTTCAAACCTTGGTATGATGAAAGTTGGTGTAAAATAAAAAATTAGCCGTTCAAAAAAAAAGATTTGTTCTTGATACATCATCATATAAGGGGCGATTTGGTGAGGAAGAAAGTAGCGCACCTAATCATTTTTACAGTTATATGTAGAATTTGGTTTATGTAGAGCATTTGGAAATATAATTGAAGACAAAAATCCTCATGTATCTTTGGTTAAAGAATTAGTTGACGATGACGATAACATGGGACCAACGGTGGACATTTGATCTTTACACTATATGTAATTTGATTTTACTTTTGGTGCTTCTATTTGGTGTAAACTTTTAACTACCTCTTTGGTTGCCTTTGTGAATATATTTTTTGTTTGTCCATCTCCTTTCTAGCTTTTGTGAATAAATTTTTTCGTTTGTCGTCTTAAGATGGTTTTTTATTTATCAATTGATGGGTAACGGTTAGGGGTGTTCATGGTTCGGTTTCAAACCGTGAAACTGTCCAAACCGGCCATCTTCGTTTTTGCGGTCGGTTTTTTATCTTAACGAACGGTCGGTTGGTTTCAAAAATTTTAAACCGTTGTGAACGGTTTGGTTTACGGTTTATATGAAAAACCGGTCGTAAAAACCGTACCGGACCATGTACATATAATAAATAATATATAGTATATATATGTATATATATAGTGTTAGGTTCAAATGAGAACTTTTTCTTTTGAAAACATTTGAGAACTAAATCTAAACCACAAATTTCAAGGAGGACCACTATAATTCATGGGAGGGGATACATGTAAATAAACGTGTGGCTCAAATTAGTTCTTTTTATTTCTCAAATCAAATTGGTTCTCAAATGATCCTCTCCCTTTATATAATACATTGACTTGTTTTTAGTAATGAGATTTTGGGTGTCAGCGTTTAATAACAAAAATTCTAGAAAATTTAGACATGGTTTCATCCTGAAAATCTAGTATACTATTATTTATATTATGAACTTTAGTATTTGAATCATGTTTTTTAGAGGTTACGTGTTCTATTTAGAGGTGGATTTTGTATTAACAAATTAGAGATGACAAGTATAGTAGACTAACTCATATTCTCATTCCCACATTTGATAAAGTTGATTTCGAATTTTCTTTTAATATAAATTTTATATTCTAAACTTATAGTGAAAGCTTAAATATCCTAAACCGTGAAACCAAACCGGAAGTAATGGTTCGGTTTGGTTCGGTTTTAATTTTTAACGGTTCGGTTTAGGTTTTCGATTATTAAAAACCGTAACTAACGGTTTGGTTTACGGTTTGACCGAAAAACCGTAAAAACCGGACCGCGAACACCCCTAGTAACAATTATAGGCAATTGGTTGTCAAGTTAGAATATTCATATTATTAGGCTTTAGTATTGTGATTAGTTTTGTGTTTATAAATTCTTTGTATTATGTAAAAATTTTGTAAAATTTTAATTTTTTAAAACTTAGAAACTAAATCTTTTAGAGTTTAGGGACGGTAAAAAAATATCATAATGGTTGGTTGTCAAATTTCTTAAGTGTCGATTGAGATTAAATCTTATATATATATACTAGTGCAAAAAAAATTATGGGTGTCCGGCGAGGTCCGGCGAGGCCACTACATGGCTTCTACACTCTTGTTGAATAAGGCGGAAAAACAAAAGAAATATATTCAAAAAAGAAATTATTTAAAAGTGATGGTTCAAACCTTATGGCTAAAAAAAATTTCAAAAGAAATTTGTGGGTTTAAATGTCTAACCGTATCATACTATCATCATATGTACGTAAGATATAAGCTGAAAAACAAAGAGTGTAATGATGTAAATAAACCACAACAATGTAATATTAACAAACTTGTTACGATGGAAGACATTTTATTAAAATTTGGTTTTTATTTCAACAAAATTTGCTATGATAATATATACTTCGATTAAAAAAACAAAACCTAAATCCGTAATAACTTATAAACCAAACTCATCCAATGCCAAATCATACTTAATACTCATAGATATTAGCTGACTGTGCATCACCAAAATCGCTAGCAGTAATATTCTTTACCTTTTTCAAGTTCTTGCACCCATTGATCACATACTGCATTCCTGCATCATCGCTTTCACACCCGCCCGGTACTGAAAGCACCTCCAATCTTTCCGCATACATACCAATATACAGAAAAACATCATTGGTCAAAAGCCCCGAGGCCGTCAGCTTCACGAGTCCCTTGCAAGATTGCACGATGGCACCAAAACCGTGATCAAATGGTTGAAGAGTCGTGTGGTCGGGTTGTTTCGGGGTCGAGATGATTAGCTTGAAGCGGGTGACATTCGGGCAATTCTTGGAAAAAGTTACCAGGGCTGTATTTGTCATTTGACTGCAGAAGTATGTTAAAGTTTTAAGCTTTTGACAGCCGGTGGATATAGCAGTCAAACCCACTTCTGTTACACTGTAACCTTTTGTTCCCGGATATACCCTCAAGTCTTCAAGGTTTTTACAGGTGTTTGACACAGCTTCAAGACCTTCGTCTCCAATGCAACCTCCTCGAACCTGAATCATCCCAAAAAGAAATGAAAGTTAAGTACTGCTAGTTTTCTTGTTGACGGTTACAATCTCCTAACAATAAATATACCAGGTCCATTAACACACTCAACTTTAACAAAAAAAAAGAAAAAAAAACCATATCAATTGTTTTGTTCATGTTTCATTTATTAGAAAAATAAACATGTTTGTGTTCGTTCATGTTTGTTTATGTTCAGAGGTGAACCTACACATGCCACCTCTTAAACCCGTACACGAAATGGAAAAACTTTAATTTTTTTGTTTTTATTTAGAATTATAATAACCCGTTAAGAAATTTTCTAGTTCCGCCCATTAGAAGATAATAGTGAATTAGATCTACTAAATAATAAAGATACCCGTTAGGAAAATTTCTAGTTCCGCCCCTGTTTATGTTTATTTGTTAATATTATTTAGGATCACAAATAAACATAAACGAAGACCAAATTGTAAGGAAACAAACAGTATTCAAAATAAACATCTTCTACTAATAATAAATAAAACTTAAAATTTAATTGTAAATATATATGAACATGTATTAACAAACTAATGTAAACGAGTGGATATAAACAAACATTAATAAACAGATGTTCATGAGCATAAACAAATGAACATGATATATGTTCATGTTCGCTTATTAAATGAATGAATGAATATAAACAAACTTCATGCCGAACATGTCTAGAATCATGTAAACTTTTAGTTCATCTAAGCCTAACATACCATGTTACAGAACACACTGAACTTCAGAAACAGTTTATTAGACGTTTCTTCCGTTTACATGCCTAGGATCAGGTAAAACACACAACTTACTTTAGGCACGTTATCTTGAGTGGGTTAAAAGTAAAAAGTTATTGGAAGGTGGATTAAGTATTGGTAGCTGGAATAAGATAAGAACTTACCCATAAACGTCTAAGCTTTGTGCACTTCTTTATGAAATTGATCAGCTCAATGCTCGGAAGAATTGCAGCAAACCTCACATTCAGGAAAACAAGATTCACGCAAACCGGATAAAAGACATGTAACAACATTTTAGGAATCCGATGGAAAAACTCGAGGCTTTGGATTGATTCACGGTTGTTTAATGATAGCGACAGCTGTAGAAAAGATCTCAGAGAGTTTTGGAGCGTAGATCCGACACCCAAGTGTACCAGTTGAGGTGATTTCATCAAGATTCTTCGAACCGTGTCAAGAGACACTGTTTTCCTTAACGATAGGGTCGTCAAGTTTGGACATCTAGCCACTAGTTGTGAAACATCCGTTGGATTTACCTCGCCTTTGATGCATGAAATGTTCAATGACACGAGGGAGGATAACGACTCGGGGAAGCTGCGAAGCCACACTCCAGTGTGATCTGTAATATCACATCTTTCCACTTCCAGTTGCTCAAGTTTCCTACACAGATTTAGAATAAGATAAACAGGGTTAATGGCATATAAAGTTAGTGCAAATGATACTTGGTTAAAAGATTAGAGACCCGTGTTCACTTCAAAACCGTAAGCGTAAGGTGAAAGCTTCACGTATGCTTAGGGCTGTAAACTAACCGAACCAAAGTGAACGAGGTGTTGTTCAAGTTGGTTTGTTAAGTATGAAATGTGTTCACAAATGGTTCACAAACATATAACGAACGAAAATTCATGTTCGTGTTCGTTTGTTAAGGAACTAAACTTGTACACGAATGAAAACGAACATATCCAAACACCAAATATAATCACCTAATAAATATATATTTATATATTAAGCACTTGACATAAAAATTATAAACATTAGTATATCCAAAACAAAATACAAGTTGAAAATAACAATCATAAAGATAATTATGTCGTAATAACATCATAAAAATTTAACTTTTAAAATAATAAATTAAAATAATAAAGTTTTAACAAACATCTTACCGAGCATTCACTAAAACAAATGAACAAACCCGACCTTTGTTCATGTTCTTTTTTTTCTAAACTAATGAAACTTCATGTTCATGTTCGTTCATTTATTAAACGAACTTCTCGCCGAACAATTCACACACTATTCGTTGATCATTCGGTTCGTTTACGGCCCTAGCCCTAGGTAAATATATTATTTATAGGTAACATTTTAAATTATTAAACTTTTTTATGCAAAATAAGATACTTGAATAAATAAAGTACAAAAATATTAGGTACATGAAAAAAGACCTAGATTTTAAGTAACATGTTGCTTTGCATTCCTGTAACTATGTTTACAGGTTCAATAAGGATCTAAATTACTTTCGATCACATTGCTATAATCAATTTTGGAGTCAAATCATGCGTAGATTTATGGATATGAGAACTCAAATTGAAAAAAAACTGTAAAAAGGTAAGGATGTTTACGAGCAATTGGAAGCGATAGCCGAAAGACCAGCGATGGTGAATCCCGAACACGAACTCAAAACCAGCGACTTAAAATTGGGGAAACGCGTCGAGATCACGTCTAGATTCTGATCGGAAACAATCATCCTCTTCAATCGGAGCTCCTCCAGCAACGGGCAATTCCTACACATCGCGTCAATCCACGGATCGACGGTGCCGTCCCAATCGTTTGAATCGAACCTAGGGTACGAAATTCCGGAATTGGATTTCAAAATTAGGGATCGGAGATTCGGGAAGCGATCGATGACTCTGGATGGAGAGACGGCGTAGCAGTTGGAGACGTAGACGGTCCGGCGGCTGTTTCCGTCGACGGTGTACCAGAGTTTGTTGACGAGAGAGGCGGAGTTGCGGTCGCGATTGGAGGTGAGGTTGTTCATGATTTTTTCTACCATGGATTCCGGAAGATGAGGCATCTCTGGATCTATGATTGAATTGTTGGTGATGAGATGATATCGGGGTTTTGAGGAAGGGAAAGCTTAACTGTTGACTACCGGAGCAAATAGTCGTCCGGAAATCCTGCCGGGATTTTCGCGGAAACTTCGAAACAAACCGTTTCTTGTTGGTTTTGTGGATGACGAATTATGATATCGTTGAATTTTGCCCAAATTGTATTTGGGCCCGGAGATAATGCTCGGGCCACCCTGATTGATCCGGGGCGAGCTCGAGTTCGACTCGTACCGTAGAACCGTGATCTGAGCTCGTGAGCTCGTCACATGTTTCGAATCTACTTTATATCGAGCTGAAAACTTGAGTTCGAGCTCGACCTGTTTTCAAATATAATTGATTTGTCTCGGTTTGCTTCCGTTAGAACTTATTCGAAAGAAAAGGTTTCGATGAGCATTAGATGAACACTGATACTTAAATAAAAAGTAAAGATTTTTACTTTTATTTCTATGAAAATATAAGAAAAATAGGTAAAAAAACTACGCCATTAAATAAATAATGACGATAATATCAATTTAGAAGTTACTTGTTTGATTTCAATTTAAAAGTTTCTTTCAATAAAGTTTATATAAGACCACATAAACAAGTGGTGCAAATTATTTTAGTAATCATTGGGCCTTGGGTTCGGCTTTCAAAGTGACTGATCGGAGATTTGGGTAAACCTCGAATCACTCTCTCCAGGATATATACCATAGGGATATATAGGTCACCCAACGTGAGCCTAGAGTTGGGCCTAGTGTATAGGGTCTAGAACAGGTTAGCCCTGACCCGGCCCATATCCTTATGGAGCGTCAGAAGAACAAAGCTCTTTCTCCCTAAACATCTCTTCGTGCCTTCGATTACGCCTGTAAATGAATCGAACAATTTAGTGAACCGTTCATGAATTGTTTGGTAAAAAGTCGTTTATGTTTGTTTATTTATACTATATTACAATACATTTGATGATGAAAAAAGTTGCCTCTTACTTAAAAAAAATAAAAAGTTTAAGAGGTTAAAATTGGTTTTATACGTTATGTTATTAAATACAAGAAAGTAACTGAGTAAATAATTAGTATCGAAATTAATTTAGATATGTAATTATGTAACAATATTTAACTAAATTTCAAAAATTATTTTATTTTTATGTCAATAGAAGTTTTTATTAAACGTTTAAATCTATATAATATTTCACCAATTAATTGTTGAAACGTTTTACATGTGTGTGTTACTGTGTTGTGTTGCCGGTCGTACCTCACTAGTTTAGTAGACGAATGAACTTGAGCAGCTTGTTTTGTTCATTTATTAAACAGTCAAACATAAATACATTTCTTTTCCATTCATTTACGTTTGCGAACGATTGTTTATGTTTGTTCATTTACTTTCGCTTATGTTCATTTGTTTATGATTATATGTTCGTTGTTCGACTCGTCCCATATCATTCGGTGCAGTCTTGATGGTGCGCCATGGTGGCCGCCATTCTCGTTGTCCGTGATCGGTCACAAACACTTTGGGTGTTTGATTTGTTGGCTAAGCGATCATGGAAGCACCATAGAAAGAATTGTAGGTAATGAGGGAGGAAGGTGCAAATCATATAACTCCGTATAGTTATCGTGGCTAACTTTGTTGGCAGTTGGTGGTGGGATGGTTTCCAAATTGGGAGTCGATAATGGTGTCGGAGTTGCTCCGTTTCCGATGAAACGTTGATGCGACGTGGCTGCTTGCAATGGTTCATTGTTCCGTTTCCGATGAATTGTTGCGCAATTTACGCTTTTCCGACGAGGACGTCGCCGCCCTAAATGGTTTCGTTTGGGTTTTCTTCTACCTTTTAGTCTTCTGGATTTCGTTTCCGGTGACGACGTTTGAATTTTCTGGCGCCATTGCTCTGTTTCCGATTGTGGTGACGTTGCTGCGACGCTAGCGATATTAGTGGTTTCCGGTCGCTTTGTTGCCGGACGTTTCTGAGTCACTTAAACGAAGCAAAACATTGGTTACAACCCGTTTGGCACAAAAAGTTAATTATCTTGTTCCATTTGTTTCGTTGCTTCCTTTTATATAAAGTGAATTATCTTGTTCCATTTTATTTCGTTGCCTATTTGGCGCAATGGCATCCCAATGAAGGTTAGGGCACGGGCAACTCTCTTTTGAGAGACTCGGGTTCGAACCTGAGGGGAGGGGTTTTACCGGTGGCTACTCGCAGGCCAGGTTTCCCCTGAACTGGGGCAAGGAGGTGGTGTCCTGACTCGCTCGCACCCGCAGAACGAGGCACGATTAAGACACTCGAGTCATCGTGGTGGGCTGAGCATCAAGTTCGACTGAGAAATCGCTGTTAAAAAAAAAATATATATATATATATATAGTTGGTTTTCATTTAAGAACACAAATAATAAATTACCACAAAGAGTTATGGTGTTCTATCCCATGGCAATCAAAATCATAACGATGAATTTTTTTATTCGGCAACTTTTGTTTGATGTTAAGTACAATTGGTTTTCATTAAAAAAAACAAATCATAATATAGCACAAATATAGAGTGTTATGTTTATACAGAGGTAGTTCATGTTTCAATCTCGTGGGTGCCTAAAACCAGCCGAACATTTCTTTTCTTCGGCTAATTTTTGTTAGTAATTCGTTCGTTTGGACACTTCAGAAAAAGTGAACACACTTTCGGACTAAAAATCTCAAGGGTTCGTTCAAGATTTCAATCGAATACGATTTGGCGATCTTTTCGAGAATTCGAGAATGGTTTTTGATTGTATATGAATTCAAATCAGAAATTAGATTATGATCCATAGTTGATCCAATTACACTAAAATAACAAAATTTTCGCATTATATATATATATATTTACTTATGGATTATAATTGTTTTACCTCGTAGTATTTTCGTGGAACGCATGAAAATTAAATTCTAGTTTATAATAAAACAGAATGAAATCAGGGTTTTGACCAAGTGATAAAAAGAAGGTGAAAAAAGGGAACCTTTCAGAAAGAGCCAGAGAGCATGGAATCTATGCAGAAAGTGTGTTGTACGGTACTGCTGCAACTCCATCACTGTTGGATAGAGATTGATGCTGTGATTTTGGTGCTGTCCCCAGTACTTTACATAACAAACACACAACGCCCCCCATTTCTTGTTTTCTCTCCCTTTTTTTATTAACAAAGGTCATGGTTATTTACTTTTCTTTTTAATTATTATTTTTTAACTTTTTTATAATCACATTTTAACTTGTTTTATTCCTGCCTTTTCACATGGCTGACTATTTATATTTAATTATTAATTTTAAATTCTTTTTTTAAACGTTTACTTATTTTTATTTTAGTTTCACATTGTTCGCTCGTTTTTACGTTTACACAATTGTAATAAAACATCTCGAGTTATATAAAACGACCATTTTCAGTAATATGTACACCGCAACATCTAGTATAAAACAAAAGATAGAGATGTTTAGGTGATCGTAATACTTCTATATTTAAATATAAATACACTCCTATAAGTAACTATAAGAGACACTTAAAAAAATAATTACCATCAATTAATCTCATTTTGAAATCCACACAATTATCCTCCTTAAAGAACACACATGATTGATGATTGATATAATGATATCCATTTCCCACCAACAAACAACAAAAAAGCACAAAACCAAGATTAATTGTCGGATGATCGGTCAAAATGAAGCAGTTGACCGCAACATTTAGGGCAATCCCCAACCTGTTTGGGCACCATGAAGTACATGAAACAACCCTTACATCCAGCCACCACTAAAACATGCCCTCCTGCCCTACTTTCACCTTCATCTTTATCTTCATCTTCATCTTCGTTTTCGTCTTCATCATCGTTATCGTCATATTCTTCTTTTTGTTTTTCCGACGATGAAACCGCGGGAGAGGACTCCACCGATGAACTTTCACTTTCGGCGTACGAGCTTTCCTCCCCGTCGCCTTCTTCTTCATAGTCGTCACCTTCTTCTTCATAGTCGTCACCTTCTTCTTCGTAGTCGTAGTCGTCGCTGTAAAAATAGCCGTTGAAACCGCCATTAACCGACCGTGGATCCTCCGTCGATTTCATACCTGTTTTCCAGTTTATGTAGTGTATCTCACCGGTCTGGTTTCAGGTTATCAAACATATAATCAAACGCGAGCACAAATACACACATTATTGAGGATTTTTGCTTTAATCTTAGAATCTAGGTTTGAGTTTGACTCGTTTAGAGACTTATTTCTAAAACCTGAATCTTTTATTATTCAATTATTTTATTTATACATTTTTATAATTAAATCTCTAATTATTTACGATGTAAATTAAATTTTAATAATACAAACTGGACTTTTTAAACAGAAATAATAAAAAATAGTATCAGTTTAACCAATAAAACACTCAACTTTCAATTTTGTTATCAAATATAACGAAATTGATAATTATACTACTAGGAATTTACTTGATAACAAAATTGAAAGTTGAGATTGTCATTAGCTAGAGAACAATATTCCATTCTTTCAATAATTAAAATTCAATTTAGAGTTATATTTTTTTATCCATAACATAATATATATTATTTAACTGTTTTCTCATAATTCATATATAATAATAAATATTTATAAAAATATATATTTGATAAATTAAATAAAAAATATATATATAAATAAAAGACCCGTTTGGACTCGTGAGCCCGTTAGAGCTTAATGTAAACTTGATTTGGAGCACCTTTATTAAACTGAGCCACAAAATATTAGGTTTGATATGTTAAACTAGACTTAATTTGAGCTTGTAATAAGTCGATCTCGAGTAGTAGCTCACAAGCTGCTTTACGCCTCCAATTTTAGTGGATGCCTCAAATCAAATGTGATCAATTGAGATTTAAAAAAAAAAAGGTTAAATATTAACAAAAGTTGGTAGCGGATCTTAAGAAAGTACAGATGATTAGAATTATGAAAGAAGTTACTAACCTTTAAGTCGAGGCATTGCTCCCAATGGTAGGGGAGTGTTATATTTGAATTGAGTTCCAACGTGGCATCGGAGGAGTTTGTAGAGCGGTGGCAATGGGCGTTCGTAGACTCTTCGCCGCCGTCGCCGGCGGTGGTGGTGCTGCGGTGGTGGTTAAGAGAGAAGCTTTGAAGAGATCTTTCAAGTGATGCCGTGATCGCCGCCATGCTTGGTGGTGTCATTCTTGGTTGACTAGACCTAGCTTTCACCCCAAAATGAATGAAAATGATAACAAAATTGATAGAGATTTAACAGAAAGAAAGAAGGTTCAGCAACAAAAACATGGTTTTAGAGAGAGAGAGTCGAAAGTGGAAAGTATGAGTATGTTCGGATTTGATGGGTTTGTGCAAATAAGAAACCTTTAACCCTTCAACCAAATAAGTTATATTGTGTATGTCAATATTGATACCTTTACTTTGGGTAAGTTATATTGTGTATGTCAATATTGATAACTTTAAATTTAAATTGAAGTCTATAGCTATTTTTAATTTTTTTTTTATGTTTTACAGGCACTACGACAACAACCGTATGATGGATTGAAACGGGCGTTTAAAGATGACTGAAGAGTATTACCGTTCTTGATCACAATGACGAAGCTTGAAACAAAACCCCAAGGGGGCGAGACTTAAAAATTTTACCCGGGGGGAGGGGGCGATATATACTCAATACATATAAATTTTTCTACATAAAATTATAAAAATTGATAACTCTAGACATTGGCGAAGCTTCGGTGAAAAGTTTGGGGGGAGGGGACAGCGACGGTTTTTTATAAGCAATATGTTCTTGATTTTTTTTCTTGAAAAACCATTAAAAGAAAAGAATGGATGAGTTGCAATCACGAAAGAACTCGAATCTCTTGTTATTAGATGTTTGTTTCTTACCTTCAAGAACTACACGATGTGGACCGTAAAGATACGATGTGGACCGTAAAGGTCAAAGCTATTTTTCGAGTTCAAGATTTGTTGGAGGGAACTGAACCACAGGCAGAAGCCGTAATCGACTTTAAGATAGACGGTATGGCAATAGTCAGATGCGATCTGGGAATGTCAGATGCGTTGAAGTCACGTTATGTAGGGGTTGAACGAGTTTAAAAAGCCAGGATCGAAACTCTTCAATATGACTTCGAAGCACTCAAGATGAAAGTCTTTAATTTTTAGTCGACTTTTCGCACATGCTAAGTCAAGTAGCTTCCAAGACAAGCAATCTTGGTGGGGCGTTTGAAAAAAAAAAGCAATGGTAAGAAAGTTGTTAAGTTCACTTCTAAAGAAACTAGAAAACATAATATATGTTTGTTCAAGATGACAAACCAGTTTTACTCATATTGAAGTTCATCGAAATGAAATGACTCATCAATGTTACAAGATTAGGGAGTGACTGGTAGATTGTAGATTATTAATGTTGTGTAAGTATGAGAACTAATATTGTCATACTTAGAAAGTGCTAAGTTGTTTGAGTTGGTTTTTACTTGTAGGGTCTAATAAGAATTGTTATAAATTTAGAAAACTTAGAAGAAAAATATTATCTTCTTATAAATAATACTTCCATGCATGTATTGTTTTTCAATATGACTCAATAATAAGGGTGGGCGGTATACATGCCGCCACCCTCGGCATGTAATCGGCGCCGATGAAACAAGAAGAAACGAGCATACCGCGCAGCGCATGCAGTTCGGCATCGGCATGGATCTTTTGATTTTCGGCAAACTAATGCCGAAGTATGCCGAGATTTTTGTGTGTGTGAGGTGGTGTCCACTTCCATGTTTACCGAGGTTTTATGGTACCCACTTACAAATCATGCATACCCACCAATTCTACATCAATTCTATATCAATCTTCTCTCTCCTCTTAACATCACATCATTGGTTAGAATTTGATGCCTAAGGCATGCCTTAGACAAGCATACCTCCCACCCTAAGAAATCAAGTTTAAAAAAGTCTTCGTTTTTCAAGTTTAACTTTTTGATTCCCATTAAAGTTAATGTTAAGCATTGACCAATAAATTCTGGTTCACTACTTGTCACGTTAAGTGCACCAAAAATTTAAAATGAGGGAAAAAGAGATTGGATAAATAAAAGATTGATATATAGTAGAAGAAGAAGGAAACAAGAGATGGGGAATCTAATTCTAAGATGGACAGAAGAGCTGGCTAAGTTTGTCTCTCATGACATGACAACAACATTACCCACCACCACCTTTTGTTGTAGCACATGCTACCTAGCTAGGTCACATCCCATATATATGATCCCTATAAATTAAATAAATTAAACCATATATATGCATACATAATAACATAAACAATAAATAAAGGATATAAAAGTCGAGCACAATATAAACTCAAAGTCGTAAAACTACTCACAAACAGAGCTTGCATTCACATATAGAACTCGAAATTAATTTCGTGCTCGAATCTGTTTATTTACGTCCTTATATTAATGATTCTTTTATTTGCTCGTTTAGAAATACATATTTTGCAAGTTGCTTGTAAAAGAACTGACATGTGAATGATATTGAGATCTTTTAGTTCTTAAGCTTAAAACATGACTCAGTGGGGTTTTTTCAAGTGATAGGTACGTTTCCTCTTTGATCACGTTCATAGGTGAGTCAAGCTAGTTTGGAGTGTCAATTATCTAGTATTGACGATTGAAATCTTGTATAGGAAAGACTAACTTGGGTATTGAATGTTACATCTGAGAATAGTTCCAAACGTCATTAAAAAATACATATTATAAAAATAGATAAGGTATTGAAGATTTAAGAATAGCTTCAAACGTAAATAATATATACATATTTTAAGAATAAACATTTTAGACAAGCTAGCTATCACCAGATTGTTCTTTTTTTTTTTTTTTGGAACGGCATCGATCAGGCGACTTTGGTCTCACGTGTAAACCTACCCTTGCGGGGCTATGTCCAAGGTCGATTACTCGGACCTCCGTGAGAACCAAGACACCCCCTCCTGAAGCTTTCTCCTGGCAGAAACCCCCTCCTGGGACAACATGGGGTAAAACTGCCTCCCCTTGGATTAGAACTTGGGTCACTAGTAACCAGATTGTTCTATTCTATTCTATTTTAATAATTAATTGATGTAATTATTAATTAATTGATTAGAAACAAGACATTCTTGTACATGTTTTGTTGTAGATTATTACTTCCATGCGATCAAATTCTCTTGCTTTTAATCATTTGCTTTCTCCAACCATCATTATTGTTTTTTCTAAAAAAATATAAATTAACTTTATGTTGTTTTCTTTTAACTTTCTTTTATAAAATATAAAATAGAGATAGCAACTAGCCCCGCCACATCGTCTAATCTCGAGCTCTTGACATGCTCAATTTAAAAGAATTACCTTTTTTTTTTTCGAACAGCAAAAGAATTACTTAAACTCAAACTCGACTAGTTTTAAACTTTATATAGAAAGCCCAAGCTAGACTTTCTGAACAGCTTTTCAAACTTGAAACGAGATCGGGCTTACTTATTATTACTTAAATGAAAACCGCTAGGTATACATCTAAGTAAGCATGTGTTAACGTATGCTATAGGAAATATATTGAAAAATATTGTGAGACATTTTTTTTTAATGACAAACATACACACTACTTAATCTATAACAAGAAACACCCTTAACAACCAATAATAATACACTAACACGTCATTTGAACCCATTTTATTCAATTTTAACTCATTTTGGTTGTATTACTCCTCTTTTGATCTCATCTCCTTTTATTTTTGCCCAAGAGTCAATTTTCTCCGTCACGGGTTCACGAGCCTATTTCATCCCATCCCATCTCTTTTTACTTGCAGGGGCGTTTTCGTGTGGGCTCACTGAAATCTCTTTTTTTATTTAACAGCGATTTCATTGAAAAAGAACACACCTCACCTAGCAAGAAGTCAAGACGGGCCAAAACAACTCTACCCTTAAAAATTAACGATTTGTGACTAGTTTCCAACCACCAATACTTAATACTTTTAGGACAAATAAGTTATGATTGGGCCTATGAGATAGTGATAGAGCGATTTAGAGAGATAATGAAAGAGAGAATAATAATAAGGTGGCCAGGGTGGGGGAAAGTAATTGGACAAGACGAATGCATGGGGGAGGGTACTGCAGGGAATATATATATATATATATAGATACAAAAGGATGTATGTATATATTTGGAGGGGCAGGGGCAGAGGTTCACGAGGGTAGGACTGGAAAGAGAGAAATTGTTAGATGATTGGTGTGTTTTTCCTATGTAGGAATCTCCTCTGACAACTTTTATACATATTTATTTGTACATATTATACCATATTTTTACTCTATTTACCTTAGAATTTTGGGTGCCTGTTTATTAATATGGACACATGGTCGATGGTTCCTACCGAGGGTGAGCGGTATGCTCACCGGATTCAATCGGCATAGCAACGGCAACGGGTATGCCGAACTCGGCATGTATACCGAGTGTGTAGGCATCAGCGGCATCGGCAATGTGGGGGGTAGTTTTTGGTATATATTTGCCGAACCATGCCGAAATTTATGTGTGTGTGAGGTGGTGCCCACTTTCAACTTTGCCGAGATTTTATGGTTAGCATGCATACCCACCAATTCTACATCAATTCTACACCAATTTTATCTCTCGTGTGGCAGCATGTGATTGGGCAAAAACTATGCCTAAATCATGCCTTAGGCAAGCATACCCCCACCCTGAGCAGTTGGGATGTTAGTAAATACAGTTTTGTGTTTTCAACTGCTCGTTTTCAGCAAGAAGTTGAAACAAAAACCGGCCAGTTTGATTATGGTTAGAGGTGCACAAATCGGTTTGGTCAACGTAATGTCAAAGCATGTTTTTTACGTAACCTGTTCGGTTTTAAATCGGTTTTAGGTGAAACTATGTAAAATCTATAGGAACCTGTTCATACCGGTTTGTAATTGGTTAACATGTTTCTAACTGGTTTCAGTCGGTTATTTTGACAACCGTTTTGTAAAAAAACCAGTTTGAAATCTGTTTTGATGTTTAGATGGTCAAACATATTTGGAACCGACGATTCGGTTTAGAAACCGGACTGGTTTCTTAGTAACCGGTTTTTTCTAACCGGTTCCGGTTTTCCATCCTCATCTCTAATTACAACATTAAAGACGTTCGATACATTGTTAAAACTAAAACATCAAATGACTTCAGTTGTACTAAAAACGTTTAATACAGTTCAATATTAGGTTTATTGGTTAAGAGTTTATAAGTCTCGAGTCTGAAAGGTCATTTGGCCGAATGATATTGGTGATGAGGGGAAGACGACTCTAGAGTGAAAGAACAAGAGTTAAGTCTTCTGAGCCCTGACAAGTTTTTCTTCCAAGTTTTACTTAGAAATAGGCTCATTTGATATAGATATAAATGTTCTTTAAACAAAAAAGTTCTCTTTAAACTTTATAGAGTCGAAATTTATATTAAGAAAGTGGTGTCAAACATGTGTCTCTCAAACATTTCTTTTATAAACTTCAATAAAAGACCTCTCTGATGTCAATTTTTTTTCTGAACGAGAAATTTGAATCACTGACGGAGAAATTACGCCACCTATCCGATTATCTCCAATCCTTATTAGGAGGAAACTCACCATTGGTGAGAAAAAACCTCATGGCCCAACTTGTAACTTCTACTTTTTTATTCTTTTGTTACAAGCGGGACTTGAACCCAAGACCTAATGTAAAATTAACTTTTATACATCTCAATAAAAGATATGTACTTGTCTTTTTAGTTTGAACTAGATTTCGCTTGCTACACGTATAAACGTTATTTCATTTATTTACTGAAAACTTTTTAGTAAAAAATGTTTAATTTGACCTAATTTGTGCATATATTTGAGTTACGTGACGTATTTATATTCGTTTTGAGTGGATTTTACTTGCTTAAATGATGGAATCATTAATTGGGTAATTTGGGAGAAAACGAGACTCGAAAACATCAAGAAACGAAGTACCGAGCATGTGAATCAAGAAAACAGCACATGAAATCTTTGAGCAAGCTCCAAGCGCATCGCTTGGAGCATATGAATGCCCCAGGCGATACGCCTACCACCTATTTTCCAGCAAACCAGCAAACCCTAAATTTTGCTATATTTAAGAGCATTAAGCCTCCATGCTCCTTATTTTCAGTCCCGTACACCTCTAAAACGACCCTTAACCTTTGTAAATCATCTTCTTCAACCCTAATCTCCATTTTAGAGCTTCAAGATTGAAGATCAAGGCTTGGATCCTCCATTCTCAACCACTACTTCACTTTTCGGTTTTAGGTAAGTGATCTCTTCCTCCCTCCATGTCTAAGATCTGAGCTTTATGGGGATTTTAGGCTAGATCTAAACCCTAATTGATGTTATCATCTAGATCTATTGATTTCTCATGCAAAGTTTGAGACTTTATGGTTGATTTGGCCTAGATCTATGTTCTTGCTTGTTGATATGTGTAGATCTAGGGTTTGTTCATCCAAGATTGCATTTTTATGCTATAAAATGCTTAGATCTTTTACATGCATGCTATCTAGGGTTAGATCCATGTGATTTGATCATCAAGTTTGCATAATTATGTCATGAAATATTTAGATCTATAATATGCATGTAATCTAGGGTTAGATCTATGGATTTGTCCATCAAGTTTACATATTTATACTCTAAATGACTTAATCCATCTCATGCATTTTATTTATGACTAGATCTATGTGTTATGGTCATCGATCAAGATGGTATTTTTATGTCATAAAATGTTTAGATCTATAATATGAATGTCATCTAGGGTTAGATCCATATGTTGAGATCATCAAGTTTGGATTTTTCATGTGTTAAAATGGTTAGATCTATAACATGTATGCGAATGAGGGCTAGATCTATAACATGTATGCGAATGAGGGCTAGATCTATGTTTCTCATCATCAAAACTTGATGTTCATGCTATAAATGATTAGATGCATGTTATGTTTAATTAGATCTATGAATCTCATAATAAATTATGCTAGATCTTGGATTGCATGTTAGATCTATGGTTACCTTGTCAAAATTGTTATATGTTTCATGCATTGTGAATTTTGTTGACTTTGTTTGACTTTCCATATGGTTAGTTAATTTAGGAATCTATGTCCTTAGAATATGACTGGACCCATAATTAATCTGTACGTTATCACTTGAGCAAACCACCGACGGGTCATGAGACGGTTAAGTCGTATCATGTCGTATCGAGGCTCGATTATCATTTTACTTATTTATTTTATTTATTTTCTCGATCAATCGTCAGGATGATCTCCGGATTTGACCCTCATCGCGCTATCGCTAGTTTTTCTCATATCTCGACACTACTATCATGTGAGTATTCACAGCCCCTTATTATTTTATTATTTTGTGGTGCAACATGTTCGATTATTCAAACTCTATAACGATTCTCTTTACTCTAAAACTATATTTGTATTCAATGAACATTATGTGTTAATCTTTTATGCTAAATCTATGTGACCTATGTGTTATGTTTGTGAACGACCTCTAGAATGACCTCGTGTGACATTAACTATAAAAAACTAGTGTTTAATAATAGATCTATCGGTGTGACGACCCACCTGACTTGACCGGTATTTGACATCGGGTGATTGGTAACCTTGTGGTCATGATTGGATCATACAACACTTGTTACTCTATTTCATATTGTCTATCCTACTTAATTACACTTAATCTCATGGAACGCATGCTTTTAATATATGATCCTCTATTAAACCTATGTTTACTAACCAACTATTCTTAGTTGACTCTTATGTTAAACATGTTGCAGATAATGCTGTTTGACTTGGATATCGTCACTACAGGGTTGCACCGGCTTTGGAGAGACCTAATTAAATAATAGACTCTTTATGTTTAGTTTATGCTGTTATGTTTGGATATCGTATGTTATGACTTGAATTTTATGTTTTGTTTAAGTTTTATGGAATGGGCTAAGTTAAGATTAACGCAACTTAAATTCGTGTTGTGTGCATCTGTACAATCATCGCATCCCGACATATTACGCTCTCGGTTGGGGTGTGACAACAAACCTTAGATCTATGCATGCAAACTTCATATCATCATTATTCTATCATAAAACTAACATAAAAATGAGAGCTTGAACCTTTTTCAACAAGAAATTGCGAGAAAGCAACATACCAAAGATTAGTGATGAAAATACGATGAAATAAGCTTGGATCTTCAAACAAAATCACCAAAAATGAAGGGATTTGGTGTAAGAACACATGAAGAAAAGCTAGAGACGTTTTATGGTCGTTTAGGGTTTTAGAAATGAGCAAATGGGGGCTAATAACAAACATATAGGAAGGAAAAGGGTTTTCACGATCAGGTACTGCACACGGAACGTCGGGTGGTCTGACAGGTAAATTCGCGGTCTGCAAATCGCCTGAGTCAGGTCCAACACGCACAACAATGACAAAATCATCTTGATAATTTTCTTTAAGAATTGATGATTAAGAGCAAGATTCTTAACGGTGTAAGAAATACAATTAATTGCAACCCAGCTCGATTTCTTTAAGAATCGATGATTAAGAGCAAGATTCTCTGGGCACCTCCAACCATTTCTCTCTCAGTTCAACAACATAAAGGCAACTTTTGTAATGAAGTGACAATAATAAACGTTAATTATTAGAAAAAAATACATATAGAAAATAATAAAGTTATGATTTATATGTAGGTTAATTACTAGAAAAAAAATACATATAGAAAATTCAAAACATAAAAGGAAATTCAAGGGCTCAAAACTCTTTAAATAAAGCCCAACTTCATACTAAGCCCAAAAGGTGTCATTTTAACTTTTCAAAATATGTATTTTATTTTAATTCTTCAATAGTAAATTAATGAAACAAGTAAACGGTTAAACAAAGTAAAACTAAGACTAAATGGTTTCACTTGGACTTCTCTAGCCGAGCGGAGTTAACCCCTAGCTCGACTCAGCTCGATTCGATTCATTAACAACCCTACACCTATACCAGTCTAAGAATTATTCTTTGTGATCCTCGTAACATTGATACGTCAACTTTTTTTATTATATTTGTTGCTTTGTATCACAGGCGGATCCACCTAGGACCCAGTGGGGTCCTAGGCACCCACTTAATTTCGAAATTTTAATGTTAATTCTTTGAACCGAATAATTAGGCACCCAAGGTTTTTTTTTTCCGAGGCACCCAAGGCTGTTGAAAATAGCTTATTTTTAGCTGTTTTTGGCATCCAAGGCACCCAAGATTTGTGAAAATAGCTTATTTTAGCTGTTTTTGGCACCCAATGTTATCAAATTTCTTGAATTAAAATAACTTTTTAATTATATTTTTTATTAATTAGTGTTACCTTTTACTGGCCTTTTTTTTCACCCACTGGGAAAAAAAAATATGGATCTGCCACTGCTTTGTATTAAAACAAGTGTACCTACGAGCACATGTTAATTTAGATTTAGAACATTAAACAAGTATCCTTGGTAGTAAACTAATCTAGCATTTTTATAACCTAACTCTTTCATGATAGGATCAATTTTCATGTAACGAAAAAGTTGTTAATACCAATATACCATACAAATTGACATAATTTGTGACATCGTTCACATGCCTCCTCTTAGGAAATATAGTAAAACCGTCACCATTATGTTTTTTTTTTTTTTTTGAACCGTCACCATTATGTAATTTAATCTCTATAGATTGCCAACTTGATTTTAAAAAATTTAATAACTAAACGAATTTTCATGACTATGACTTTGTAGTGTTATAATATTGACAACCGTCTCTTGTAAAACAGTATGGATTTTAATTTTTATAAGTGAGAGTTGATAAGATGATATTTTAAAAGGTAAAAGTAATTTTTTTTTTATAAATATAAGCTATCGCTTGACCAAGTAAAAAAAAGTTATTAAACTTACCATAAATCTCACTAACATCCAACACATGATTGATAGGCCGTTTGTTAAATGCTAGATAAATAATTATCGATCAAACCCCTTATGTTGACCTAATCGTGTTAAATCACTTTCATTAAAATGAAGATAAGATATTTGGTTGATACCAAACAATGATATGGATTATATTATATTCCATATGGAACAAAAACTAATATTATTTCTTGTCTATACTCATTTAGAATTATCATATTTTTAAATTTTTTAGTAATCCATCATTACAGACTACAAAGTGGGAGTGTTTCACAAATGACACTCAACCGGTCAAGCTCGGTCGCAAACGAGCCGAGCACGAGCCAAGGATGACTCGCTAGATTTTAGCTCGCTTGATCGGTTAATTATATCTAACCTCTTCTTAATTTTATTATGTAATGATTAAAATACTTAAACCCAGTTCAAAAATTAGTCTTTATATTTCCAGCCCAAATAAACTTATCCATTTGTTTGATATAGTTGCCATAAATTTCTTTTATCTTCCACTTAATCTACAACCACCATCAACTTTAAAGTTCCCACATGTAGCACTTTAGTTTATCATTGACTTCAGCGTCATTTGTATTTTAAGAGATTTATGTCTAAATCTGAATACCACTACGTCTAAATGTTAAGATGTGGTTTAAATGTCTGAAAACTAGATCATTAAGAGATGGAGGCCGGAGGCGCATAACTAGTCGTCAAAAACGAAGCCTAGTCATTGAAGACGGAGCTCTCGCCGCCGGAGAACGAACAAATCTTTTTTAGGGTTAAGAGGTTCTAAGATGTTCTAAAAGGTCTTGATGGTTAAGACGCTATTAAGGTGTAAAACCTCTTAATAACTGGAAAAAACAAACGGCTCTACATTTAAACACGTCTGACCGTATCAGATGTAACCTCTATTTATAGGGTTTTTTTTTTAAAAAAAAATAGGGCCTACATCTCATTTTCTAACTATTAATATCGATTTTCTGTGTTTTATTATAAAATATTTTCTTTCAAATAATTACTTGGCAATTGGGACTGATGATCATGTTCAATTAAGTGATTGAGAGATCATCGATTTAGTTGAAGGATTGAGATGCATATGTTTTAGACTTAATCCAGACTTGTGTCGTGTATGCAATGGACATGATTTACATACGTTTTATGAACCATTGAATAATTGTTGAACAATTCTATCTAAAAGTTCCAATTAATATTTCCATTTAAAACCGAGCCAAGCTAATTCGGTTAAAAACCAACCAAAACCGAGCTAAAAATTTCAACTCGATTTAGAATTCGAGTTAAGCCTAGCCAGCTCGCTTTAGAATTTAAGCTAAGCCACGCCAGCTCCAAGCTCGACTCGACTTGACTCATGAATAACTCTATATACGACCAGTGTAGATCCCTATAATATTAAACTTTGATAATTGCTTATCTTCCTTTTAAAAACATTACTACAAATTCATTTATGATGAATGATAAAAAAAATGATAAAAAGTATTATTTTTAAAAAAAATGAAATAAAGCTTTTATCCAATTATCCTCCAATGAGATTTCCCAAAGAGGAAACCCTCGTTCCCCTGGCGACCTTCCACTCCCCTTAACCCTTTCCCAATTGCGTAACCCATGGCGACCCCCAACTCCTCCTCCGGCGACCCCGACGCCCTCCCCTGCGACTACTGCAACCACCACATCGCCGTCATCTTCTGCCGCGCCGACTCCGCCAAACTCTGCCTCTTCTGCGACCACCACGTCCACGCCGCCAATGCTCTCTCCGGCAAACACCTCCGCTCCCAGATCTGCGACGGCTGCCGCTCCGCCCCCGTCTCCGTCCTCTGCTCCACCGACAACCTCGTCCTCTGCCGCGACTGCGACTGGGACGCTCACGGCGTCTGCTCCGTCTCCGCCGCCCACGATCGGACCCCGATCGAGGGTTTCACCGGATGCCCCTCGCCGTTAGATCTCGCGTCCAGCTGGGGACTAGATCTCAACCACCACAACCACCAGCAACCGAAAAAGCCCCAATTCAACCGGATCCATGATTCGGATCCGTGGGCCAACCCGTTACCCGACCCGAACTCGTGGATGCGAGATCTCATGGTGCCTGACGAGACGGATATGAATCATGAGATGATTAATTCCGTACGGAAGTTGAATAATAATAATAATAATGATAATTCTGGAGGTGGTTGTGGGAAGCAAAAACACGTCGTTTTGAAACAGTTGACGGAGCTTTTTAACAGAAGCTTGGTGACGTCAGATGGTAGTATTGGCGGGAGAGATGGGACACGTCAGCAGGAGGAGGTGGAGGTGGAGGATGAGGTGAAACCTGGACATCAACCGTTTACATCTTTGTTGATGATGCAGGGGCCGTTGAATGTGGATTCGTTGAAAGATGAGACTTTGGAGCAGAACATGATTTGGGAGTCTAAACCAAGGGATCATAGAGGCACTCAGGTTAGTTAATTGTCTTTTGAAGCTTTTGGGATTAGTTTTTCTATCTGTTTGATAAAAACTAGATTCAGGGTAAAGATTATAGTTTTTTGCTTGTGATAAATATAAGATTAGTCGATTGGCGGGTTGAATTTGTGAACCTAAACGCGATTCATATGTTTATTCATGTTAAAAACATCAAGGGCCAGAGATTTGGCTAGTTGTAAATGGGTTAACCGAGTCATAAAATGAGTTGTGAGGTTGAGCTTATGATTTTTTAGTTAATTTTTTAATTATAGTTTATAAAGTCGACAAATTTAATTGGATTTAGTTAAGCAGGTTAATATGGTCAACTTGAATACAAGTTGTTTGATTAAACGGTTAAACATGCCAATCTACATGATTTATTTATTAATTAGGTTGGAAGTGACGACCAAAACCTGATTAGTTTTGTGTCGTGTAAGGTATTAACACCCTGTTATGCTTATTATCATAGCTTGGGGCTCTCGTTTAGAGCTCCCCTATTATCAAGATTTTAGTTATTTAGGTATAGTTTTTGAAGTTTGAAATTGTCCTTTGTATGTCTAGAAACCATTTTGAAACACAATATTATCATCATCTAAGAGCATTCAGATATGATTCTCCATATTTATCTCCACCTTTATAATTAGAAGATTTCCTTTATTTAACACCTACATCAGAATCTCCATCTCCATAAATTTTGTTGGTGTGTAGGAAAGAGAAATAATAATGATAATATAAAATTTTGTGAGTAGGATTTATTTATTTATTTATTTTTTTTGAACGGCTAATTTTTTTTTATTCCACCAATTTTACACCATTGCCAAGGGGTGAGTAGGATATAAATAGAGATGGAGAATAGGATGTGGTGAGCTAAATAAAATTTAGAGATAAATTTATAGCACTAACTGGTTGTCCATCCTCATTCCAATAATGTAACTAAAAAACTCTTTTTCAAAATTTTATATTATTTTCTAAAAGCCCCCACATCCCATTCCCCATAATCATCCCTATTCAATTAACTAAAATACTTCTTTAGTTCATTTTCATTACAATGTCTCTCCCTACCACTCACGACCACTTACAAATAATATAAATTAATAGATATGGGGCGTGAATAGCACGCATCAAATTTTGGGTGAGTTTGGTTTCCCTCAAAGATATGGGGATGGGATATGGGAATGGGATACAGTGATTTTTAAGTGTTTTTTTTACTTATTCCCTAAAATTTAGAGATGGGGTGTAGAATGGGAAATGAGATGGAGTGTTCTTTTCTGATGTTTTTCCAAACCTGTTTCAGTTTTGTGACTTTTTTTCATTTGTAAACAAGTAGTTTTAACATACTCTCGAAAGCACTTAAAACTGATCATGTGATACAATGCACACATAACAAATGAATCTTGTTGGGTATAAAGGATTGTTTATTTAAACATTTAATCCTTATAAATGCAAGCACAACAACTTAATCCAGAGCTCATCTCACCTTATTGTATGAGTGGGATATTGTTGAGTTTGTTTGTAAAAATAAACGGCGTGAGATTAGCAAACTGCTTATTATAGGTAGCTTATTGCACCCTAGAATAAGCTAATAAGCACAATAACTTATCTCCTTATAAAAAACGCAATGAGCAGATAAATTGTTTAGATAAAGAATACGCATTTTCCATTGTATTAACCAACTTAATTCTTTACATATCTTTCTTGCAGATATGGGATTTTAATATGGGTCGATTGGCTAGTCCAGAAGAATCTGATGCAAATAATGAAGGATTCATGATGAAGACGTTTAATGAAATTTTAAGCGAAGCATCATTACTTGATAAAACAGGGTTAGGAGATCCGTATGCGATCAATTACTCCACATCACATACTGATATTGCAGCTTTAAATGTAAGACATTTTTGCCATTTTTTGTGATTTATATACATCTTGAAGGTATATGTTTAGTTATTAACCAAGAATATACTCGCCAAATGTCTACTTTTTAGCTCACAATTCAGAACAACTCAAATGACAGAAAAGCACCATCAAGCTTTGGAACACCAAATGGATATGGTGGTTCAAATGATATCCAGTTCACGGAGCAAAATGTTACGGGGGTTGAAAGACTTGCCCCGTCACTAACTAAAGCTGATGTCGAGCTTTTGGCAAAGAATAGAGGTGATGCAATGCTTCGCTACAAGGAGAAGAAGAAAACAAGAAGGTATTTTTCTGGTTGTTTATGTTTATTTGGTTATAGGGGTGCGGTTAGTAACTTGTTATCTGATTATTGTAACAAAAGCACACCAAGATATTATCTACAACGCCTTTAATTACAACTAATAACAACTAATAGCCCAGTGTTTGTAGATAGATGGGTAGAGCTTTTGATGATGTAATATTTGTGTAGATATGACAAGCACATTCGGTACGAGTCAAGGAAGGCAAGAGCTGATACTAGAAAGCGAGTGAAGGGTCGATTTGTGAAGGCTAATCCCGAAGATGGTGGAGGTTAAAGTGGCCTTTTGAGCAATGTTGTAAAAATCGCTATCCGCTAGTTGGGGGGTCAGGTACAGCTCAAGGATTAATCGGGATGCAATAGTGATTAATCGGGAAAAATTGCTTGGCGGCAGACTACAGATTAGGGCCTATGTGTCGGTTAATCGCCGACTAATTCTGATTTTTACAACACTGCTTTTGAGGACGCGTGTAAGTGTATTTATGTAGATTTTAATCTGTTAACGAGTAGTTAGATGTTTTAGACGTTTGAAGGATAGTAAGTTTTATTCTTTTGTATAACATATGTTGTAACATTTACTTGTGGTTCTTGGGTTAACTCGAATAATTTAGGACCTCTAAGTGGTGTCTAGTGTCGAAAAATAGGAAAATAAAGCTCGGTTTAGAACATGTCTTGTAACAAAATTATGAGAAGTTATTTATCTATTGTGTTTAACTAGATTTTATCATATGTGCTTTGATACGCGTTAACACGGGTGAACAACACAATTGTATTGTTAATGTGTAGCATAAAAAAAATAAAAATGGAAATAGATAAAGTGACAACGTTAAAATTAGAGGTCTGATTTAATATGACATTACAAACAATTAGATATCCAAACACAAATGGAACACTGTGTTTCGTAACCAACCTCACGATCTATTTTCTCTAGCTGGAACAGTGTGTTTGGGTGGGTATAAATGAGAACTCAAAAGTGTCAAAGTGTTTTGGGGTTGAAGAGGTTTAGATAAATTATAAAAATGGTCCCTGCTTATAAATAATCTTGAGTTTTTAAAAATACCCCTTCATGTATAAATTGACTAAAATACCATTTCATTTAACAGAAAATTTTAACTCCTTTAGTCCCAATGACTCAAGTGGTAACAAAATACAACCATAAGGTAATATTGGTTAATAATATGGAAAATAGACTTAAAGAGTTACAATCACTAAACCACAGGGATATGCAAATCGTATTTAACTCATTTAAATAAAAAGCCATAAAACTTATTTGTGTGTATGTTTATAAACTCAGTAAATTACTATTTTAGTCACTATAGTTTGGGATATTTAACTCTTTCAATCCAATAAGTTAATACCGTTAATTATTTTATTAAAAGTAGTCACATATATCGCACATGATGGGTATTATGGTCTTTTTACTCCAACCTTATTTAAATAAAACATTAAAAACATATTTTGTTGATAAAAACATTAGCTCGTTTTATTTATTTTAAAGTGATGCTGTGAATGTGAATAAAAGTTTTCAGAAAATAATAAAACTAGTCTCTGGTTATGAATTTACATAACTAGTCACTGGTCTGTAAAATTACTAATATACCCTTAGAGTTAACAGAAAAAACTAACTCTGTTAGTCCAGAGACTCGGTTGGGGTAACGAAATGCAAACCTAAGGCAAGATTTGTTAATAGTTCAGAAAATAAACCCAGACAATTATAAATGACAAACCATAGACACAACTCGTATTTAACTATAATAAATAGTTCTTAATATTTTTTTAAATGAAATACTTTACTATGATTTTTTTTGTCGAACTTTTAAGCAGTCAAACTGTAAAACCGGATGAACACCCAACCAACCCATCCGGTTTGGTTTTTATGTTTTCAAAATCTTAGTTGTTGTCTAGCCTAAATTTCCTTCCAAAATTAACAGAACAGGACAGTAAAAGTCCCTACTTATATACTTATAGGTTTTAGTTGTGTAGAAATATGTGGATGAGGGAGACTTGTGGCACCGTTTGCCACCTTTTAGTTAAACTAATGAATAAACACCACATGATAGCGGTTTTTTATTACAGTTTCAAGAATAATCCAAGACTAGAAGGACCAGAACTTATGGGTTTTGTTCCGTACGATAATAGTGATGGGAATTGATCATGTTTCAAGTGAAAGTCACAACTGAATTGCCAACAATAATCAATGATGGTCAAATGTAGTACTACTAGTACCTGTGTAGTGCAACAGTATGCTGTATTATCTTGATGCTATATTGATTGTCACACTTATTCTTCTCATATGTATGGAGATGTAGCAACTCAGTATTTCATATTAGTTTTTCACCGCATACTGTTTTGTTGCCTCAACACTACTATACTCATCCTTCTCACATGTAACTCATTAGATATTAATACGAGAAGAAAAAAAAACCTAAAACACATCACACGTCGGAGAGATGGCTCGTCACCATCACCGCATGTGGGTTAGGCGACGTCTAGCAAGGCAACAAGCGGCCAGGGGCATAGGCTTTTTTTAAATTATATTTTTATATTAAGGTTTTAATAAATAAACGCGTTGTATCATGTCATTGAAAGCTCTAATTGAACCAAATTTAAGCAAGATCAAGCTTAGCCCCTAAACTAGAGCTCGTATCATAAATAACCTTGAGCCTAGTTTATACTTTGATTAAACAAGAAGTCTAGGCCACCTATTTATACAAAGAGGCGTGAGGATGCTGAAATGGATGTGTGGTCATACGAGGTCAGATCGAATAAGAAATAAGGTCTTTAGAGTTGAACTATGGGTTTCGCATATCTCTGATAAAATTGGGAGGGGATGTTGAGATGGTTCGGGCATGTTGAGAAGGAGATCATTGATGACACCTATAAGGAGCATGAAGACGCTCATCGTCGAGGGAAAGAGGAACAGGGGTAGGTCTAAACTGACTTGGGATGAACGGAGTATGTGTGATTTGTTAGACATGCATCTATCTGAGAACATGATCAGTGAGAGGAGAGTATGAAGAAATAAGATAAATATTAGGGGTTTTTAGGGATGTATGTATTCATGTCTTCTCGTTTCAGCAAGTGGTTGATTCTTGTTATGTGCCATATGTGGGTGTGTATATGTTTTTGCTTAATCCCATGCCTAGACTTATACACTTCATTGCATGTTATTCGTGCATTTTTATGTTACATACTTTTGAGTCGTACTTGTTTTTATATTTGTGTGTAATACCGGCTATTTACGGCATGTTTATGGTATGTCTGTTTTGCGAGTCAATGGTCTCTCTAAGTGCAGACGCTTTATCTTACGGGGTAAGGGTAAGGTTTGTTTTCTTCTCACCCTCTCCAGATCATACCCTATGGGTGAGATCTTACTGGTATGTTATCGTTGTTGTAGAGAGGTGTCCATGTAATATGGTGTGGAACAAAATACACTAACACGGACACTATTAAACAATTAATTAATAAAGTATTAAATTTAATTTTAAGAATGCATACCATGTACTATTAGCTGATAAAAACCCTTACTATCAATTTGACCGATCAGTCACTACTTAAATTTTCCTATTAAAGAACAATCTCAATCTAACAGTAATAAAGGAAAACTCCATCTGTTTATCATACGCTGGCAACTATCAAGCATCATTCACACATTACAACCACGTCAATATCAACTCGTCAAAATCTCTTAAAACATTTGACTAGTATTTTTTTTGGGTTATTGGCTTGTATCAATCCCAACTATCACGTATTGGCCGATAACACTCTCAACTTTACTCCTTCCATCTGCCACCACGAACTATCATAATATTTTCCTCGATCACTCCCCCGTTAATTACTTAACCCCATTTGAATTCCATGTTTTGTAAGTTTACCCGGCTTTTAGTTCCAATTTCGTGAAGTAAATTTAACCGGGGGAGTGATAGAGGAAAATATGATGATAGTTCATGGTGACAGGTGGAAGAAGTAGAGTTAGGAGTGTTATCGACCATTACGTGATAATTGTGATTAATACAAGCCAATAACCCTATTTTTTACCTTATATAATTACTTTGACCAGAAAACTAGAAAGGTAAATTTGAAACTAGCACCAGTCAAATTATTAATACAAATTATTATGAGTAAATGATCCATAATTTATATTATTATCATATAAAATGAAAACAATTTTGAGAATTAAATTAAAGTTATGTAATTAGATTTCTGTTATTTGAATACTTTTTTTATATTTAAAGATAATTAATATAGTCAAATTCATAAAATAATTTTACCCCTGACTCTTAAAAGTCGGTGTAAAAAAAAAAATCTCATCTTTCATTTATGGTACAGCATAGATATAATATTTTTTATTTAATATAACAAAAGGTGTACTATAATACTATATTACATTGGCCACTCCCCTCCATCACACTCACGATGTATAACACTCGGGTTTTATTACATTTGGCCACTCCTTTTTGGTTTCTGCTTCAGCTTTGCATCAATTTCAATCATACCATGAAGTTCAAACCAATTATCTCATCAAGAATCACAAATTTGGAATTCAGTTTTGGAAGTAGAACGTTTTTTTATTAAAAAGATTGCATGTCAAAAGAAACCAGAATCTGATATCTTTTGCATTGCATCCAACCTCATTGAATAAAAAACAATTCATGTGTAGAGACGGAATTCTACAAACTTAATTCACCTAATACACCAGGAACAAAAGGAGTCACCATTTTAATACCCTTTATGAAGCAGTTGCAGAGATAGGTGCTGATCTGTAGCACACTCTCTTGGCTGCACGGACGATATCCTCGATCTGCCGAATATATATTAAAAAAGAAAAAAAAATTAGCAATAATTCTATAATTTAGTAAATTAAATGTAATATTAAAAAGAAAGACTAGCGAAGACTTTTGACCTGAGGAAAAGCCATTCTCTCAAGATTGGCAGCATAAGGTGTGGGAACATCAGCCCCTGCAATCCTCTCAACTGGTGCATCAAGATACCCAAAGCTATCTTCAACAACCGATGCACTGTAACAAACGATCCCGTTAATTACGTATTTCTTGATTTTTATTACTAAAAAAGTTGATAGATTTGAAATATCATCCATGATTACGCCTGGAAAAATGGATGGAGCAGGGCGACAGGTCAAACTAGAGTCATGTCACAACCTCCGCCTTGATATGGGTTGTTTTAGGTGGATAAATATCAAACTAAGTTCACCCGCTATATTTTGCTTTTATGGCAGCAGGTGTCGGCGACGGTGATGGATATCATAATAGTGGTGGTGGTAACGATGGGGGAGGGTTGGTAGAGGTAGAAGCAGCGGTGTCAGTGGCGTGGCTGTGGTGGGATGGCCCCGTGGCAGTTGTGGAAGAGGCGGTGGTGACACATTGGAGGTGGTATTGGGTGATGCTAGCCCACTACCAATTCTAAGTAATAAGCTTGATAGTAGTTCACCCAGATTGACCCGTTTTATAAATTATTAGACCCAAATTGACCCATTCATTAATTTGAGTTGACCCAAATTGACCCGTTCATTAATTTGAGTTGACCCAAATGAACCCATATGCAATTTCTTTTAGCCAAATCAAATCATTTCTTGAAGAACGGGTCATGAACGCCACCTCTATTCATGATCCATCTGCTAACTCGTAGCAGCAAATATTTCATGCGAAGAAAAGAATAACTGAGATGGTGATTTTGAACTGCTAATTAAGACCGCATCAATTCTGGTTCTTTTATTTTTAAGTAAACGGGGTAAAAGTCTCCTAACTTGTTTCATTAAAAAAAACTTATAGTTATTGAATTAATTTAATCTTTGTAATTAATTAATAAATGGAAATTAAATTGGAAAGTAGGTGATACCAGATTTCAGCACCAATGCCATGCTGAGGAAAACCCTCTTCAACAGTGACAAGGCGGTTAGTTTTTCTAACTGAAGCATTGATTGTAGCTCTATCTAGTGGTCGAATAGAACGCAGGTTTATAACCTGTAAGAATACACAGCTTTCACTTGTATAAGCATAATAATGTTCTCTTAATAGAAATAAAAGTTAATCTGCTCTTTTGGCCATGGAAGGATTACCTCTGCATTTATCCCTTCCTTTTCAAGTATTTCAGCAGCCTAAATTGCAGAAAACCATTACATCAGATTTGGAACTAATAATGTTAAATAAAAAAATGGTTAAAAAAGCTACTAGAGTACTAGCCGTTAATAAAAAATGGGGTTCCTATATCTAACAGGGAGTGGGTCTATTGCGACCCATTGAACTACAAATTGGTTGGATTGGGTTCAGTCTTATCTAGAAGAGGTTAAATGGATAGAATTTTATAACTTGGCAAAAAAAAAAAAAAAAAAAAAAATCAGCTTGGGTTGTATTATATCTCGAGCAGGTAAAATGGGAACTTTTCAAGGTAGTAAAACAAGAACGGGTAGAATGGGTCAAAAGTCGCCTACAGTGTACTCATATCATTAGAACCACTTAATTTTGTATTATTCAACAAAATTATATCATACATTTGACTTTCTATTATCCTATTTTACACATTAATTATCTATAAAAATTAGAATATCGAAAAAAGTTTTTTGACAGGTAACTGACCAGACCCATTTTGCCACTATAGCAAAGCTTGTTGGTTTTAGTTCTGTGATGTATCTCCAATAAAGGAAACCTCTCCATTTTTCTAATTTACAAGTTAAAGTTTTCCTTCTTGCTAATTGCGTACAGGAACTACGCTTTGGAATAAATATATAGATACAAAAAAGAAGTGCCTCATGGGCTAGAGCAACTGTTCCAACGAACCTTAAGAGCATAACCAACCATCTTAGAGAAAGCTGTAATTGTGACATCTTTCCCTTCTCTTTCAATCTGTGACCAGTAAACATGGTGAGCCAAATCCAATAAATTCACACATTGAAGGAAAATCTAATCTGTTGTGGTGAAAAACCTTTGCTTTTCCAATAGGAAGACAGAAACTTGAATCAAGGACTTCAGCAGAAACTGGGAAAGATTCACCATACCTAACAAGTATACAATACAAAATGAAAGGAATTATAATTGCATTGAGGAGCAAAAAATGACAAGTAGAGGTGACAATGATATGCAGGTCCACTTGATCCGAAATACCTTCTTGTCCAAAAATTTTGATTTCTTATTAAAAAATATCAGCTGCTCAAATATGATTAAAATTTTTTATTATTTCAGTAATTATCTACTTCTTTTAGTATTATGATATACGAGGTTTTATGCATTTTAAGTACACTTTAGGCGACCTTCAAGTTCAACCACTTCGACCCATTTGAATTGTTTCCTTTTTAGCTAACTACTTTGCTTTAACCCATTCAAGTCATTAGAGATGTAAGTATATAACCAGAATATACGTTTTAAAAAACAAACGGGTTAAAATGACCACCTCTAAATGGGCAAGTGATTGTATACTTACAGCAACTCATTTTCAAGAAAAACAACAGGATCAGGGTCTCTAATTGCAGATTTTAGAAGCCCACGAGCATCTTCAGAGGAGTAAGGTACCAGCACTTTCAAACCAGGAACTGACCCATACCATCCACCATAACACTGCATAACATTGCAAGTGTGAATGGGTGTTAATTTTTAATTTATTATTTCAAGAAAAAAATGTTATTGATGAAGAATGGTGAGTGAAGAATGAATCCTTCCTTTTCTATAACCCATGATAAACCAATTAGCCTTCTACTTAACACCAGTAATCACTAAAAGTTTGTTTGAACGGAAATATTGAAACCTTCATTAATATAATGTAATGCTAAAATCATATAGAATAATACCAAATTATGTTTTAGTATTTTAAATTTATCATTGTTGCTAACTGTGGCTCTTGATCAATAGGGTAAAAGTAGTCAAGGTTTCTGCTAAGGGAGTCATATTCTTACCAAGACCTTGAGTAGCTAAACGTGATAACAAAAATTTGGAAGATATAGAAATATTAAAGTAACAAAAAGACGATTTTTTTCCTGAACAGATTTGTGCTACATATCTCATTGTAGATAAGATGTCATTTTTCAATATAAGATGACCATGAACACTCTATAGTCTATATTGTTTCAATGCCATGTGAATCATGTTAGTAAATGAGTTAAATTTTTTTTATTTTTTTTTTGAACAACATAAGATTTTATTGCTTAAAAGCCAGAGGCTTAAAATACACCCAAGGAATAATAAAGCACCAAACAACAAACAAGAGTAGTAAATTAGTTAATGAGTACAGGTAAACTTTATGATGTCCCTTGAGTGGGGACCACATGTGGCAATTGAGGAGAAATCAAAAAGAAAGAGTAAAATCAAGCAACCGAACCTGGGAATGTTGAGCACCGACACCAGCAGCAGGCCCATTTGGTCCCCGAAAAACAATGGGTACATTTATCTTCCCAGCAGACATGTAGTTTGACTTTGCTGCAGAATTGATAATATGATCAATTGCCTGCAAAGATCACCAACAGTTCAAATTATCTTCATTTTGCCTAAAACTGCAAGAAAGTATAAACTTTCAGATTGTAATGGTTCGATAATTCAATATAGTTAACATGACTTCTATCACAATCAAAGGTTAAACACCTACAGACACATGCTCAATATAATTGATTTATGTATTAACAAAATGTGAAGGTAAAATAGAAACAAGAACTAGATAGAGAATTAAGATTGGAAATGTAACCTGCATAGAGAAGTTGAAAGTCATAAACTCTATCACAGGCCTCAGACCATGATATGCAGCACCAACTCCAATACCAGCAAACCCAGCCTGAAAAATATGAACATATACTTTAAATCCAGAAGCTGGTAAAAATTAGATATCTACTAAAACTGATGGGGATAACTTCCATACCTCTGTGATAGGGGTATCAACGACCCTTTCTGGACCATATTTGTCCAATAATCCTTTGGTTATCTAGCAAAGCAAAAAATATATATATACTGAGACAAAAAGATATATGTTACTTGTAAAGGTGGTTATTTTGACCCAGTTATTTATGAAATGGCTAATTTGGGTTAAGTTTTATATCTAACAGCTCAAATATAAGAAAAAAGAACTTAAAAAGAATCAGGTTTAATAGGTGTAAGAGATCGAAAGTCACCCAACATGTATTTTAAATGCATAAAACCTCCCAAGTCATTGTAGTCAAAAGAACTGGATTATACTGAAATAGTATCATTTTGTAATTATTTTTAAGACAAGTAACTATTTATAAAAAATTTAAAAAAAAAACTCAAAAAAAGGACAAAAACAATTGCGGGTCCAACTAACCCGTTTTAACTTTTATCTAGAATCTGAGAGAGGTGTTAATTCTAACCTTGTACGCACCCTGGTATTCTCCTACCTGCACATTATAGAAAGATGAGCAGCATTGAAATATCAAATAAATGAAGAAGAGCTCTCAGCAGCCTTTTACAAAAATACTTGTACCTCTTCACCCATAACAAAAACATTAGGATCAGCGGCCATTTCCTCATCAAGAGCAGAGTTCAGAGCATCTCGTACTGTCATCTGTAACAACTTGAAAAGTAAATCTAAAAACCAATTTCTTAAGATCTATTTGTAAGACACTAACACCAAAGGAAGTTATTTTTAAAGAACTTTACTACTTGACAAAAATCAACTTTTAGAATTTAGATATAAATTTCCAGTTCTTCTCGACTGATCTCTCAACTTTAGCATGTTATTTATCTTTAACGAAGCTCTACAAATTTTCTTGGATTTCAGTCACTAAAAGATATGAAACTCAACATTCATATATACATATGAGACTAAAAACAAGCAAGTAAGCAACTCCTACGGACATATAAATACTTGATATGGAACAAGAACGCCATAAATCTAACAGATATTATATGGTTCAGTTGGTCCCTGGTTCCTAATTCAGTGATCCTTTTGAGTTTCAATCTGTCCTATAGAAATAAGCCAGATGGTTCTTGAACTTGCTAAATAACTTCTGTTTCTACTGCAATACACTGAGAATTTAGGATTGAAGTTTGAACTACAATTCTAAACTCTTTCCTTGAATAATTTCTTCTCACAGGTGTCAATATTTTCTATTCAAATTAACATCGTTCACAAAGCGGCAAAGCGCTATTCAGGTCAAAATTAGCTCATCAACCAACCAACTAACAGTCTGATATCGTCTATGGTAGTTATGTAACACATATATATACAAATTAACATAATAAACAGGCATAAAAAGTATTTAAAAAAAAAAAAAAAGCAATCACCTCTTTGGTTGCAGATGAGTAATTTCTCAAAGCTGATGTTACAGGCCTTAACCTCAACATATGATTCCCCAGACCCTGAATAAACATGAAACATCAAGCAGTCTTCAATTCTTCATCCTAACAACTTTTTTGTTCGCTAAAACAACTGCTATACATCATTTCATTTACCTGAGATGATAATCCCGTGGCTCCCCCAACTTTTTGCCTTAGAATCCCCAACATCTTTTCTTCGCTTACGAGTTACGCCAAAAGCTTCAAGTATAACAGTTCCTAAAAACAATAGTAAACACACAACGACATTATAAACCAGGAAGAAGCAATTTATGACACTAATGAACGGATAATCGACAAACGGATCGTTACGACATTGGATCTATAACGATTATACATGGAAATCTGCGTAGAAAACCTAATTGTTACGGATCAAATACGGGAGAATGACGAACAATTAACCGATAATTGATTGAGATAATCAGATGAATTTTAATTTCAGTTTATGGAGAATAAAAGTGAGGGAGAATCGGTGCTTACTGCTGTCGATCACTGGGTGGAAAAACTTGAAAGAGACGCTTTCTCAGAAAGAACTTTTGTCCCCGGGTGATGTGATCTGTAAAAGGTGTTGTTAATTGTGTAGTTGAGTAAACTATAGGGACCAATTGTGTAAAACAAAACTACGTCTCTTTTTTTTTTATTTTTTTTCTTTTGAAAGGGGATTGCTAATATCCTCTTATTTGAATCAAAATTGCATATTTTTCTTAAAATATAAATTTTTGATGCATAATGTATAATTTATATTTATATAATATACAATCAAAATTCATGATGAATAGTATACTTTTAGGTTTTCAAAGTTTGGTCACGTGAATTTGGTTTTTTGATTTTTTCTACCCCTAAACTTTTACGATTTGTTTTTTTTTTTAATTTCATGATGAATAGTATATTTTTAGGTTTTCAAACTTTGGCCACGTGAATTTGGTTTTTTGACGTTTTCTACCCCTAAACTTTTACGATTTGTTTTTTTTTCTTTCTAACGAAATAGTAAACTTTTAGTTTTCATAGTTTTGGCCACATTGTTTCATACTCTTACGTTTTGTACCGTTTAACTTTTAGAGTTTTTGTTATTTTATTTCATGATGAATAGTATACTTTTAGTTTTTCAAACTTTGGCCACGTGACTTTGGTGTTTTGACGCTTTCTACCCCTAAACTTTTACGATTTGTTTTTTCTTTCTAACGAAATAGTAAACTTTTAGTTTTCATAGTTTGACCACATTGTTTCATACTCTTATGTTTTGTACCGTTTAACTTTTAGAGTTTTTGTTATTTTAAGTTTTGTTGTCTTCTATTTTGGCCACGAAACTTTTAGTTTTTTTACTTTCATTTTTAGTATATTTTTATAGTTTTATACTTTCACTATAAGATTAGACTTTTACGTTTTCTACCCCTTAACTTTTTTACCCTCTAACTTTTTTTTTTTTTTTGTTTTAAGTTTTGTTATCTTTTACTTTGGCCATAAAACTTTTAACTTTTATACTTTCGTTTTTAGTATACTTTTATAGTTTTATACTTTCACCACAATACTTTTAGACTTTTACGTTTTATACCACTTAACTTAGTATATTTTTATAGTTTTATACTTTCACCACAAGACTTTTAGACTTTTACGTTTTATACACTTTAACTTTTTAATCCTCTACCTTTTAAAGTTTTTTTTTTGTTTTAAGTTTTTTTTATCTTCTACTTTGGGCACGAAACTTTTAACTTTTCTATTTTCGTTTTTAATATACTTCTATAGTTTTATACTTTGTCCACGAGACTTTTAAACTTTTACATTTTATATCACCTAACCTTTTTACTTTCGTTCAGTATACAAATTCAAACCCCGCAGCAACACGCAGGGTGGGTAAACATCTCGTATTTGTTAAGCTAATTTGGAACAATATACAATTTCACAAGTTTAGAAGAGGAGATATGCAATTGCCCCCACTTTTTAAAAATTAATTACACAAGTAGTCTCTCTATAATTTGGTAAAAAAAAATGAGCAATCGTATATATCTCTCTCTAAATTTGTGAAATTGCATATTTTTTCAAATAATGCTTAAAAGACATTGTACGTTATGCATTTAAAATTTGTATTTTGAAAAATATGCAATTTTGCTCCTAATTAAGGGGTTATATTACATATTTCCGTTTTACTACTTTTTTTCACTTTGTATTGGCCTTCTAGACATGTAATATGTTGTACACGTTCTGTTGCGTACAAGTGATCTTTCAAGTAATAAGGATATAAACAAAATCTTGAAATATCGGTTATGGTGAATCTCCAAACCGACCTCTAACCGACAGGTTCGACCGGTTATTAACCAAACAACTGGTAAGAAAACCGATTACGGCTTTCTATAACCAGATATATTGTGCACCTCTATCCACACCCTACTATAGCCTATATAAGCAATTCCCATTTCCAAGCATCCAAGGCCCATATTGATTAATCTGGGCCAGTATCTTGGCAGAACTTGGAATACAGCCCATTACTATATATCCATGGCCCAATAGACGTTTGGAAGATTCTGAACTTGGAATTACAGCCCACTCTTAATACCGGTTTCATAGGCATGAACCAAAGGGCTAGAACCTACAAAAACATGGTTCTCGCCTCACCCTGCCCGCACCTTGACCTGGCCGAGGCGTACATCTAGAGAAAGAACCTTGCCTTTGCGTCTACCTAAGGTACAATGGCCAGGGGTAGCTCAATTGTTTTGGAGGCTCAAAGCGAACTCAAAAAATCAACGCTTCTATTTGAACCAATATAGCTTTTATGGTTGAAACATTATAGAAATTTTAAACAAAATAAAACAAGTATATATTGCTTAAAGATTTAGCTTCATTTGATTTACCTTCGAGGCGCCCCTGACAATAACCTTGGCCGAGTCTTTAGACGTTTAAAAGCATGACTATAGAGAGCAGCTTAATTGTACAAAAAATAAGTTAAAGTTTGGGTTTTCATATTTACGTCACAGAATATCATTTTCTAAAACTTGACTACTTTCGATTCTTCTCTCCGATCAAAACTTCATTAGCTCCAAATCTCTCAAATTTTCTATTGAAAATGTTATTTTTCTTTCTGTTTTCATAAATTGTACGTGAGGATGTGATTCATGGTTTAAACTCGTTAAATCATCAGTATATTTGGAGTTTTTTTTTTTAAATTTCACTAAGACTCACTCCAACTCGATATCCCTTTTAGAACTTGTAAAAATATGTATATTATCACCATCTGTTACGGTACTAAGCAAATTTCTTGTTTTTTTTTTCTTTTACGGGTTTTAGAATCTATTTCACCCTCTAAAAAGATTGAGCCGAACCGGACCTGCAGACCACTATTCTTCTATATAGCATGATAAAACAAAATTGTAATCATACATTCCACTATCAGCCTTTTGTATAGACATTATATGATCCTTTAAAAGTTAGGTTTGAATCTATAGATTGAAAAGAAACTATCTCTTCATGATGTCTTCACATGACTTTCTTACCTTTTATCAAAATTTGCAGCCTTTGTGATTGTAGGCTTTAACATTTGACACCAACTACACCAACAAACATGGATTACTTTCTTCATAGTGATTATTTACTTGGATCATAATGAAAACCGAACACATAACTCACCTGATTTATATAAGTAGTTTTACCATTTTCATTTAAACTGGTTGGCTATCGATCGGATCTAAAAACCAGTTTGGATAGTCAGACCGGATTTTAAATACTTTTAGTTCTTTTTACGTTTTAATTTAAAAATACAATTTAATTTCTATAGTTTCATACTTAATTAATTGAAAATTCACACAAAAATAATATATTTGACAATTGACATCATATGTTTAAGGAACCGATCCGATCAGTAAACCTTATAAGATGGTCAGTTTGAAATCTGGTTATAAAAACTTTGATTTTATTTGTATATGTCCATTTAGAAATAAATATTAATTTTGTTGACCTAGATATTAATATTGTTAGTATCTTTCCAGATTTTGTTTGTAGAAACCAGCAACAATTAGTCAACTTCAATTTCAATTTTACAAGGCCCACAATGTGCATGATTTTATAGCTTTTTAACTTTGCTTTTGCTTCTCCAACATTATTGCTATCATCTCCACATTATTCTGAAAAGGATATTATCAATTATAAACTCTTATATTCCTTTAAAATTTCACATCTTGTACAAAATTCATTACAAAATTATCAATCAATTTTAAGATTAAGAGATTTTCAAACTCTAGTTAGTCGATTTCTTCCAACTATCTCGTCAATCAAGAACTTACAAATTTGTTTTTGGTTATATGATTGTTAGAATTCTTATGAGGAAACGACCATCTATCCTGAAATTCTTCCATCCAAATACACTTAACTATACAGTAGCAGTATTATTAACATACGTGATAAATTCAACCAAAATATGTGGATAGTATTTAAGATCGGGCATTTCTTATGACCCATTATCTTTGTTATAGACGTGTAGTTGTAAGATTTTAAAAGAGTCGATTTCCCTCCACTCAATCTTAAATCTTAATGAATCAAGATGCTTGCTTTTGTGAAAATTATCTATCTTGAATGTATGGTTAGAGAGTAGAGCCCCCACCTTCCAAATTTTATGGATAATACACTAAAGGACCAGGGTGCAAGAATGTTACATAAAGCCAAGATTACACTACAAATTCTAAGGTTAATAAGGTTAATAGATAAGTCTTGTGACGTCCATTTTTCCTCTGCCTTTTTATGAGTGAAAGCGATAATTTATTTAAAAAAACCTATCTAGTAAGTAATTAGACATGATGATTCAAAGATACAAACTGATCCGCAAAACGGTTCATAAAAAACAAACATGACATATAGAACGAAATACTAAAAAAACCACATAAACATAACAAAAAACGGCTCGAACTAAACGAAACGAACAAAATCACCTCCCAAGAACCAGCCTGAAGAACTGTTGCACTATACTGTAGATGCAAAGCGACATAATTGACATCTGGTAAATTTACACTCCCGTTTGAACAGTGGATAGCCGAGCTATTTAGTTTAGTTGTAATTTTAAACTGGCTCTTTAACTTGGATGATGGATCTTTATAATACCAATTAGACTCGTTAAATTAAAGTATACTAGAGTTTATATATAATAACAGTTATAGACCCCAAATTTTTTGTTTAGTGAAGATTTTTTTAGACCCAAAATATAAAATTTTATTTTTACTATATCTTATAAATAATTTCTTTTAAATTTAATGGTCCTAGCTAGGCCTAAGTCTAAAAATTTTATGCATAGTGGCAATAAGGGAGGTCGCTTAATTACCACAAAAAAAAAAAACGAACGGGTAGAAAAGAGTATAACTGTCGGGCTGTTGGTACACGACACAGTGGGGTTGAGTAAGATTTTTCATTATATTTTTTTTATGAATAGCTTATCAATAATATCTATTTTTTTTTTTTCACCTTTCGAAAAAATATCTATTTTTTAAAAAATATTTTCATTAAGATTTTTTTGTTAAATACATCACAACATGCATATTATAGGGATTTGAATCCTCTACCTTTCGTTTGTCGAACACACCACCTAACTATCAGGATATCTACTCGAGGACAATACTATATAATAACTTACATGATTCTCATAATTTTATAATATCCGATACGTATCTTTTCGATAGCACCATCAATGAATAGTGAAGATACGTTATACACGGGTCGTATTCACATAATGTCATCGTTCACAAGTTGCTCTTGTATGACATTAGGCTTGATTGGGTGGCCCGTCCTTATATTCATCCAACACCACTCTTTTGAGATAGATCATGATCGGATTTTTAAGAATTAGCAACCAAGCCAATTGGTGTTAATATTACATCAAAAAAGGAATCTTGAAATGCGATAATAAAGATTCGTCGACAATCTTTGAGTCGTCAATCTTTGAGACCGGATTTGACAATGATATATAGATATAGAACAACACGCAACGTAAGATTAGCCAAATTGGTAGAATCTTTTGCCTATAGTCAAACATATAATTTAATTTAGTATGAAGGGTAGTTTAAAAGTAAAAGTACTGATAATATATTCAAATTCTGTTAAATAACTAAATAAAACGTAATAAACGAAATAAATATGTTGTACTAACTTTACGTGTTTAAATTTTTGAATGCTAGACGTTGAAATACTAACCGAATCTATATAAAATGGGTTTCTTGAGTACAACGTTTGATGTTTGTCGCCCCCTATTATGCATACTATCTTATGTGAAGATCGAAAGGTCAAAAATGTGTCATTTACTTGTATTTTATTTCGGGGTGCATGAGAGGTGATCTATCTAAAATATTACTACCTCTTTAACATGATTAGAATCTATTTAATTTAATATCTATAACCCGTCAACCCATTTATATATGATGATTTAACTGGTCGGGTTATATGAATTTATGAATTTAAGTATATCTGTATAACATACACTTCAACTTATATGGAATTATACATGACAACTTGTTCAATTTATTTTTATTTTTATCATCACTCCAAGATTGACGGGATATGGTTCCTCAACGATAGCCGATCCTTCACCTGATTATACCTGGATTAGTTTTCGATCCTGAACATGCTCGAAATATAAGTATATAACTCAGCCTCTAATGTCATGACTCATGACAGGTACACCACTTTCACTAAATATGATTAAGGTCGTCTTCAAAAATCCGTAAATATTTTAAGACTTGAGGCGTGTAAAAAAATTGGACCCTTAACATATATATAAAAGAATTAGTTCATATATAAAAAGTCAATATTAGTATGATAATTGTAATAACAACAATTAAAATTAAATTATTGTACAAAATGTTCTAATTTAAATAGTTAAATAAATCATGAGGCTCTTTTAGCATTTTTAGTAACAAAGCGGTAAAAAAACCCTACATAATCCGTATGCTCATTCTTCCCAAATTGACCATCTTTTCAAGATTGAACACAAAAATAATAATTTCTAAATTCATGAAAATTTCATCAAAGCTAGGTGAAAAAAATCATCAAAACTAACTAATAATCAATATACTAAAGGCTTACATGCCATAAAATACCTAATTATTATCAAATTTGTGAACTTTAGAACCTAGTTCGAAGCCTAATTAACTTCATGTAATCAACAACGGGTAGAGAGTATGTGAGGAACAAAGAAATCAAACTTGTGCTTTTATTTGTTCCAGATTTTCAGGAAGAAAGAAATTGACATTTCCCTTCAGCTATCTGCCCGCGTCTTTCTTTTATTTTCCATACTTTCAAGAACAAAGAATTGATCACCTCCTTTTTTGTTTTATGACTTTTTTAAGTTCCTAATCCCCTCAAGTGTTGTTCCACTTTGATTTATCTATAATTACTAGCTAGTAAGCAGCTCAACTATAGAAATTTTATAAAAGCATATATATTTTTTAAATTCGAGCAATAAAAACCGGACCCACGATCGTCCACCTTGACTTGCTACAGAGATGAAGAATGCTCCAAATGACACGATCAACCTTGTGTACAAACACCTCACTTAGCATCAAGAAAAGCGAACTAACTATCTCCTTAAAATCACTTATGTACACTTATTATCAATTATCATACTTAACAAATACTTACTCTCGCATCAAATAGGTCACTGGACCCTTTTCCCTAACGAGACTAAGAGTCCTCCATTTTGCAGTTGCTCGATATCACTTTTAACGAATTAGACCTTTTTTATCACCCATCGAAAAGATACTCGTTTCAACATAAAACATAACCCGATTCAACAAAATAATACACAAACAAATATAATTTGTCACGTCACATAATATGAACCGATCAATAGTTCATCATGTTTTTTTTTTTTTTTTTTTTTTTTGGAACAGTAACTTCATTAAAAACGGCCCTAGCAAGGCGCTAGGAACCGGAAACAACAACAAAAACAAAAACAAATTACATTTTGAAATAGCACCAATCCTCCCAAGTAATACTCCTAGACTTCAACCTAGAGCCCACCCAAAGAAAACTAGTACACTTGATATCATTAACGACCCTATTCACCGAGGGACTTCTTTTGTTGAAAATCGTCTCATTTCTTTCCTTCCAAATAATCCAACAAGCGGTAAAAAGAATCGCTTTGATGATCCCAGCAGTGCTCGTCTCCAACGGAAGCAGCTCCACCATCTTAACAATGTCTACAACAGAGAAGAGGATCCAGTTTTGCACCTTAATCCAACTCGCCACACCACCCCACACCAAAGAAGAGAAGGAACATCCAGTAAGCAAATGGCAAATGGATTCATCTTCACTGCCACACAAAGGACACACCATCAGGGGAGGAAAAATACCTCTTCTAGCAAGCTGATCCTTAGTAGCAACCTTATCTTGCACCGCCCGCCAAAGAAACAAGTTAACCTTGGTCGGCACGAGCTTATTCCACACAAAAACCCACGAGGGAGGAGGCAGATCCGTGGAGCAGATTATATCCCGAACAGATTTCACCGAGAACGACCCGGAAACATCCCCTTTCCAGACCCACTTGTCGCCTTCTTTGTACATCATGGACTCCATAGCCACATTAAACTCATACAACGTCCCTTCGATGAGGGTTATATTCTTCCAAACACCCGTGATAGACCTCTTGCAAGGGATGAAATCCAATCTGCCCCGAACGTTATGAATCGCCACCACCACTCTCCTCCACAGTTTATGAGGCTCGACCTGGAATCTCCAAAACCATTTAGCTAGAAGACAATAATTGATTTTTTCCAACGGGACAAGACCCATACCCCCATCGGCCACCGATTTGCACACATCCAATCTTCTAACCCAGTGAACGCAGCCTTTGTCCTTCCCACCACCCCAAAGAAACCTCATCCTCAGGCCCTCGAGACGATCCACCACCTTAGCAGGAACCTTATACAGGGAAAAGAAAAAGAGGGCAGAGCTTCGAGAACAGACTTGGCCAAGACGAGACGCCCACCCAACGAAAGGTGACGGGCATTCCATCTGGACAGCCTTGCTTCAAAGGATTCAATGACCGGTTTCCAATGACGAATCAGATTCATGTTGGCTCCAACGTATAATCCAAGGTACTTAAACGGGAGGGATCCTTCCTTACACCTAAGGATCTTAGCAAACTCTTTCACCTCCGAATCCTGCACCCCTATACCAAACAAATTACATTTAAGGAGGTTAATACGGAGGCCCGACGCCAACCCGAACGCTCTTAGCAGCCTGCACAAGTTCTCCACATTTCTCTTGGACCATTGCCCCATAACGAGCGCATCATCCGCAAAGAGCACATGCGACATGATTGGCCCGTTGTTAGGCAACTCAATCCCATGAAAAACCCCATTAGCAAGGGCCCTGCGAAACATCCAACTGAAAGCTTCCATAGCAACGAGGAACAGGAAAGGGGACAGCGGGTCCCCTTGCCGGACCCCTCTAGAGCACTGAAACTCCCATGTTGGCGAACCGTTCACAAGGACAGCGGTCCTAGAGGCTTTAAGAATCCCCTGAACCCACGCTCTCCACTTAACCGGGAAGTTCATTTGCTGAAGAATGCTATCCAAAAACTCCCAATCTAGACAGTCGTAGGCCTTCTCAAAATCAATTTTGAAGAGAAGGGACGGCCGCCTATATTTCCGTAACCATGAGACCACCTCATTCGTAACAAGGACCCCATCAAGGATGTTTCTACCAGCCACAAACGCATTCTGCTGCTCCGAAATAATCCCCTCCATAACCTTTTTCATACGATTACTAGCTATAATTACTAGCTAGTAAGCAGCTTCAACTATAGAAATTTTATAAAAGCATATATATTTTTTAAATTCGAGCAATAAAAACCGGACCCACGACCGTCCACCTTGACTTGCTACAGAGATGAAGAATGCTCCAAATGACACGATCAACCTTGTGTACAAACACCTCACTTAGCATCAAGAAAAGCGAACTAACTATCTCCTTAAAATCACTTATGTACACTTATTATCAATTATCATACTTAACAAATACTTACTCTCGCATCAAATAGGTCACTGGACCCTTTTCCCTAACGAGACTAAGAGTCCTCCATTTTGCAGTTGCTCGATATCACTTTTAACGAATTAGACCTTTTTTATCACCCATCGAAAAGATACTCGTTTCAACATAAAACATAACCCGATTCAACAAAATAATACACAAACAAATATAATTTGTCACGTCACATAATATGAACCGATCAATAGTTCATCATGTTAGTTCTGAACTTTTTTATAATTACATCTCCCCGTGATTATTTCAACAACAAAAAAGTGAGAAAATAAATAATAAATAAATAAGATATAAATTAATGTGGTTGAATAAATTGCATGTGACAGGTCGGTGATAAATCGAGGACTCGTGATAAGTGACAAATATCCAGGCCCTACAACCATTGTTGTTTTCTTACGTAAATTGTTCTCTCCAAAGAAACAACTCTCAAACATGCTACTGTCACTTGCACCTCATGCATTATAAGTTGTACATTTTTATTTGGTGATGCATGTCATTGTTGCGGAGATTATAAGCAACCTATCCTTGTAAAAATTGAAATGTGACCCAATTAAATAGCATTTAAGGTGGTTGGTTTTGAAATTAGAAGAGTTATATGATTATTGTTTCTCTTTTGAGCTTTACTTTCTTTACCAAACTTTTCTTTTCTGCTTATTGCATCAATTGCATCAATGTTTAATGATATCCAGGTTGGTGTTATCGTTTGAGAATATATGGTATTGCTTCAATGGTTCCGGATACGTATGTACTATATGGCCTATATATTTCTTTGTATCAAAGACATTAATTTTAACCTGAAAAAATTAAAAACTGCTCATACTACCCGTTAATTTGTCTAAAGATGTCCTAAGAGTCGGTGGTTCAAAGCAGGTTGATGGTTTGTAATCAAGTTGTAAATGGTAAGGATGTCAACCATGTCGTGTCAGCGGGTTGATTGGAGGGTTCAATTGTACAACTGAAGAAGACCCGTATTTTATTAATGTAAAAGCTCTTGGTAATTTGAAATACAGAATTCGAACTTGGATAAATCTGAAGTTGTGATAAGCTTTCAGATCGAAATTATTAGGGGTTCAATACAAATATATCAATCAGATAAAATCAGATTTCTTATAAAGATTTTCGTAATAATGTTTAAGTGCAGAGAGATTCGAATTTTAGGGATGAAGGAGCGTACAACTACGATAACTGCATATGCAATTATCTAAACGAATTTGAATTAAATTGCTCAATTTACACATTTGGTATTTCCAAAATTAGAAGGTTAATTTTCGGCCCAGAATATAATGTGATGCATTTTTTATGGAGCGATTTAATCAAAATTGAAAAATTGTCCAGCTCAACCCCAGCTAGTGGCTCTGCCACTTGGACCCCGCCTAGGGTAGCTACCCTTGAAGACCGCTTCTCCACCAACACCCCCGAATCCCCGATAATTTTAATAAACTTCAAAAAGCATATACTTGTTTGAAGATCATATATAATCTCAAATTACACTAATATATCTAACAAAGACATCAACCCTAACATGCACACACTTAAAATCGTGTGACCCGAACACGCTAGTTAACTTGTTTATTTATAGTGTTAACAAGTTGATGATTTGCAAATCGGGAAATCACCGAACGGGACCGTGCTCTCAATCAGTTTAACCCTTCACTGAGCGTCCCCATTTCCAAACTCCACCCGATATGCCATGATTTTTTTAATGGCTAAACTTAGGTCGAGATCCTATCTAGAAGCGGTCCCGTATCATCGTGTCTTTTCGCTTACCAGAGATCGGTTTCCGTCTTTAATAAAATAGCCTATATTATCCATGTTAATAACAAAATTGATTTATATAAAAAAGAAACTGAAAACACAAGAAAATAAAAACACCTAAAAGTGTCAGAAATCTGGTAGTTGTAGGGTTTGAATCCGTGTCAACTGTGTGCAAATAGACAATCTCAACATGAGACCATCGTATGTTCTTTTATCTATCTTAAATTAAAAAAAAAAATAGAGAGACCCCCTCCCCCCCCCCCCCCCAAAAAAAAAAAAGTAGCCATTCACAAGCTTCCACTGTTCAGAGCAAATTTTATTTCTCACGCGTTTGCAGTGGACATCTCGACTTTTTGACGTGGTTAAATACTCAAGCATTATTCATCTAAGTTGTATGGTATGTTCTTTTATTTGTCTTTAATTTTTAAAAAATATATAGAGAGAACCCCCACCCCCCCCCCCCCCCCAAAAAAAAAAAAAAGAAGAAGAAGAAGAAGCCATTCACAAGCTGCCACTGTTCATAGCAAATTTTATTTGTCACGCGTTTGCAGCGGACCGCTCGAGTTTTTGCGTGGTTAAATACTCAAGCACTATTCATCTAAGTTGTATGTGCTAGACTTAAAACTTATTATATGGGCTAAAACCTATTTACATAATTTCCAAAAATATAAATAGTTTTCATCAAAGTTCAAAAATTCAACCGTTAATTCATAGAAGTTAATACAAGTTAAACTAGATTTGATTGATGGTAAGCAAAAAAATCCAAATGTTAAGTCACAATAGAACGTTTTACCTCTACTTGAACTACGAAATTGTCAGAGTCCTCAGAGATTAATTTAAATGGAAAAAGATTGTTGTCAAAAGAGTTTCTTGTTTGGTAGTTTAACTTTAATTAAACACAACCATAAGTTGAACAAACTTTTTTCCATCTTCGTTCGTTAAGGAATGAACATGTTTATGTTCGTTCGTTGTTAAAAACCTAAACAAACTGTTAAAAAGCTCAAGCATTTGATCTCCTTTATAACGCCACCGACATTTACCCCGTTGTGGTTGAAAATTGTATCATTCCGAACTTTCCACAAACACCAAGACGTCGTCATGATCACTGCATGCATTACTTCACTTTTTACCGGATCCAACACCAGAGTGGCATGCATTAACAGCAGAACGTCCACTTCAAACATGTAAATAGGAGGCACCATGCACCACGTCGATATCCCACCCCAAATTGCGGCAGCTATGGGGCATGAAATGAGGACATGAGCCTACGTTTCGTCGTGCTCCTGACACATCAGGCATAACTTACCACCGCTCACCACGTTCCTCTTGGAAAGACCGTCTAACGTCGCTTTTCCACCCATGCGGGCTCTCCATGTGAAGATACTAAATTATTGATCCCAACCACAATTTTCCTTCGTATTCTAGACTGTTCGGTTTTGAATCTCCACCACCATTTCGAAAGCAAACCTTCAACAATTCATAATTATGATTGCTCATGTTTATGTAGTCTAGTGGTATGATGTTAACTTCGAATAAAGGTATTTGAGTTTAAATCCTTACAAATACAAAGTTAGTATTATGAGCTGAAATAGTTATTATTAAAAATATATATATGATTAGGATTGTTGAATTTATACATTCTTATAATATAAACAAAGATACCGAGAAATCAACATAAAATTAGGGGAAAATCTCATGTGGTTTAAAGCCATTTAAAGCCAAGTTGTGTCGGATAATTTATTTCTTATTTCTTACGCATATGAAATTTTCACTGTATGTGTGAGGTGATAAACTTGTTACGGGTGTTTGTTTCATGAAATTCAATGAAATTTTAATTGGAATTGGAATTAAAATTGAGAGACAAAAACTGGAAGTTGATACATACAATTTTGTAAAATTAAATTTTGGAATTTAAAGGATTTTCCCGGTCTGGCGACGACTCACTTCAGACCAAGCATGTCAAGTTGATTAGTGGGGCGGGTTAGTTGGTAAGACCGGCCAGTCCGTTCGGTCAATCCAGTCGAGCGACGGGTCCAATTAGGCCGAGTGGCTGTCAGGTCAGGGCGGTTGGGTCGGTAGGCTCAAGTTACGAGTCCAGCGGGACGTGGGTCTATGCAAATCAAGTATGTCGGTACGGGGGGGGGGGGGGGACCTCTCCGTTCTTAGTTCTCTTGTAGTTAAATTTAGAATGGGATTTCAACTCAGCATCTTTTGAGTGAGCTTTTTCATTAGAGTTGCTCTTTGTACCTGAAAGGGTGTGTCACACCCCCAAAAATCCACGCGTGGAATACCACTGCAAAAAACGTGACAAACCAGGATCGCAGCCCATTAGTTACACCAAACGACAAATGTTTTATATTTCATTAAAATATAATTACAGAGTTTTACAAATGAGGAAACATAAGTACAATAAAAGTATTAAAGTAAAACATCGTCACCCAGGGTGACGTCACCTGACCAAAGACACTAAAAGTGTTTCAAAGACTCATGTATGCGTACTCGTGATACTTGAACATCTGCAGCCTGAGAAATAAAATGCTAAAAAGTGTCAACACAAAGGTTCGTGAGTTCACAAGTTTATTAGTTCAAAAATAGTTCCAGTTTAATGTAATTATGTAAATCGACTGTTCAACAACAGTCTCAGTTCAATGTAAAACAATTGTTATTTCGATAATCGCACGAATCATTCTTTTTCGTCTAAAGCAGATGTCTGCCAAATCCGAAACATGTCGAGGATGACACTCTTGCCAAATCCGAGCGATTATCAAAATAACGTGCGTTCTACACTGAACCGGGACTGTTGCTGAACAGTCGATATACATTAAACTGGAACTGTATTTGAATTGATAAACTTGTGAACTCACCAACCTTTGTGTTGACACGTTTTAGCATGTTATTTCTCGGGTTGCAGATGTCTGATTATCATGAGTACGCATGCATGAGTCTTTGAAACACTTTTAGTGTCTTTGGTCAGGTCACGTCACCTTGGGTAACGATGTTTTCCTTGAATACTTTTATTGTACTTACGTTTCCGTATTTGTAAAACTCTGTAATTATATTTTAATGAAATATAAAACATTTTTATTAATAATTGATCGTTTGATGTAACTAATGGATTGTGATCCTGATTTGTCACGCTCCCTGCGGTAGTATTCCGTGTGTGGATTTTTGAGGGTGTGACAGGGTGGCTCATTTTTTCTAACTAATTGGGAAGAGGACCGAAAAACGCCACTGAAAGGATCTACTAAGACAAAGATGAATTGTCAAGAACGTAGAGGAGGTAGGATGGGCAGTTGGTCAGATCTAGTATGGATCGTACATGGACGATAGTTGGAGTCGGCGACTCTCCTAGGGTTCCCTTATCGGGGATCCCTGGAGAAGAAGATCAAGTTGGCCCTTGCGAATATATTGATGCAGTAGCTCCCTTTAACCCTTTGAGCTAAATACAGCAAAAGGAAAGAAAATCCATGGATCGACCCCATCATCTCCACCGCATAGGAACTACGAGATTACCCCAAGGACGCCTTCAGCATCCAAGGGTCACAATCCGACCATAGAACCTTGTTCAATAAGTGGAACGAACTAGTTGTCCGCTCTCCAGGTGGGTCAGGTTGGGTTGGTCAGATCCAATCGAGTTAAGTCGTATTGGACGACAGGTCAAATCGTCCTGGTCCGAACGATGGGTCACGTCGGAATGTCTTATTGGTCAGTGGGTTAATTGGACGGCAACACGTTTCCGACCCAACGAATCGGATTGGGTGACAACAATTATCATTGTGGAAGTGGAAGGAATCTGAAATCATTCATAATTAGAAATGTAAAATCCATCAAATGAAGAAAACTAAACACATCAAAAATAAATGAAATTCAAATTTTAATTATAACGATGTTCACAAACCAAATACATTATAAAATAAAATTCAAATTCCAATTTTTTTAAAATCCCATAAAATCATATTAACCAACCAAAGAGATCCTTAGTTTTCTACAACTTATACTTGTTTTTATTTTTGGTTATTTTTTTTGTTAATAAAAGATTGATAAAGTGTATTTATTTATAAATATTTGGTGGCGTGGTTGGAGTTTTGTAGAGTTTGCGTGTTTGACTTGATAAGACGAGCCGTATCTTATATGGTGTGTATATTTGGGGTCCATCATGGAGGGCCTGCCATGTGAATAAAATACTTCATCCGACCACCCCGTATCTTCACATTAATATAGGTTGGGACGTCCCTTCGCGCTATACTATAGTCTATTAGTAAGAGGAAAAACTTTTTGATTAACATTAAAGGTAAAACCTTAATAACGATGAAATTTAAATACAGTAATAAAACTATTGTTCAAAAAAATATATCTAAGTTGAGATAGATATACGTGATTTATCTTCTAATTAAAACGTTATGGATTTCAAACTCTTCTTGTTGCAATTGATGTTAAAAAAGAGTATGTAAAACTCATTGTGAATATAGTAATCTTCAAATCAAACCTTGCATCGAGCAAGGTATGCATCCCCATCATTTTAGTTGGGCATGTTGGAAAAAAAATAGGGAAAATATGTGTTTTTTTTTTCCTAAACTTTGGACCTAATTATTTATATGATATGTGTTTTTTTTTCCTAAACTTTGGACCTAATTATTTATATGTAGATATAATAATTAGACGGGTTATTTGATATGGTTGAATAGCCTATGACAACTCAGTGGCGGATCCAGGAAATAATATCAGGGGTAGCGGGGACTAACGGGGGTTCGGGGGCAGCGCCCCCGGAAAAAATTTTTAGGTAGTTAACGGGCTTTTAATCATATTTTTAAGGGGCTTTTGATCATATTTTTAAGTAAAAGCCATAAAATTTCTTCCAGGGGTCGCGAAAAATTCGTTTCAGGGGTCGCGAAAAACCGAAAACCTATAAAAAAAAAAATTACACGTCGGGGTAAAAGTTCAGGGGTAGCGGGCGCTACCCCTGGGACCTTAGTAGGTCCGCCCCTGATGACAAGTGCTTTCCAACGAGATATTAAACGTCCAAAGTCATTAAGAGGTGAATGAGATATCGATGCTCAAAGTGTGGTCTACAAACTATATATTTGAGCTAAAAACCCACTTGTCCCACATTGGAAGTGGTTCAAAATGAAATGTGGTTTATAAGCCAAGGAACTTGGATGGTTATCAAGTTGTATTGTCACTTTATACTCCAACATCTACGCGGGGGGGGGGGGGTGCAGAAAAAAGAGAAACCCGGTTAAAAATCTTGGGCGCGCGACATGAATGCGACTCGAAAATGGTCGGGTTTGCGCAGACCGGTTTTTGCTCCTCTCGCTAGTTATTTTTGAAAATGATTTGATCTTGGAGAACACTTCATCCTAGTTAATACGAAATCAGCTATTTTAGAAACTGATAATCGCAGTTAATGCTGATTGCTGTCTTGGACAGCAATCCATTTCGTGGCTATATAAACCGTCGAAATCAGACATAAAAAATACACCAAAAACTTCATTCTCCTCTGCTCTCTCTGCACCGTATCCTGGGAAACAGACCGAAATCTGTTTTAAGGAAATCGTGTTCAACACGAGCTCTGGCTTCGTTATTTATGTTTTCTGCATTATATTTCATTTTTCTGCTTCTACTCCTTTCTGTAGTGTAATAGTATTGTTCTCATTTAATAAAAATAAGATTGTTATTATTTCTGTTTACAAGTTCGTTGTTATTTTCCAGTACCCTGGCATACAGGGCATACACCATTCTATACCAATAGCAAAGTTTGAAAGAAAACCTCGCGGGAGCGAAACTCAAAAATTATATCGAGATGACGATACTTAACACATATTAATTTTTTTCGAGGGGGAGATAGTCAATACATATAAAAATTTTACATAAAAATCACGAAAATAGGTACCCTAGACGAAAAACCAGCAGGGGCGTCCCCCCCCCCCCTCGGGGTTTTCTATATCATTCGCCATTGTTCTATACTAATATTGTCATGTCACGTGACAATCTAGTTGAATCTCATATGACACAAAAAGTAAAAAAGAAAATAAATTGTTTTGTTGGAAATTTTAGTAATATAAGTTTTTACTAATATTTGGACATAAATGATAATAATTATAGATGTGTTATATAATTAATTATTTTCGGGTTTAGGTTCTATTTTGTTAGAGTATCCACAACAAATCAAATGGTGTTTAAAATAGTGCTAAGAAGAATGTGACGTCAATGCTCAAAGATTGGTGATTTGGTGGTGAAGTGAATCAAGATAGAGAAGTTAGATTTAACTTAAGTGGAACCATGAAATACTCATCCTACATTGGTTGAGAAACCTTAGATAGGTTTATAAGGATATCCCCCACCATTTGGTGGAGTGAATACCCTTTTACCTTCTAATGTGGAGGTCAATGGTTCAAATCTCACATGACACAAAAAACGTAAAATACTATAAAGGTGGGTCAGAGGTTTTACTACAGTGGGCCTTTGGCATGTGGGTTTCCTTTGAGATTCACGTGCAACACTGAGGGTCCTAGTTACTCTTACGGACTGTGATCGCAGCGTGTCGTGGGTAACATTGTTTGCCATGATGAGACCCCGGATAACCGGATGTTTGATGTTCGAAAAAAAAAGTTAGGTTTATAACTCCTTGAAATTTTTCCCCCTCTAGTAGGAGATATCCATCGAGCCTAAAAAGGTGCACAACACCGCTAACTCGCACTCGCGTGTGCGTGTGGCGTGAGCAATGGACGCAATGTGATGCTTTGATGGGCACTTCGCACACTCACAACGCCGCAAGCCGCTTAGGAGTCGCCTTTTTATTTCAAAGGGCCGATGCGCAGGTGTAGTTGGCGCGCACTTGGACGTGACTACATCGGTCCCCAACATGAGTGCGAAACCAGGCTACAGGTGGGCACCGTAGCGCGAATGCGAATGTAGTCGTGTGAGGGGCATGGATCGTTGATCGTTGGTAACTGTTTTATTGGTCTTTAATTGTTTTAAATGTTTGAATATGTTTTTAAAACACCGAATGACTTATGCAAAGTTATTTCTTTTATCCACCAACCAAATTTGTGGATGTATTTAAAGGGATAATGCAAAAACGAATTTGCACAAGACTAACTTGAGGGTTGGTTTCATATATTAAGGTTAAAGATAATTGTCGCTTATCATGTGTAATGTGTGGCAAGTGCATTAACCTAGATTAACATGAGTTATGTCATAACGTTGTTGTGTATAACATAAATAGAAATTCACAAATGTGAATTGTAACATATGAAAGCAATATATGTTATTATGAATTACAATATATGTTATTACATAATAAATCCTGAGAGTTTTATGAAGGACATGTAGTTGTGTCTACCACCTTTAATGATGAACTATTTGAGGGCTTGGAAGAGTATCCAAAGCATTTAGTTTCACGAAAACTATAAAGGGATTATACACCGCTTTGGCAATGATATTGCCATGATTGTGAGTGTCAAATTATTTTATTAGATCCTTAACAATAGTGACCATATGATTGATTCATTCATATGTGTTACGGATGTATTCATTAAATTGACTCGAATTAGGGCTCATGATGAATTTATTAAGAATCTTTGGTGGTAATTTGGGGATCAAGGAAAGTAGCTTATGATCCAAAACCAAGTTACGGATTATGTATGTTTGTGTAACATACGTATGAGACTTTACGCAATATGTATGGTATAGTTTCACGAACTTGTCTAAACGTACATTTGAATGTGAGCAATGGATGTTGCGGTATCCATTAAGGCTATGAAAGGATGATGTGTCTTCGGTTCACATGCTAGAGTATTGTAATCAAAAGCATGATAGACAAAGTACTAAGTTGATTGTTATGCTCTATTGAGATTAAAACTATAACATTCGACACACGTAAACACAAGGGATTTGTGCATAGACAAAGTTCAAAGACATTCTTTTTAAAGAATAAAATCATCACACTTGTACATTGTATGATTTGAACTCATAACTTTATAATTTGAGGATCATCACTTTATCATCAAACTATCTATCCCCTTGAGAACGATATGTCCTCCACTCTTTTTCTTTATTTAAAGTGTTTTGTTTTTAAAATAAATAAATAAATCTACATCAAAATACAACTTATTACATATAATAGTCACCAAATTATGACATATAAAGAGTAAGTGACGTGAAGAACTCCAAGAACCGCAAGCAATTTTAAAATCCATAAGAAACTTTGGTCGGCAATTTCACAATAATTTATGAACACTCCACCTTGGCAGCTTTCACTTGTGGCTTTTCTATTAACGCTTGTCAACTCTTATTTAATTCAATTAAATAAATTTACTTTTATTAATAGAAATCATACAATTACTGAATTTATAAATATAACAATATTAATTGAAAAGGAATACGGAAGTTTTAGGTTTTCATACTTTGATCACGAATGTTTGGTACTTTTATATTTTCTATCCTTTAAGTTTTACACTTTTTTTAAGTTTTGTCGTATTTTACTTTGGTCACGAAACTTTTATAATCTCATGTTAGAGAACTTTTTGGTTTTCAAACTTTAGCCATAAAAGTTTGATACTTCTACATTTTCTACCATCTAACTTTTAAACTTTGTTTTTTTTTAATTTTTGGTTTTAAGTTTTTTTGTCGTCTTCTATTTTGGCCACGAAACTTACGTTTTATACCCCTTAAGTTTAGTACCTTTTTTTTGTTTTTATTTTTTTATACACTGGCCACGAAACTTTTATAGTTTTATATTTTATACCCCTTAAGTTTTTCACTTTTGTTTTTTTTATTTAAGTAAAAGTTTTAGACTTTGACCACGACATTTTTATAGTTTTATTAGAATTTTACGTTTATACCTCTTAACTTTTATACTTTTGTTTTTTAGTATACTTCTATAGTTTTATATTTTCACCACAAAACTTTTAAACTTTTTAGTTTTATACCCCTTAACTTTTCTACGTTCTTTTATTATTATACTTTTAGAGTATTTGACTTTTGCCACGACTTTTTTTTAGTTTTATACTTTGATCATATTAAAACATCTTTTACTTAAACTGACGGATGAACGGGTGGCCCGCCTTGAAGCGCGGACGGATTACCATCTTGTTACATATACAAAACAAACCTTGAAAGAAGACGATTAGGGTAATCATGAGTTTAAAATCGGATCAAACAGCCTAAGATTGAAACCAAATATGATGAAAACGAGGATCGAGGACTAGATAAATTTCTACGTTCAATGTCTATTCGAGCCGTTTTAGGTTAAGGAATAAATCAATCATGACCGAACCAACCCAAGACTGAGACCAAATAAGTTAGAAAAACATAAATCGAAGATTGAATCAATTTTCTGTTATGTTCCAGGTCCATCGTGAGCCTATCCAGTTTGATTAATCGATTTTCCCGGTTCGAGCAAGGCTATCCCCATCTCTAAAAACTATAAACGTTTGAGGGTGGTGAAACACTTGTTATTGTCTCTAGAATTTATTCTAAAAAGTTCTTTTTTTAATTCATTTGGAAGGAATCTATGTACGACTTTTGGGAATCCATGGCCCATGGATGGTTGCATTTTTCCAACATGTATACTTACCAACTAATTGCCAATTTCAAACTTAAACTTATCCAATCAAGTGATAAATGTTTAGTAATCGAAAAAGCTAAAAAAATCATGGGGCGGATGTGCTAAACAACTCTCCAACACTCTTTCTAATAGTATTTCCTTATTTCTATAATTTAACTAAGACATATATTTTTATAAAATTTGCTATTCTTTTAAAACTTCTCGAAATATAATCCTTACACCGATTCCTATTAAATTAAAGGGTTTTTTTTACTCTTTTATTAACAACTATAAAAAAACAAGACGCTCTAATAAAACTGTTCCCTAAAAAACGACAGTTGTGCAGTAAGATACGGACTTAAAAGTTCAAGTGGACACCAGGGTTTCATATGTTTGATTGTTTGTGCACAACAATGAATATCGGAGAGGAGATTTTAGCCTTTTGCTATGCGTATTTTTCAATTGTCGGAGTTATACTGATAAAATTTTTAACATTTTGATTGAAGATACATCATTCACTTTCAAGATGTTTCTTAAAAGACTAACAACTTTCTTTGTATCCTCGACCTAGTGTGTCTTATAAGGAATCAATAAGTTCATTTATTATTTATAAAAAAAACCTGTTTGATGGCTTTTAATTGTAATTAATGAATTATAATATTTTTTTAATCTTAATAAAACATTAAAATGATTGCGACATGTATCCTTTCTGGAAGGTCCACATCAACACTAGCAGATATCAAAACCACATTTATTTATCAATTTATTAAATTATCATGAAGACTAATTACCAATTATTTCAAAACTAAATTTTCATTTTAAAAATAAAATAACAAACTTAGTTTTGAGTATTTTTAAGGAAACTAATTAATAATTTGTCAAACATAATAAAAAAATTTAATGTATTAAATTAATAATTAATATTTTATAATAAATTACATCATTTATAATTTTCAAATCCAAACTATTTTTTTATAATTATATAATATTATGGACGTAAATTCAATCCATGTAATACACAGGTTACTAACCTAATTTTTTTTTTTTTTAACGGCTACTAACCTAGTTAGTAAATAAAATTGTCTAATAGCGGTTAACGAAACCAATATTTTCATTAATGACAGTAGTTACAACGACTTGTAACCGATGTAAATAACCCATCGCTATTGCCTATTTGGTGAATTTGACACTCATGAGCACGAGAATAAAAAGAAGATATCCTTAAAAACTAAATTGAGATTATTTTATAATTAAAAATGGATAATTAATTTAAGAAGACCGTTTTTTCCTTAGTTTCGAAACATCATCAACATTACTGCTATTCTCTTCATGCTCATCATAAGAACAAGCATCAACTGTGATCCCACTCGAACCCGAAGACGATGAAACCGGCATCAAATTCAGATCGGTTCTTCGTTTCTTGCTTGCCGCCATGAAATCGTAAAAAACTGGCTTCGAATCCACCGATTTACAGTCGGTAATAATCGCAACTGTCTCTCTGTCTTTTTCTTCTTCATCGTTCTTGTTAACGTTACTTCCTCTTTTCTTCAAGAAAATTCTGCAAATGACCCAGTTTTCGGTACCCTGTTCGACAAAATGAATCATTAGCCAACCAGTTTTGCGAGTTATAGGGGTTTAAACGAGCCGAGCTGATAACGAACTCTTCCAGACTCGAGTTTGACTTGTCTAACTTTAGGAAAGTTTGAGCTCGAGCTCGAGTCTTTTATAGTTCTATTTTTAAAAGCTCGAGCTAAGACTCGTAAGTACTTTTCAAGCTCAAGCTCCGCGTTTATAGTTAATAAATATTTAATTATTTTTTTTTAATTTTATAGTTATTTTTTTTAACAGCTAAATCATTATACTTGCATTTTATAGGATTTGAACTCACAATCTTTTAGTCTAAAAATTAGTTGAAAAAGATATCAATTTATCACCAAATTATTCCATGAAAAAAATTACTTTTTCTTGAACGACTTATTTTTTACATAGAACATAATATATTTTCTTAATTTTTGTAAGAAGTTTATATGTAATAAAATTTAATAATTTAATAGAAAATTATATAAATAAAAAAGTCATATAAGATATATAGCTCGTTGCAGCTCGACATATATAAAAGTTTGTGCTCGTTTAAACTCGATTGAAATTGAATTTTTAACGAGTCGATCTCGAACAGCTCACGAGCGGCTTATTCGTTTAGACACGACTAGCAAAATTGAATCAAAATCGTATCGATTCGAAAGAAACCTGTGTCGGATTCTTGGGCTGTGGTGCAGCGAGTCTATACTCGTGCATGATCCAATCGGTTCGCGACCCATTTGGGGGTTTTCCTCTATAGAATACAAGTGTTTTCTTCATGCCCACAACTTGGTTGTTCTTCGAAGTAACAATTTGTTTATCCAACCCGGTTGCTTTCCAGTATCCGGATAAAGTAGCCCGATTCGATCGGTTTCCATTCGGGTATTTCACTTCTTTTGTGCTAAAAAAGAACCGTTCTTGTACACTATCACCTGAAGAATCAAACACACAAAAAAAATTATTAGAATTTCTACAACATAAAATAATTCAAACGCATAAATAACGTGTCATATCAGTCGTCACATTAAACGTCATATTATCAATTTAAAAAACTTATTTTTACTCTTACGATACTTTATTTTTTTTTAAATAGCTAAAAAATAGCAAACTGGTTGGTTCTCCGGCCCGACCCGTGCTAATCAATTAAAGCTCTGTTTTGTTAGATCAAACCGGGTCGGATCCTACATAACAAGACGTAAAGACCCGCCGGATTCTACTAGAAAAAAAGCTGGTTTTGACCCGGACCCGTTTCAAATTATTAAGAAACAAGTCCGACCCGAATGAGTAGATGTGAACCGAAAGCATACCCGGTAACTCCCACGGATCATGCTTGCAAACTTCGACTTCAGGGATGATGGAGGCAGGCAAAGGGAAAGATTGTACCTTGCGCTTTAAGTATTGTACAACGAGTTCTTCATCCGTGGGGTGGAATCGGAACCCAGGGGGCAGTCTAAGAACACCATTTTTGACGAAATTGAGGTTTTCCATATCCCTAATTTTGCAAAAACAGGGTGTTTGAAACAGGGGATTGATCGATGGGAAATGAAACGGATTTCGGTGAATTTGGGGTTAATCCGCTTCAATTTGGGGGGGAATCTTTAAGAATCCATGTTGAAAATTGGGGATTTTGTGGGGATTGAAGAGATTGAAGAGCAGTGAGGATGTTGGAAGGAAAGTGAGGGTTTTTTATAGTAATGGAGGTAGAAGAAGACCAGAATGAGGACGAAAACTGTGTTTGGCGTAAACTTGATTCTATAGGCTTCTCCCCTTTGACGGAAATATTTTATTTATTTATTTATTTTTTTATTTTTTTTGAAAGGCTAACAAACGCAAACTGCTTAGTTATTTCGTACGGGCCTACGGGGTGATTTAATGGTAAAGATCACCGTTAACTGACCCAACTCAGCAGTACGAAACCCTTAAGCGTTTAATGTTACACCAGCTCCGGATAAAACCTGATTACCTGTCCGTTCGTAAACACGCCGACGAATTAACGATAAAACTCGATTTTATTAAGGATCGAACATGGGTTTCCCAGGTATCCTATCACTGGCCAGCATGTCTGCTGCTGCTCCTGGACGTCATTGGCATTTGTTTAATTTTTTTTACTAATTTAAAATCTAAAAGTTAGTAAAAATATTTTAAGAATACGTATGATCATAAATACCAATTCTTTTTTAAATATTTTAATTCTATTAAATTTTATAATAGTTAATAAGTTGAAAGGGTTTTGCCTTGTTTTAATGGCTAAAGTTATTTATTTTACGTTGTAACTTGTTTATGTGGTGATGATAACGTAAGGGATTAAGACATGATATCTCTAAAATGATATTAGATGATCAGTTTTATTATTATAAAATAATAATGAATGCAAATAATAAAATACAAATTATTAAAGAGTTTAGACTTTATTAGTAACTAGTTATTGCGATATAACAATATGTGTGTTAATATGTGCGTTGTCGGAGAGAAAAATATTGTTTCAAAAGTACCAAAGATAAGACGTCAAAAAAATATTTGTTTGTTTTTTTACCTGATATAAACTAAGAAGATGATTTTAAAAAATGAATGCAATTAACACGAAAATGGGGAAATGAAATTATCAAAATAATGCAATTAAGAATAGTATATTATTTATAAAAAAAAAATTGTACAATTAAATTATAAATTGTTAGCATACAATAAAGAATAATATATTATGCAATAAGAACTTACGTTGTTATATGTTGTAGAATGTGATTAAAGGATGTACAACATACAATAAAAACTTAGAGTGTGTAAATATATATAGTATAATAATAATAATGTATGTACTATGTAGTTAAGATGTTCTACTTTCGTAAGGAATATTTATGTAAATTCAGAATTAAGTTCAAAGTGTAAATGTAGAATCAAGTTCAAAGTGTGTTTGAATTCGACATTCTTAAAAAATAATTAAAAAAAAAACATTAAAGTTTTTGGTAGTTTTTTAAAAAAAAGAAGAAGAAGAAGAAGCAAAGTTCTGAATGAGAGATTGGCGGTGGGGTTTGTTTCACTTGGTTGAGTTTTGCAATGAAATACGATAATGCAAACACTAGTCATTCAAATCACTCCAATGCACCAATTTAAACTAAATTATGGGAAAAAATAATTATTTCTTTTATATGATATCATGTATGTTAAATAAGATCTTACGTTAGAGAAAATTACGAAAATAATATTTTAAGACATGGCATGTTATTATAATTATGTTAATAATAAATCATTTATTTTAATTTTTTTAACAGTAAATTTGGATCAATGACGGGTGACTGACACCATCTTATCATCTTCATTTCTCGAGTATAGGACTCGAATACCACCATCAGGAGGAAACTTAACATAGATAAGAAAAAAAAACCTCGCACAACCTAAAATACTAGTCTGATGGATGTGAGAATCCACTTGGCATATAAACCTGACATCAGTTGCTCATACAACCAATGTGAGATAAGTTTCATACCTAGCAACGGGTTCAATCTCAGTGGCACAACTTCTTTAGGGCCAGAGGGGACCCCAGTCCCTGTCGTTTTTTCGCTGAGAAGTCTTGTATATACGTGTAATTCGTCAAAAAAAAATTATGTATTGAGTCAGTTCCCAGTCGAAAATTTTTATATGCATTAAATTGGTCCCCACTCAAATTTTTAAAGAATTTAGTCGGTCCTCCTTAGTCGGTCCTCCGTTAGGAAATTTATACATAAATTTTGTGTAGTTTATAAAAGAGAATGTTAAGATGATAGTATTGCTTTAAATTGTACTAGAGTAAAAGGGCCATGAAAATAAAGCATATTAAGATGAGGGTCATTTTAGTAAATAACAACATAACCTTAATTCAAAGGGCAAAAGTGCAAAATCATTAAACCTCATTAAGTAAAAAAAATCAACATAGGAGCCCAAATAGAGGCAACCGGCTACATGCGGAGTTTGAACCAGAAGCGAAGAATTAAGTAGGTGCAAAGTTCGAACAACCAAAATCGAAGCAGCCAATTAGATTTCTCACATCTCCTTTCACTCGACTCCTCAAGGTTTCGAATTGGACAATTTTATAATTGTTATACCCGATTGCAACCTAGGGTTTTGAAATGACTATTTTTTTTTAATAAAATTAGATGTTGTATTGATGATTAATTGATTATTACTTATGGAATTAGATGTTGTCTACTTAGTACTTGTATGTTATGTGATGAATTTAGATTGTATTATGTATACTTCAAGTTTTATGGTGCAATTAGATGTTGTTTGAAGTTCAAGTTTTATAAACTAGTAAGCGTCATGATGAGTTGCAAAAGGCAAAGACGGTTGAGATCAAAAGTTTAGTGGAACTGGGTGAAATCAAATTTAGAGAAGGATTGAATCAAGTTGAAATATTAAAAGAGTTGGTGATATATGTCGGGGTTCTCATTTTAACTTCGTTTACAGTTTAATTAAGATGTTTCATCTCACCCATTTTGTTCTCTAGGGAATAATTGAAGACACTTCTCATACTACTTATTCTCAACGTGGAGATGTTGATGCAGCTTATGGTCACATGCAATCATTTGAGTTCGTGTTATTTTTCACTTGATGAAGGAAGTAATGGGGATAGCTGGCACACTTTCTCAAGCACTCCAAAAGAAATCCCAAGTTATTCTTGATGTCATGGAGTTAGTTGCATCAACAAATGTTAAACTAAATAATTTATGAAACGATCAAATGGGATTCGTTTCTTGTAGAAGTTACTTATTTTTTGTCAAAAACATCAACTAGAAATACCCGATATGAAAGCTCCATATACTTCTACTCCTTATAAGCCTCATAAAAAAAATCTTCATGTTACATTTAAACATTATTACCGAGTAGATGTGTTTACATCCACAATTAACACAAAATTATATGAGTTGAAGAGTATATTCAATGAGGATACGATGAAGTTGTTATTTCTTAGTTCTAGTTTAGTTTAAAACAGATTAACGTTAATCAGATTTTAATTATCATTAAATAGATTTTTTAATTTTCAATTTACATTAAATGAAAATTTTAAAGCCTTGTTTAAGTTTTGTTTAAGATACTATTATACTCCCTTAAACTTTTAATTTTTTAAGTAATGACAAGTTTGTTCTTCTCATATTTTCATATGTATTATAATATAGTATAAATATATAATAAGTTTTATATGTTTTTTTTTGTTTTAAACGTTTGGAAAAAAAAATTTAAAGAAAACATTTGTAAAGAAATAAAAATATATATAAATCCTTTTATAAAATAACATATTCGAACAAAATATCTTTTTATTTTATTAGAACTTTTTTTTCTGAAAACTCTTTTAGTTAATACTTTTTTATGTAAATTTTCTTAGTATAAATAAGATTTAGAAGTGATTTATTTAAAGAAAATACTCAGTTAAATAAATAAATTTTCAACTATACATATTTGAAAGAAGAAAAAAACTCGATTTTAATTCGCCTCGATCATTTTAGTATTATAAGGATAATAAAGTATTAAATATTTATTTTTCTTGATTTTGTAGTGTACTAGATTCTAACCTCCGCGCGTTGCGCGGAGGTGCATAAGCTTGCAAGTCTGACGTGCATCTCGATTGTTATGGCTTCGTTCATTACAACGCAGTCTCGTTTGGTTGTGTTCTTGTTGTTTTAATCGTTCGGATAACACGGGTAGATAAAACAGTTAAATTATTGGTGATCAATAGAGGTTAACGTGGGGATAACGCAAACACATAAAACTATTACATTGCTTTATGGATACGTGGATTAAAACGAAAAAAGAAAACATCGAACGACCAAATCACTTTGGTTGTGTTCTTATTGTTTTAATCGTTCGGATAACACAGGTAGATAAAACAGTTATATATTATTGGTAATGAATGAAGGTTAACGTGAGAATAACGCAAACACATAAAACCATTGCATTGCTTTAAGGATGCGTGGAGTAAAACGGAAAAAAAAACATTAAACGACCAAAATCACTTATAAAACTATGACCAAGTCATATTTACCATTTAAAAGTTCGTGAGAATAACGCAAACACATAAAACCATTGCATTGCTTTAAGGATGCGTGGAGTAAAACGAAAAAAAAAAACATTAAACGACCAAAATCACTTATAAAACTATGACCAAGTCATATTTACCATTTAAAAGTTCACGTATTACATAATCACAATAAAAATATATAAAGTAAAAAAAATATAAAATTAAATAATCTAAATATTATATTATAAACCATATTTATTTAGAATAAAATATAATAATTATAATATTTACTATAATAAACTATATGATTAAAATATAATATAATGATTAAAATATATTATTTCTATTAAAATAATCAAAAGAATTTCAAACCATGTTTGAAATTATAATATATAGTAATAATACTTTTTGAGTTGATACTAAATCAATAACTATTAGTAATAAAAGTTAAATTAATGTTATCCAATAAAACAAGAAGTGAGGAACTAATAAAAAGAACAATTATTTTGATAAATAGTTTTTAACTACAACTATTTAAGAAATAAATTTTCTAACTACACCCTTTAATAAAACTCGTCATATTCATCATCAATGTTACAAGTCAGTATTACAGATCGGTTGATAGAAATACGTAATTTTTCTGACACAATTCAAAATTTGTGTAAAAAGATATTATGTAATTTTAATTTTCAAATTGAGAGGGTGTCTCATCAATATTATTGACCATTTACACTCGGAAGATTTAGAAACGTATAAAATGGATAAAATTGAACAATAACACAATCACATCCATCTATGAAAATTGTACTAGGAAGAGACACCACTACTCTAGTGCACTTTGCATTTCACCACTTCAATATTGATGACCACTATTTATCTACACTTTTAAAATATTGTTGATAAGAAAATTGACATAGCAAGTTAATATATTGCTTTGAGATAATACATGGAAGTTGTACGGATCTATGATGTGGAAAATTCTAAAAAGAATCATAAAAGAATCTATTATCTGGTTACTTGTACTTGTAAACACCCATGAGGTAAACAAAATTTGAACGTTAAATTTGGATCATCGACGGGGATATTACACCACTCACCAGATCATCTTCAATCCTCATCAGGAGGAAACTCACCACTGGTGAGAAAACCTCTGGCCCAACTTGTAAGCCCTATTTTTTATTCTTTTGTTACAAGAAGGACTTAAACCCAAGACGTCATGGTAAAGAGACATACACATTTATCACTAGATTAAAGTAGTGGTTGTCACCCATGAGGTAAATAAGAACCTTATTTGTGACTAAGCTCTTTCTTCATACCCTTACCCATAACTTAAACTCTCAAAGTATGCCAATGATTTGAATTTTATAAAATTAAAGAATACTTATGAAGTTGGGTCACTTTCTATAAAAAATAAATGAGAGAATGTAAGAATGATATTATTGTTATTTACGTGTGAAATGTGTAGATAGAAGACCCAATACAAAACTAAATAATATAAAGAAATGTGTTACATTACCACTGGTTATAGAGAAACCAGTGAGTTTACTAGAGAAACCCAATTTCTACGGTTGTTTTGCCCAAAACGGTCGTTTCAGGCAAAACGATGTGACGTGCCGCGACGACGAAAACCTTAAAATTCAGGGGGCCCCCTTTTCCACAAATCGTATTGTGGTCGTTCTGTTTGAAACGGTCGTTTTAGGGTCGTTTCACATAAAACGGTCGTGATAAATAGGTGAATATATCAATTTGGTGGGTGGATATATCTACAGCCTACATAAACGTAGATTTGTTAGAATCAATGGGTCTTCAACCAAGTTCTTTTATAAAGTCTTTTTGAGTGTTCACCGTAATTGATCTTCAAGCGAGTTCTTCAACAAGTACATCTTGAGTCTTCACCGCTACAAACATGTATAATTAATCGCTGACGGTTATGAATGAGGACTCATATTCAACATAGATCCATTAAAATAGATTTTTAGTATGTCTCACCACCAAAGGTTGTATCTTTTTATGATATAACGAGGTTTGGTTTGTTGTGAAGTCCTAACAAAGGAGAACACAAACCCAGTCAATATATTTATATCAATAATATTTATGTTAATCATAGTTACACATTGTTATTTACGTTCAAATGTTGTGAAAAATCATTTTTAAGCGGCTTTATTACATAGTTAATCGGTTTAACACGTTTATGATCGACATACATAATAACGCTAAATTAATTAGGGTCGTTATATATCCACACACACACATTTGATATACACAAACTCCATACGATCGTTTGGGGCAAAAAGACCCAATACGGTCAAATGACCTGACATGAATCGACGACAAACACATAAAATTCCCCGCGGGGAGGGGGTAATTTATATAACAAAATAAATTTTTATTTTTTGACACAAACCACCGTTTTGGATAAAACGACATCTCCATACGATCATTTTGCCTAAAACGACAGTATAGAGTGTGTGTGTAGCCGTAGCCGAACGCATCAATTATAAGCCTTGGCTTTAATAGTAGGATACTAATTAATTATTATAGAATTAATCGGGTTAACCCGTACCCGTTTAACACTAAACGGGTTTATAGCGATTGGGGAGGAATAAGAACAAATGTTAATGGTCCTACATGCCTCCAAAACGACAGACACCCACGTCGTAGCAGTGGTGTAAATGTGACATACGAAGCCAATTTGTACATGAACTCAGTGCCCTCATTTTCATGATTTCCTTGTCTCACTATCTTGGATCATATTTCTTTCTAAATAGGCCACATTTAGATACGATTTATTCACCTTCAAAACACTTTTTTATGCTTTATTTTCCTATCATTTGCTAATCATCGCAATTAAACACGTTATTTAAAACAATTAAATGTGTTTTATTAATATAGACATATTTTCTAATCTGATCCGGATGCTAACTCGTCTTTAAAATTCAAAACCGAGACTTGAATTTTTAACTATTTTAGTATGATTTCTCGTTCTGATTCGAATAATAAACATCATCAAACTTCTTTCCAAGTATATACATCATAAACTCAAGTTGATGAATATATTAGGTTCAAATGATTCTCTCCCTATATATATATATATATATATATATATATATATATAGCGATTTGAACCACCAAAATTATGACAAGTGTCCCTCTCCCTCCTTTTTCAGAAAGGGTATTTTAGTCATTTAACTCAACCAATAAAGTACCCCCTCCATTTTAAAACGGCTATAACTTTTTTATTCGATGTCGGTTTTTTATAAAAAAAATACCGTTGGACTCGTCGCATTTTTATCTTTTATTCAGATGTGGTCCCGACATTTTTAGACACTTTTTTTCAAACGTCCATACTGACATGTAATGTTACAAAAAGAAGCACTGATGCCTTTTTTGGGTAGCACCGGTGCCATTTTTCTGTAGCATTGATGTTAATACGGACGTTTGAAAAAAAACCTTCAAAAAAAGTCGGGACCACATCCGAATTAAAGATTAAAAAGTGACGAGTCCAATGGTATAATTTTTATAAAAAAACAACTTCGGATAAAAAAGTTATAAGCGTTTTAAAAATGAAGGGGTGCTTTTTTCTTTTGGGTAAAATACCCTTATACCCTTTCTGTTAAAAAAAAGAAAAAAAAAGGAGTGCCACATGTCACTAATCCATAGCACCTGTTTTTTCATCAAGCCACTATGATGTGGTTATTTGGTTATTCCTCCAAACAAGGGTTATTAATTGTTCTCATTCCTATATATATATATATATATATATAGAGGGGGGTTCCTGTGCGGCAGGGACTTTTCCCTAAGTCCGGTGCGGCCCAATATAGGCCGTCAGATCTATCATCTAACGGGTATCATGCGGATAGACAAAAAAAAACAAAAAACACCTTTTATTTTAATTAAAAATAACACGCAGGGGTAATTCCGTCAGCGTGTCTAATTTTAATTTTAGAAACCGCCTATATTTCCACGATCATTTATCCCGCATAAAACCCTCATTCATCCCCCTGTTAATCGTAAAACCGCCATGGATTCCGGAGATTCGAAGAAATGTAACACTGGAAAACAAGCATCACTTACATACAATCGTAAGTTCCTCTAATTGTATCACCATTTCAATTTTGTACACAATTCTGGATATTCTCTTATACTCAATGCTGCCACAAATTGAATCTTCAGGAAAAAAACGGTTTGGAACCAAGAAAAAAGGAGTTAAAAAAACGAATGAAGATCAGCACATTGTTCATGATGATACAGGTAAACTGATCATATGCAACAGCATTGACTAGATAATGTTAGGGTTTACGATTACACAAATAATGCTATGCTGTGTTGGATTACTAGTAATTATGCTCGTGCGTTCATTTAACATACAGTTTATGCTATGCTGTTTTGGTGCACTTCATTGTAAACTACATGCATTCTATTAGGTTGCTGTTTTGGTTACTAGTTCTATGCTGGTCTTATTCTGGTTATTCTAGTTTTCATGCTGCTATACTTCATTGTAAACTATATTCATAAGAGGTCAATATCATGTTCCTGTGTTGGTTACTAGTTTCTATGATTGTCTTATTCTGGTTATTCTAGTTTTCATGCTGGTGTACTTCATTGTAGACTACATTCATTCTATCATGTTCCTTTGTTGGTTACTATTTTCTATGCTGGTCACATGCTGGTTATTCTAGTTTTCATGCTGGTGTACTTCATTGTAAACTACATTCATTCTATTATGTTCCTGTGTTGGTTACTAGTTTCTATGCTGGTCTTAATCTGATTATTATAGTTTTCATGCTGGTGTACTTCATTGTAAACTATATGGAACCTATGCCGGTCTTAAGTAGAAATTGACCTCTAATAAGGTATGCTTGTAAACTACATTCATTCTATTATGTTCCTGTGTTGGTTACTAGTTTCTATGCTGGTCTTATTCTGGTTATTCTAGTTTTCATGCTGGTGTACTTCATTGTAAACTATATTCAATCTATGCTGTTCTTAAGTGTAAATTGACCTCTAATAAGGTATGCATAACTTTTATCAGGTGAACGAACTGATAAAAAAAATCAGGAATCATCTGATGATGACTTCCAATCAAAGAAACAAAAAGTTCATTCACCTAAACAAGCAGCATCAAAGAATCCACAACCATATATCCCATACAGTCACAAAAGATTATACATGAGGAACAAGGCAGAAAACATTTGTGACATTTTTTCTCATATCAAACTCAGCAAAGAGAGACTTGAAGCTATTAGTAATATTGGATTTATAACAATGAAAAGCTTGTCAGTTACTATGGTTCCAAACAACTTGAGTTACTGGCTTCTATCAAACTATGACCATGATAACAGAACCCTTAATTTGGGGACAAAGAGCATCAAATTAGACAGAAAAATGGTACATGATGTACTTGGAATACCTATGGGTAAAAAGAAGGTTCTTGAGTCTGAAAAGGGATCCCATAAGGAGCAAGTTATGCTTGAGTGGAGAGCACAGTGGCCTCCCAAATCAGGACTAAGAACAGTTAAACATGTTTTTGATATGATCAAGAACACATCAGATGCTGGTAGAATGTTTTGTTTAAATTTCTTGGTCATAGTGTTGTCTACTTTAGCAGAATGTACCAAACAATCTACTGTCAACATGAGGTTTCTAAAATCATTGCCAGAAGGAGCTATAGTTCAAGAATATGATTGGTGCAGCTATGTAATAGAATGTCTAAACAGAACAAAAAAGGCCTGGAATGGAGTGGAGCATTATAACGGTCCAATTACTTTTCTTGGAGTATGTATTATATGTATTCTTATTCTGCATATTCTTTTAAGTTTTGTAAAAATATTTCTGCTCATTCTTTTTTTTAAACCTATTGACAGCTATGGTATGCTCATATCATGAGGAAGGGTACATTTCCAGAGGGTAAACAAAGCCCAGCAATTGGATTGTATACAACTCACACACTAAGAGAGCTGGAAGATGAACTGGTGTCAAAGAATTACAAAGTTGTATCAGAAGTAGATTTACAGATGAAAGAAGAATACAACGTTAAAGTTAAAGTGAATATAAAGAGGAAAAGATCCAAAGGACAAGTGAGTGACGAAAGTAAACAGCATAAGTTTGAAGAGCATAGGGTTGAAGAGCATAAGGTTGAAGGTGTTGATGAAAACAACATAACAATAGCCTCATTAAGAAAGAGAAAGAGGGTTGTTTATCGTATTTCGTCAAGCTCAGAATCAGAAGATGTTGAGGATTATGTTGATTCAGAAAAGGTAATATCTGCAGAATCAGAAGATGATGAGGATGTTGTTGATTCAGAAAAGGAAGTATCATTGTCATCAAAAGATGATGACAATGATGATGATGAGAAAACAGATACTGATAATGAAATGCAGTTATCAAGGAACAAAACAGCAAAAGAAGCAGATGTGGACGATGGATCATATTTTAATGATACAATACAAGGTCTATCAGAATTTGCTTCATTTGCTCTTCTTACACAACCAAATACAAAAGATGAACATGTAAGTTACCCTGTTATACTATTTCACCAGCATAATTCTCGTTATATGAACTTAAGCTTATACTATGATTTAATACAGGACTGGATAAGTCTTTTTAAGAAGAAAACTGCACATCTTGAGATGATGATTGGTGATGTTGATCAAATGATTATGATAGCAAACACTGATTTTCCAAACAGCAAATTACTAAAAGATGTGATTAACGATTGGAAATCACTGCTGACAAAATACAGTGACAAAGAAGAACCAGCACAGGAAGATGAGAGAGAAGTGATGGCAGAAGAAGAACATGTAGATAAAGAACCTGTGAAAGAATATGAATCACCCGCACAGGAGATTGGTAAAGAACAACCAGCACAGGAAGATGATAGAGAAGTGATGGCAGAAGAAGAACATGTAGATAAAGAACCTGTGAAAGAATATGAATCACCCGCACAGGAGATTGGTAAAGAACAACCAGCACAGGAAGATGATAAAGATGTGATGGCAGAAGATGAAGATGTAGATAAAGAACCTGTGAAAGAATATGAATCACCCGCACAGGAGATTGGTAAAGAATATGAATCACCCGCACAGGAGATTGGTAAAGAAGTGAATGAAATGGGACAGCATGTAGAGAAAGAAATATATGCAAAGGAAACAACAACACAGAAGCATGAACAAGAAGCCGATAAAAAGAATGTAGAGAGTTCAAATTCTGGTGCTGGATACACAGAATCACAAGTTAGTATTACTCCTACACATATGCAGGAGATAATACAAGCTTGGGATACAGCTGAAAAAAATAAAATGAATCAAGTTAAAAATGCTGAATGTGGAGAGCAATATGATGAAAAGGCTGGAACACCAAATGTTCGTAATGAAGAAATAGATGCGAAGGAAACAACAGCACAAGAGCCTACAAAAGAAGCTGATAAACAGAATGTAGAGGATTCAAAGTGTGGTGCTGAATATACACAGTCACAAGTTAGTATTACTCCTACACATATGCAGGAGATAATACAAGCTTGGGATACAGCTGAAAAATCTAAAATGAATCAAGATAAAAATGATGAATGTCAAGAGCAATGTGTTGAAAAGGCTGGAACACCAAAAATTGGTGATGAGGTTGATGTAGAATCACTTATTCAGAAGTTGCCGATTCTAAAAACAAATGGACTTTTTGATGAACCCAGTTTTGACCTGTTTATAAGTCAACTAACACCAGATGTTGATACATCAAAACCAACTAAGACAGTAATTACACCAGTACCTATGGCAAAACTCAGTCCAGCACAAGAACATGCAGCAACTACATTACATGCATCAACAAGTGCCCATGCTCGGATTGAGAACCCCCCACCACCAGCACCGGTATTACACCAAGTTCAACAACCTAGAATCCAATCACCACCACCAGCACCGCTATTACACCAAGTTCAACCACCTGCTGTTCAACGCCCTTCTCGAGTGACAAGACCGGGAGATGCTTTGAGATCACCATACAAGGAAAGGAAGGTTGCTGTAGGGAAAAGACTTACAAAATTGGAACTTATCATGGGTAAATGCTTTCTATATGGGGATGGCGAAAAAAGGTAAGACTAACATAAAATACATACCCCCTATTTATATTTTTGTAAAACTCAATGGTGGTTTATCTTAATTTCCTATTATCTATTTTTTCAGTGAAAAATTGTTTGAGTCAGCAGAGGGGAATATCTTGAGATGGAATGATATACATTCAATGTATGAAAAAAGTATAGTAGATGTGAATGTTATAAACTGCTGGGCACAAGTTCTGAATGTAGAGGAATCAGCTAAAAGCAGAGATTCACCAGCAAGGCTGTTTTGCAGTTGTGACATATTGGTAAAAAATTTTGTCAAACACCAGCATACGTTTTATTTCAATGTTCTGAAATTATATATTATGTTAACTACTAATACTAATCATCTGAATTAAAAAATATTTCTAGGCAGAAGAAAATTTTCAAGAAGATTGTAGCAAAGAAGAAAGAATTGATATAATGACAATAAATATAGATGTTGCTCTTCAAAGCTCAATCTACAAAACAATAAGGAGTGTGGACTTACTATTTTGTCCAATGAATCTCAAGAGACATTTCTATGTCATATGTTTCGACTTCTTGAAACCTGCACTGTACATATTAGACAATGTTAAAGACAATCTTGGAATCAATGAAAGATATGGGAACTGCCCAAAAATCCTAGTAAGAAAAATGTTTGTCTATTCCACCAGCACACATGCTAACATTTTATACTAAAACAAAATGTTTATTTTTGTAGAGAGACACACTTGCTGCATATCTTACAAAGGTTAACACATCAAAATCAAAAAAAATCAGCACAGTGCTTCCTAAAAGATTATCCATGCCATGGCAAACAACTAATAATGTTATTGATGGTGACATTTTTGCAATGAGACACATGGAGACATTTATGGGTGGACCAGCATCACATTGGGAAAACGTCATAACAGAAGTATCGAGCAAGCAAAAAATTGAGATTAATGATCTAAGGGTGAAATACATGGTGAAGATTCTGTTGTCTGATTTTAATAAAAAAAAGGCTGTGATCTCTGATAAGATTAACTCCTATGAAACAATGAATGCTGATGAAAAGGAGAGATGGCATGAAATGGGAGTCAATAGAATAAAAGAGGAAAAAATGAAGCTGGTTACTGCAGAGTACATATTCACAGCACAGCAAGATGGCTGGTAAAATTAATTATTAATAACTCCAAAAAGGATATTTTAGTGAATGTTACTAATACTTCTGTTTAATGTAGGGAGGACATATATGAGAGCATATTTCAAAACTATGTTTCAAGAGCTTCATTTGAATCCTTCTATCCTACAGAATACATCCATGTAAACATATTTACTTGTTGGGCAGAGTTTTTGAACAATGAGGAGCAAAAAAGAAAGGAAGGTGATCCAAAAAGGTTATTCTTAACATGCCACACACTGGTAAAATGTCTCACTTTTCTTTATATGTTTTTCTTTTTTCAAGTATAATAAACCTATGCACAAATATTAACGTTAAATTTATACCAGCATGACATACCAGCATAGATTTATACCAGCACACACTACCAGCACAGACACAAAAATCTAAAATTTAAAAATTTGCAAACGTTTATTTTTTTAGGGAGACAAATTCTTTCTGCAAAAAACACCAGTGGAAGAAAGAATTGGGGAGCTGTCTGAAAATATTGGCCAGATGATGATTACATCACCATACAAAAACTTTGATGAACTTGATTTAGTCTTTGTGCCTATGTTCTTCAATAAACACTTCATAGTTGTCTGTTACAATTTTTTGAAACCGTCAATTGAGATTCTAGACAACATGAAAGACAAGTATACAGTTGCTCAAAGATATGGAACCAGATACCGTATCATGGTAATTTCCTCATATCCTATAGGTTTATTACAAAAAATAACTTCAATGACTAATATAAGTTCTTTATAAAAATTGTTTTTTATGCAGCATGCTACGTTCATGAAATATCTTGAACTAAACACACCTCTGAAGATGAGCATGATTGAAAATGCAAAGGCAGTTAGGTTAGATATGAGTTGGAGGACACAGAAAAACTATGTCGACTGCGGTGTCTTTGCCATGTTACACATGGAAACATACAAGGGGGGGGGATGTGAAAGATTGGAAAATTGGTCTTTCAGATGAGGGCCCAAAACAAAAGGAACAGCTTGAAGAATTTAGATGTATTCTCTTGACAAAGATACTGTGGTCAGATATAAATTGCCATAAACATATATTAATCAAATATCTGGAAGAATTCATGAGGCTGCCTCAAGAACAAAAAAAGAAATTAAAAGTAAAGGCTGCAGAAAGAATTAAGGAGAGACTTGAAGCTATATTGGGGAGTTAGAATGTACATCTGAACATTTGAACAATTATCTTTAAATTTTAGACTTTTATTTTCATAGATGCTTGTACTTGATTTGCATTTGATTTTTCAGTTAAAATTTTATCACATGGATCCAGCACAGGAATTCGTATTAAAAGAAACTATACCGAATTTTCTATACACAACATTTACCAGCACAGGCACAAAAAATACATATCTTAAAATTGTCAAAAAATTTGAGGAAATGATAAGATTTGACCAGCATAAAATCAAATCAACCAGCACAAGACTTCGTATTTAGTTTAACATTATTTAGAAGGAAAAATAAGATAAAAAATATTATTATTAAGCCATCATAGTCATCATTACATCGAAGATATGCATTAAAAAAAAGATTCTGCTGTAAAAGTAGCCTGCACCATAGCCCAGCCTATGGCATCATTTCTTTATTCTTTAAGTGCATGCAAAATAGTGCCAGCTTAAAGCAATGATGATAAAAATGTTGATAAACAAAAACAATAAAATAAAGACTAAAAACATCAACAACAGCATTAAAACTTAAAAATAGTCCATTAAACATAATAAAAATAAGAACATCATCTTAAACATAAACAAAAAACAATCATACATTAAAAACTAATCTAGAGATTCTAGGAACTTATTCTTCGTGATGATAGAAGAAACAACAGCATTTAAAGCTTTTTCAGCTTCAACCAAAGAATCAGTCTCCTTCTTCTTCATCTCTCTTATGAACATCAGGTTAGCATTACGGATATCAGAAACTGGCAGCAGCACAAGCTCCTCCTCAATAGTATCAGACACCTGAATCCCCTCCCGGATCCTTTTGATGTTTGCAGCCAGTGTATCCTGAATAAAAATTTCTTTGTCGATTTTTGTTAGAATAAACTTTTTCAACTGCTCACTTGAAACATTTTCATAAATGTTAGATGAAGATGCCATTTTCAAAATAAAAAAGGTAGTAAAAAGGATAAGTGATTACTTGTGAGAAGTTTGGTCATAGTAGGGGGTATTTATAGTAGGTTTGGGATAGGGAGGTGGAAGGGGGGGGGGGGGGTTAGGTGTAAAATAACCAAATAACATTAAAAAATATAATAAAGAGGAACTCACAAGTCCCAAAAAAAAGTATTTAATGGTCTTTGATCGTTTCTAACAGCACGGTGCCTTTTAAAATTCCAAAACTTAATTTCACTATAATTTTTTAACTTAAATAATTAAATATCTATAAAAAGAGTCATAATCTAAACACGTTGGAAAGAGACAAAAGTGCCCTATATATAAATACCAGTTAATGTTCAACCAGCATTACTCATAAAACCCTACACCAAGAACAAAAATACAACTTCTAAAAAATGGCTTCAAACAAAGAGCAAATCTGCAAGCAAATGATCAAAGAAAAACTGAAATCTTCAAGGAAAGAAGATTTCAATATCACAAACAACATCTACCAACTGTGTAAACTCTTTTCATCGGAAGCACAAGACACATTGGCCCTCAGGGATGCTGTTTTGAAAGGCCCAAACAACCCTGTATTTGCTGCCTCACGCAGGTACTTCGTTGAACAGCATAGGATTGACAGGGAGGTGGTCAAATTGATGAACAGCACCATGAGCCTCTCTGAAGAAGTAACTGATTTCAAGAACAAATACCATATATAATGTGTTCTTGTTTACTTCTTTTCAGTTCCTATGTTGTTTTATATTTCTATATATATATGTAATGGCGTTTCATGTGCCAAATTTTCATTAACAGTATTATATAAAAGGAAAATATGCAGATAGTATGAATATTGCAGATGAATGTTTTATTTTTTCATATACCAGCACAGTATACCAGCATAACCCAAGGGAATGATAATCTGTTGTCAAAAATTGCAGATGAATGTTTTATTTTTTCATATACCAGCACAGTATACCAGCATAACTCAAAAGTATTGCAGATGAATGTTTTATTTTTTCATAAACCAGCACAGTATACCAGCATAACCAAGGGAATTAAAATCTGTTGTAAAAAAATTAAAAAAAATAAAACTCAAAGGTATGTATGAAAATGCCAAGATTCTACCAGCATGGTTTTATTTTCTGCAAGCATATGACAATCGATCTTGATCATCTTCTCTATTCTTCTTCATCTTCTGTATCTTCTGATTCTTCACCATGATAACCATCTTCTAAATCATCTTCATCTATATCACCTGAAGAACTTATGTCATCCCCATCATCATCACATTTCAGTTTGCAAGTCCGACTATTATGACCCGTGCGACCACAGTTCTTGCATCTTCGCTTTTTCTTACCTTTGTTTTGTATCGAGTGCTCTTCTGCGGACTGGATACGCTTTGTTTTGTGAGAACCTGAACCCTTTGTCTTAACTATAACGGGTTTTCCTATTTCAGGTTCTTTGCCTTTCATATGACCAAGTATAGCAGCATGCCTTTCTTTTTGTTTAGTAACGTCAACATTTGAAGCACCAACATCAGTTTTCTTAATAAAATCCTTAATTTGGTCACGAAAAACCGACAACTCTTCAAGATTTGTGACCAACCGATTCACAATGTATTCGGTAGATGTCATAATATCTTTTACCAAACATCTAACATTTTCAGAACCCTGATCAGCATCATCTTGTGCAATAATATCATTACGTGAAGAATTCAGGACAGCATCTCGAGTCCACCTACGTAGGATATATTTCTCTGGAAATCTCTTGACCTCAAATAAAGTCAAAACATAGAATATGTGCCTACAAAGCAAACCATATCTTTCATAATGCTTACATGAGCATGATAAAGTCATGTCACTTTCCCTGAAAAGAACCTGTAACATGAGAGCAAAGACTATTACACCAGCACATGAAACCAGCATAAAACTAACAGCATAAGTTATGTAATTACATAAACTTTAATTACCTCGTAATACCATCTCTTCTTTAATGTAAGATCCTTTATTCTAAACTTTAAAAAATCATCAACTTCAGAAGTTTCCATGGAAAAACAATCTTTAAGACCAACTCTTATTTGTTCCTGAACATCATAAAATACCCCCCTCGTATAAATTTTATCAGCTTGACGCTCCAATATAGACTCAGTCTTGAACTCTGGAGTGGTGTACCTCGTATCATGGTCATTTTTTCGATGTTGAAATCGTTGACACTCAATGGCGGTTTCAAAATTAGTAAGAAATTCAACCAATGTGTTCTGATCATTAGAAAATTGTCCAAAAAAGTTGTTTGCACTTTCAGATCGAGATGTCGTACGCATTAATCCAGACATATGCTCATCACGGTAGTATGCCGGGATCCAATCAGTGCGCATATTATACATACGACAAAGCCACTTATTACGACTCAGTTTATAAGCAGTAAGGATCTTGTGCCATGAAGATTCAAAATAGTCAATGCTAATATCATCCGTCCATACAATCCCGCACAACCTTCTCCTAAATTTTTTATTTCGACATAATCTATGACCAACCTATATTAAAACAACAAAAGAGATATACAAATATAAAGTCACTACCAGCATGGAAAATATGTACAAACCAAAAAAACAATGATATGTATATACCAGCATGATATTACCAGCATGGAAATATGTAAAATCAAAAGCAATGACTATTTTAACCAGCATAATAATACCAGCATGGATATGTGATTACCTTTGAAGCCAGCTTTTTCATAATGTGCCACATGCACAACCTGTGCCTGCTATTAGGAAAAACAAGTTTTATTGCATTGGCCATAGCAGGATCCTGGTCAGTAACAACAACTTTGGGATCCGACCCAAAAGCCTTTTGAAAATTATTAAGTAGCCACACATAACTTTCAGTAGTTTCAGAACTCAAAAGCGCAGCAGCTAATGTTATATTCTTGTTGTGGTTGTCAATACCAGTAAAAGGAACAAAAACCATCTTATACCTGCATATTAAAAAAAAAAAAAAAAAACCTTAAGTTTTACATAAAAATTGGTTAAACAGAGAATGAAATTAAAACAAAAAACTACTTGTTAGATCTGAAAGTTGCATCAAAGGCGATAACATCACCAAAAACAGAATAATTCCTTTTCATCTCCTCATCTGCCCAAAACAACCCATTAAGATTCCCCTTATCATCTACAGTGTGCTCACATGAAAAATCAGCACAGAACTCCTTCTTACTCATTAAACGTCTAACAACCATATCAGCATCAAACTCCGCAATAAAAGTATTCAAATCCCTTCTAAAATTTTTGCAATCAACAGCAGTAACCCCTACATCCTCAAAACCACCACACATTTCACGCAAAATGTTGAAAGCTCTAACAGGACCAATATTGAGTTTGGACAAATCATATATTGTTTGTTGTTGGGTCCATGACAACTTCCTTGAAGAATTCAACAAGTGAATATCACTTGAGTCCACAAACTTATGGTTATGCTCCTCAACAAATGATTGAACTTTGTATCTTCCATCAATCTGAATTCTAAAATATAAGAGCGCAGGACAACAAGTTCTTTTCGATGGTCTACGACGCTTATCGTTACATTTCTTTTTAGCATCAACAGGATCATTTAAGGTGTCAATTTTATGGAATTTTCTATGTCCTTGTTTGGAACAAACTAATTGCTTGGCTGTAACAATAGGGCCAGAATTTCTCTGAGTACTCTTTCGGACTTCAAAACCTCCAAGTTTTGCATAGGTCTTATAAAATTGAACAGCATGCTCAACACTGTCAAAAAGCATGCCAACTTCAGGTTTAGCAGACTGGGATACACTGGGTAAATAGTATTTCTTCCCCGTTGATGGCGATATTCGCTTACTACCAGATAACGACTGACAATTAATAGCTTCCCCATCATTTGCACAAAATCCATCGACTTCAGCTACAAAAAAAAAATAAAAACACAACATACTTCATACATTTACTAAAAACCTTAAAAAATCATAACAGTCACATTGACCAGCACACAAAACAAACAACCAGCATAAAATTCTACCAGCATGATAACTTGAAAACCTATAAAAACGTACTGAGAAAAACCACTACAAACCGAAAATCAACAATTAGTTTTTTGAAAACATAAACATTAAAAAAAACATTCTCTACTACAGAATAATCGATGAATGCTATGATCGCAGGATGTTAAATCGATGATAAATAAATAAACAGAAATCAAATAAACTAATGAACATCAAACAAACATTATCTACTACAGAATAACCGATGAATGCTATGATCCAAAAAATACCTTCCGTTTCTTCCTCAGAACTGAAACTAATACTCATTGGATCAGAAGAAGAAGACGACATAGATGAACAGCGTCAAAAACACAAATTCGTCGCGAATTGATAACTGTGATTGAATTACGATGACAATAAAAACCCTAATCAAATCGAAAAAGCTTGTGGATTGCTATAAGATGTGATTGATAACTCTGATTCGAAAATAAAATAAATCGCGGTATTAGAGGAAGTTACCAAAACGGTGGTTACCAAAAAAAACTGAACGTGTTGAAAGTACAACAATACCCCTCCGCTAAAAATCTTAAACGTGCTACGTGTCATTTAGTTATTGGGCCGCACCGGACTTAGGCAAATGCCCGGGCCGCATTTGATCCGACCTCTATATATATATATATATATATATATATATATAGTTTTTTGTTCTTTTATTAATTAATCATTAAATAAATTGCGACGAAAGTAATATGATGATGATAGATACCGAATCTATCATCTGGGCCTTCCATAGGCTGGTTAGGCACACACTCTGGGGGCGGTCGCCCACCCCCCGCAACACCACTAAGCTACGCAAATGCCCCTACGCAATTCGTGGAAGTCATTTTTTGTAGGGATTCCACAATAACAACTCGCCGGATTTTGTGGGATCCTCAACCAAACAGTCTCATTTTCGAATAAGGAATATTCCTACCCAAAACCGGTTCACGCGCATGTGCCCTCCACGCGCTGTCATCATCACAAATAACACAAATCATGATTCGAAATCTATAAATACATGCACGGGAGGTACCTTTATTCTCTATGCTATCTCTCTCTCTAAACCCTAATCACACACACTCCTTCTACGAGTTACTGATTTTCACACGGGGTTAATTGTTAGTCAAAACACAAAAGAATGGTATATGATAATACTTTTATCTTGTTCTTAAGAATTTACTCAAACTATTTTATATTTTAACTCCAAATGTATATTTCTAAGGTTTCTAGCCCAAACAGAAGAAGTATGAAACCAAACTCGTCGGTTTGTCTAGCTTGAGCGATCCACACGAAGGCTAAAGCCCACTATTCGATTTCTCCTTTTATGGCGCTATCAACGGTTCAAAGGAAGAATGGAGCGATTTTGGTGTTGTGAAATTAGGGTTTAAAGATCTAGAGAACAATTAATGAAATTGTATCCCACGCCCTCATTCTATAATCCCACAACTATGAAATCTTAATCACAATTTTTTTTTAATAGAACTAACCACCTCGTTACTCTACCATGACTCGAGTTTGTAACATTACTCAATCTTAAAACGACACCTCAACACATTCCACGCCACTTTCTGATTAATATCACAACCTCCACTTTACATCATCTCAACATCTTTGTCCTACTTCTGAAGTCTAAACCGATGATACGAACAATTGGATTACATGTGATGTTTACAAAAGTATTATAATTAATTACTTTGTATATAATTATCTTATATTAAGCACAAGTTTAAACTTAAACGTATAAAAAAACAATTAATTTTTTTTAAGCCTAAACCCGTAAAATAAGAAATAATGAATATTTAAAATTATAAATAACAAGTAATGAAGATTTAAAAATTGTAAAATTATCTTTTAAGATAATAACAAATCTTATTATAAGACTATCTGTAGTCGGCGCGAAGGTGGCGTGATGGTGCCCCCATAGGCCCATAGCACCCTAACACTGCCCATGGGGGCGCTATGGAGCAAAATTTTACTTGGTGCATTTTCTGCATGGAGCCTCTCCCCCATTCCCTCATTGGTTGATTTTTTTTTTCCATTTTTTATTGCGTAGATTTATTTGAGTGGTTTTTTTAAAATAAAATAATATAATTATGTAATAATTAGAGGGCGTTATGGGGCTCCATGGCTACACCACTTTTAGTCATAAAACTCTTTGGTGACTAGGACGACACGTGTCACAAAATGGCCAACGCAGAGGCTCCATGACTACGGATAGCCTAATTTATTAAGTTTTATAAATTTATTGGAAGAAAACGATTTATATATTTTGATATTTAATTATATAATTAATTATTTAAAATATTTGTATTTCATATGAGAGATGGTTCGTATTTAATATGAGAGACGATCCGTATTTAATATGAGAGAGAGAAAGACAATTTTTTTATGAGAGTGAATATGAGGATAACATGTGGCATTGAACTTTTTTGTTCATTATATAGTATATAGATAAAGTTTACTGTATTTTACATATAGTCAATTCAACCATATATCTGTTACATGCTTCTTGTGTATCGCCCTACACATGGGGTCGTTACTTTGTAGAAGTTTGCTTATTGTGTATGAAGTGGGCATGGCAAAGAATGGCGGAGCTTGGCATGGTTTTTCAGTGAAGCCTTTACGGATTTATTATTAGTGGTATTCGATATATTGATCTAACAATATGAAAATTTTCAAATTTCAACTATTGTATTTAACAAAATTTGTATTGAATGAATGTTAGATTAAGGTTTCTTGTATCGAGTCAACTAGTTTAGTGGTAAAAAAAAATTGAACGATAGTTCATTAGGTTGTTAGGGTTTCTTTTAATATTTATAAATTATACGATAAACCAATGCAATTAAGTATTTCACCTTCTTACATTGTGTAACAGTTAACCTAGGCTCTCTACCAACTTCGTTACAGGACTCACAAACAACAAACCCTAGTCATCGCCACTGGTTCAAACTCGAGGTAGGTCCACATCTGTTTAGTTTCCTCTTGTATTTCATATTTTCCACTCATATAAAGCCTTTTTTCGATTGAAGATTTCAGTCGTTGCTCTGAACAAAATCCGTGCTCTGAACAAAATCCGTGCTCTGAACAAAATCCTTTTTCGAGAACATCTTATGTTGGTTAAAATTCATTTAGTTAGAGTTTCATCTTGTTGAGTTTTCATTATGATGAAGTTTTTTATCGGACTTGTGACTTCACACACCGATTGCCGAGAGGTTAGGAGAATTACTATGTTCCCACTCCTTCATTAAGCTGGTCCTTGTCGTTTCCTTGCTGCCACCCATTAGACTACGACCTCTGTTGTGTGCATGATTGTGTCCACCACCTTGTCGCTTGATCGATATTGAAGTGTCGATCAAAGATACAGAGAAAATTTGTTCCAGATTAGTTTACTTGAATAGCTAGCAAGGTAAGTGGGTTGTTGAATCCACATGGAGTTAGTGGTTAGCAAAAATTCTAATTGACTATAACTAATAAACATATTATACAATTGATTTGATTATTGATTAGCTGATAGCATGAACCATAAAAAACGCAAATTAAAATTTATTATTGAACATAAAGATGGTCATAACCGGGATCAGTTCAATAGCAATACATGTAACTCAATGATTTTAATGTAGGTTTCATAGAAATAACCTAATTCTATGTCCACACTCATAGACAGTGGCGGACCTACTAAGGTCCCAGGGGTAGCGCCCGCTACCCCTGAACTTTTACCCCGACGTGCAAATTTTTTTTTTTATAGGTTTTCGGTTTTTCGCGACCCCTGAAACGAATTTTTCGCGACCCCTGGAAGAAATTTTATGGCTTTTACTTAAAAATAAATATGATTAAAAGCCCGTTAACTACCTAAACTTTTTTTCGGGGGCGCTGCCCCCGAACCCCCGTTAGTCCCCGCTACCCCTGATATTATTTCCTGGATCCGCCACTGCTCATAGATCCCACAAGACTAAGGAATCCGAAACAAAGTTACTTAACGATTCGAGATCGATGAAAGATACGTATTAAGATAAAATCAATGTAGCATCAACCAGTTACACCGAAACAACATAACACTTAAGATTAATGATGAAAACTAACTAATGTAAACTGTGAACTACAACCATGGATAACAAGTCGTTCATCATAAACAAACATAGAAAATACAAATCCATACTATATTTATCGATATATCTAGATAATCAAAGCCAAATCATAGTGGAAAGTGTTTACATCAAGTAAAACATATTTGAAGATACGAACCAGTTACCCATAAGTGATCATGGGTGATTTAGCTTCTACTCATCATGATTTCGGGAATACTTGTGATGAATCCGAATGAATTTCACTTGTGTCACTTGAAGTTGTTCAGCCTTTTTCGCTCTAAGAACTCCCAAGTATGTTAGAATAAAGTTTGGACTTTCGGGTCACAAATTGAGATCGAAAACAATTCCCCTTATCATTATTTTTTATGCTTTCGGTTTTATTTTCAACGATGAGAGAGTTTTGGAATATATCATATTAAGGTCTCTAGTCTTGAATCCACGAACTCATTAAGTTAATTAAGGTAAACTATTCCATAATACAATTATACAAATTAATTTTCCACTCTCTTACCTTTTGAAGTTCTTTAAGATCCAAAAACAATGAATTACATTTTGAAGTCCTAAATATCCAAAACCAATGAATGGCTACACTAGAAGACATGTAAAACATGCTTAAATTCCTTTTGTGATGATTACATATATGAACTCTCTTAGTTGTAAATTCACTCAAGGAGGTCATCAATTTGACAAGTTTGCTTCTACACGAAAACACAGATGATCGAGAACTAATATTTGAAATGTTCAATTTAAGACGCCTAAAATGATTTTTAATGGGACAAAAGTTTTCACACCTTTTAGCTAATTTTTTATCTTAATTATAAATTAATTTATTTAATATAAAGTATTACTCAATATAAAAATGGAGTCATGTGTGCATTTTCTTTTTGCTGATTTGAGAATTCTAGAAACATAAGTTAGTGTTTATGTAAAAGAAACGTCATACTTGGATGTGTTGCGGCTAAACTTTTCCCACTTTCTTTTCATTTTTTATTTTATATAATAATAAATATAAATACTATTATAAAAATAAAAGAAAAACAATTGTTTAGGAGAGGTTTGCGTGTGGGAGTTGAAGAGAACGAGAAAAGAGAGAAACGTCAAAGCCTGCAATTATTCCCTTTACTGACCAAAATTTCCATTTATTATTTCCTTTTCTTTACAAATATATTAAATCACTATTTAAAATAAAGAAAAACTATAAATAAAACCCACATCTTTATAATTATGGCATCTTTTAGAACGATAAACACTCGTTTAATTTTTTACTTTTAATTCTAAATTATCGTCCATTATGGAATTAGAATCCTAATATTACAATCCTATTGTTTCTTTTTCTCATTTAGTTTTTTTTAACGTTAATTTGGCTTAGCGATATATTAGGTTTGGTTATTTTGTATCTACCCACTGTCCAGAGTTCGGACCTCATAGCGAGTGAACTCAGGAGAGCCCTCACATCGAGCAGGAGCCGGACAAGCCCGTAAACCCTTTCTTGTGACTCCCGATCTAACACAAGGTTCAATTATTTATCGTGTACCAATATCTCAAAAAGTGGTGTGAATGAGACTCGAACCCGAGTCTATTCAACCATAGGAAGAAGCTTTTACCACTACATTAAATTTATTTAATTTCTGATTTAGATGGAGCTGTAAATGGGAATCCAAATATTATTAGTAAGTTTCATAAAGTTTGTACCAAAATCGAAAATGATAACATTTTAAAACTGGATTTGAACATTATTACTTACAATAATTTCTATTATCAAATATGTTCTATGATTTTACCTAAAAAAACAAAAGTGGGTATGTCTTTAAAATATGAGTTCATTATTTTTGTGTTTCCATGTTTAAAGGGAAAATGGGGTCTTTTGATTTGAAGGTGATGGTGGAGCAATAGTTTAATAAAAGAAAAGTGGTTAAATTCAACTCTTTAAAGGGGTTGCCCTTCTTTGAAGCATACCATATTGACCTTCATTGCTTTTTATAAAAGTACTCACATGTTTTACAAAACTAAAAGAAAGCTGCAAGAAAAAGTCACTAAGAATCCTGTTTTTCTCTTGTATACCAAATAGTTAAAAAGTCCAATTTTATGTAAATATCACTAATCAAACCACCTTTAGTCTATCTTAATATTTTTTTTTTTTTTATTTTTTTTTTTTGAACAGCAAAGAAAAAAAATATACAACAAGGCGAGCCGGTTAGAAAAACCTAACCGAACAAGCAAAAATTACAGATACAAAAGAGGGTTGTCTAGCCAAATGCTAGACGACATAACAAAACGTTTATCTCTAGCCGACATCCAATAATACGAAGATCTAACAACCGAATCAAAAACATTAAACTCGTCGAGGTCATTACCATTTTTGACAACCTCATTGCGAAGTTTCCAAATAGACCACCACACACAGCAAAAAATCCCATCGAGCATCATCTTTTTTTTTCTTTGACAAATTTGACGCGTCTAACTGCTCCAAACAAGTTTTAGGATCTCCTTGTAGACCATTGTCAAACCGCAGCCAAGCTTTAAGCTTCGACCACAGCCCCGTAACCAACTTCGACCACAGCCCCGTAACCAACGAACAATCTTCAAAAAGGTGCGCACTTGATTCCATACGGTTTCCACAAAAAACACAACTAAAATCCGTTAAAGGAACCCCCTTTTCAATCAATTTACATCTAGTCGGAAGCCTATCACGAAGTAATCTCCACAAAAAAATGTTAACTTTCTTTGGGATAATTTTATTCCAACGAGTCTTCAAAGAATTACCGGGTAGAGATCTTTTTTCGATGTGTTTGCGAACATGTTTTACCTCAAACGAACTATTACCATCTAAGCTCCATGACCAACCATCTCTAGCATTATCCATCGTCACCGAGCCTAAAGAAGCAAGTAAACACCTATATTGATGTTCCTCCACCCCACCTCTAATATCTCGTCTCCAACTCCACACTCTAATGCTACCAATAAGCCGATCCGAAACTTTACAACCTTTATTATTTTCAAGGGCATAAAGTCTAGGATATTTCCAAACAAAAGTCTCATTCCCAACCCAAGTGTCTTCCCAAAATTTAGTATCCGCACCGTTCCCCACCACACGAACAAAACTATCATTTGGCACTTCACCACTATCCTGTAAACGCTTAGAACAAAGTCGTATGTCATTCCAAACCCCCCCACCCGAAGCCAAATGAACACCAAAACCCCCCTCATGCCCATATATCGACTCAATCACCCGAACCCATAATTGATTTTTGTCACTAAGGAACCTCCATTTCCATTTAAGAAGAAGTGCCTTGTTTAAGGCATCAAAAGGCATTTGGAGAAATGGTATGAGATAATAGTTAGAGCTTAGGATCATTGAGATCTTAAGTTCAAACCTGACTCAAGGTTTTTTTTTTTAATTGGTGGGTTTCCTCCTTGATGATGTTCTACGTGAGTGTCAAATCCAATATGGACAGTTGCAATCCCATCTCAGAAAACCTCACTCGGATATTGAAGATTTGAGCGTAGTTCCAAACATCGTTAAAAACAACTATTGAGGCAATTTCTTTATTTAAATAAATGGGATAACATTTCTATCATTTAAGATTTTTACTAGGTGTGTTATGTTTATTTTATTTATATTAAAATTATATATAGTTTTGTAATTATAGAATTCACTAAAATTTTAGTATTATTGAAGTGTTGAGACACATTTTTTTTAGGGTTATTGGATTTTATTAATCCAAGTTATTATCAATTGGCCAATATTAATCCCAATTTCAAAATTGTCCCACATTAATCCCAATTATTAAAGTGTTCGATTTTATTGGACCCTATTTACATTTTTCTTCACTCCGTTAGGGATTTTACTGAAAAAAATTCCTTCGGGGTCCAATAATTATTAAGGTGTTGGATTTCATTGGACCCCTCTATATTTTCCTTAACTCCGTTAGGGATTTTACTCAAAAAATTCCATTCGGGGTCCAATGAAATCCAACACCTTAATAATTGAGATTAATATGAGACAATTTTGAAATTGGGATTAATATTGACCAATTGATAATAACTTGGATTAATAAAATTAAATAAACTTTTTTTTACATGATTGATTCTAATTGTGGATTAAATTGAATAATATTTTATTAAACTTTTTGTTTACTATTTACCTATGATTCTATTTATGTTTAATAATAGTCATATTGGTTTTATAACTGTTATGAGTTAATAAAATTATATAGTAATAAAATAATATTGAAAATTGTTTGGTTTTAAATTTAAAAGAATTAACTTAACCAAATGAGACAATATTAAAACTTATTCATATTTGATATTTTGATGATTTACTCTCTATGATTTATATTTTCTTAAAGCAAGTGTATTATTATGCCGTCATATATGTTTTGAAATGTATAAAAGTGTTACTTTAAAGAAATTTATTCATACATGAGATTAACCTAGGTACAGGTGAATTATTTATATTTAATTCTTATGAACCATAATGCTTATACAAGTTAAATGTAATGATCGAGTAGTATGTGTATTTCTCGTTGTAAATGAAATAGTTGTTATTATGTAATACAATAAGGTAGGCAATGATGGGCTTACATTTTCATCTAATAATTAAAGCAAAAGGGAGATGCACAAGTTAGAAAATGTTAATATAATAATAGCTTTTATAACAATTATTTTTATAATTAGGAGACATATACATTATTTTTACTATAATAATATATATGTCAATGATTCAAATATAATGCCTTACTTTTTCCATTCCATTAGGTTATCATTTGATAATGGCTAATGGCTATGTTTCAACTCACATGCTTTGTCCCTTATCAATATTTTAATTTCTAACATCTTTAAACATTATTTTTTAAATTAATGTCTTGTACCATCCTGTTAAAAGCTAATCGTACCATACAAGATGAAAGGGAATAACATGTGTGGTTGTTCTTTTTTCTACATAATCTAAATTTAACTACACACGGGTTATCGTAGAGATATCATAGAGATAGTAAAAATATATAAGACAATTGTATTGTTAAATTAACATCAATAAAACAAAAAATGAAAAATAAAAACAACGTAGCAACATTAGTGTAGAAGCATTGTTAAATATAACACTTCAAACAATTAGAAAATCAAAGACAATGGTGTGAAATAAAATTAAACCACAAACTATTTTACTAAATTTGTCGAGCTTAGATAAAAATAAATAAATAAATCTACTACACGATTGTTTCTATTAGACCATTAACTTTTTTCTCTGCTTGTTAAGCTTAAATAAAAAACTAAAACCCAAAGAAAATAAAGAAAAAAACTAAAAGAAAAAAGGAAAACCACTACAGGACAAACAACGTATTTATATTTTATATAGCTTAATTTGTATTTGATAGAGCTGGTATGAAACCTGCGTCTGTGGCGATGATCATTTACAACGCAATATTAGTTTCTATATTTGAAAAACAATTTATTTATTTGACTTACTTTTATTTTAGGGAGAATATCATATATACCCTTATAATATAATTTATTAAATTTTGATTATCAACAAATACGTTTTTTAAAATTTTAATTTACATTAAATGTTAATTTTAAAGATTTGTTTAAGATTTTTATTTAAAAGACTATTATACCCTTTTAAATGTATTAAAATTATAATATAGTATAAATTATTTAAATAACCAATATAAAACCTTAAAATATATAATTTCCACTAAATAACTCGTCATCAATTGTTGCATTTTTGTAATAGTGTTGTAAACGAGTCGATAAGCTATCGATATAGGGCAATAATATATGGTTAAGGAACGAATGATCCATTACTGACATCAAACAAGATGAAAACGGAATGAGGATCAGACCGGTTTCATGTGTTCTGGGTCGGTTCATCGGTTTTATTTTTGGAATCTGCCCGCAAGATGTTTGGCCATAAGCAGGGGCAGAACTAGAAATTTCTTTAAAGTGTAACATCAAACTTTTGGGCGGAGGTTCGAGGACAGCACCCCCGACAAAGCAGGGTCCAAAGGGTAGAGCCAGGTCAACTTGGTTTTTTTTTTTTTTTTATCAAATTGTTTAATGAAAAACACATAAAAAATTTAAAATTGGTATTGTTTTATAATGTGAGCCCATCTTAAGGGGTATTTGGGTTAGGTAATGGTTTGATAATTTTTTACGGGGTAGTACCAGTACATAAAAACTAAAAGTTCTAAAAAAAATCACTATGCGTACGAGTTTAAGGGGTAGTACGGGTTACCCTTGAGCCCTAATCAGTTTCGCCCCTGCCCATTAGATGATTATAGGTCAAGAATGGATCAACCAAAACCGTAACGGCCCATGGTAAAAAAACGAATAAGATGAAAACAAGGACCAAGAACCGGCTCAATTTTGTAATGTTAAGTCAGCCTCAAGCCGATCTGGTTCGGCTCAGAAGTTTTTTCGGATCTACCACAAGATAGTCACTCATACCTATAAGCTAATGGACAACGACTTGCTAAAAGCTTGAATCGTGATCGATATTAGGCTCGTCAAATAATTAAAAAAAAGAAAACTATATAACAGATGGTATGTTAGACTGCCTCTATCGCAAGAGATGGAGGCATCTATCCGTTGAGGTGGCATATCCAATTGTTGTGTTTGTCCCACGTGCCGCGTTGAAGCAGCTTGTTTGTCGGGTGTTCGTTCGGGCCTGTTCGTCCAGACGTGCGAGTATCCGCCCATTTTCTTTTCTTTTTTTTCTCTCTCACATGGTGTTATTTAATTGGCTACATGTGAGAAGAACGAGTATTTTTAGCGTTGAGCTAAAATATGTTTGTGGGAATAATTGTGAAAGATGAGTAAAAAACTAATGTACCTTGCTAACAAGGACTGTTTGTGAGAAATATTTGAGTTAGCGTTGCGGGTAGTCTTATAGACAAAATTATTTTTATTAACTATATAATATATGGGTAATGAGTATTTTATAGACACAAAATTATATGTATAAACTATATAATATATGGGTATGTTATTGAATCGTTGAATCGATATAGGTCTCGTCTCTTAGTAAAACAAGACTCTCTTAAAAGAGTGTAAGAGACGTAAAAACTTTATAATTGAGATGAGTAAATCAAATTGATATATTGGTGGTTTGCTTCCTTTTGAGGTAGTTACTTAAAATAATATATCATATTTAATTAGAGTATTAATTAAGATTAAAAAACAACATAAGATAATACAAGTCCTCCTCCAAACAAGCAAACATAGATACGTAATATTGAATTAATTACACTCCCCACCGCAAGCTTGTCACATTATACATCCCTCTAGTTAATTCATTTGGTTGCACTTATTTATTCTTATCGTCTTTATTTATTTTATAAACCAAATAATAAGAAGAAAAAAAAAAGTTAACTATTATTTCAGAGAGAGTGAATTACACTCTTCGTACTTTAGTTTAATTATTTTATCCTTAAACTAATGAGATTAAAAATCATTTTTATTTGAAATATTATAACACATTAACATTAGACAAAGTAAATTATTCTGTTAGTTTTATGTTATTTTGCTAATATTAAAGGACGAAATGATTAATTTTCTCCCTTTTTGTTTTCTTCTCTACTTTATCTTATTTTCTTTACCTTTCATTATTTTTATTTATGTTTTCTATCATTTTTTATAAACTTATTTTTATTAGCTTTAGTCTTTATTTTTATAATTATAATTTAATTTATAGAACTTGAGTTTATTATAAAATTATATTTATTTACTAAATAAACCTGATAAAAGTTATATACCTCATCATATCTTTTTCCTTGTTTATATAAGTTCAACTTTATTTTACAGGAACTTTTTTCATCAAGAAATAGAGATACCGTCATAAAATAATAATTAAGTTTCTCAAGTGTTTTAGTTAGTTCATATATATATTATTTTCTGTAAATTCATTCAACTCTGATTATGCGTTCTAATACTTTAAGGACAAAATTCACCTCTGAGTCTATGATTAACTTAAATAGTTAAATTACCTTCCAATACGTATGTATGAACCAGTTCATACGTATGTGAATTTCCATTACAAATTATTTCGGGTATCGTACTTTAATTAATATTATTAGAAAAGACGTTTCAATTCTTCCCAACTCTTTGTTATGATTATATTTGTTATATTTTCCTTGTTATTTATGCACTCTTTTTTGTGTAAATCATGTTTGTGTATATAAATCCAAACAACGTACATTGGGTGTACTTTTATACGATGTAGTGTATGCAAGAGGTGGGGACAACTAGGTTTCGTGAAAACTAACATACTTTAATTTAGAAACAAAAATAATAAAAAAAGAAAAAAGATTAAAAAGAAAAAGAAACGTATAGGCATGGTGAAGAATGGGGATTCACTTTTGTGTTTGGACATGGGAACACGATACCTCTATTGCACCTTCCTTTTCATGTTGATATCATCATCCATACACCAAAATCATCTTTATTTCAAAAATTTCAAGATTCTATACCCTTTTTACCTTCTAAAGCAAAATATATTATGTTTATATACGCACTCGATCGATCTTGGTGTTAGCCAATTCGGGGAAAAGACACGATAGAAGCGAAAGAAAAGGTTGAACTCGTGTGGTACGATAGGTTTTGGAAAAAAGTATTTCGAATTTCTTGTAAGGATTGACAAGAAGTAGAGATGGTAATGGGTCAGGTTTTGTTAATCCCAACCTCGGACCCCGTTGTAAAAGCTAGTCTCATACCCAGTCTAAAACCCGTCGCGTTTTTATCGATATTTACCTGTTGGGTATCAGGCCTACCAACAGATTTTGGGTTTACCCGTTGGGTACTCCATTCGGTAACTATAAGTTTTTACTTTCTTTTTTTTTTAAATAACTATATATGTATACATATATTTATAATTTTTTTTAATAAATAACTAAGATCATAGATAATAATAAATAAATAAATAAAAATATATGGTATATACTTAAATAAATTAAAAAATTGAGATATTTAGGTTTTTGAATTAAGATGAGACGACGAGAGCTGTTGGAATAAAATTAGCTACATACGATATATATTTTAAAAAAATAAAGATATCATATCGAAATATATATTCGGGTACACGGGTGTACGCTATCGGGTAATTGGGTCGAGCAAAAAGGTACATCACCAAACCTCATACCTAATTATCTAATCCCATACTCGTTCTATTTGTTTCAGTTTGATTGTCATTCCTAACAAGAAGTGATTGCCATTTAGTAGAATTGTTATAAACAAGATACATGCATAGTTGGATCGTTTTAGTCGTTAAATTGTTAGATTTGAAGAGGTGTATGTGGTATGCATATTGTAACCCGCGTGATAACACAAGACAAGCCACATAAAAAGAAAAAAGTACCAGCCAGTTAAACCTGAATTGTCAGTGTTATTAGATAAAGAAAAAAAATCAGCCAGTTAAACCTGAATTGTCAATGTTATTAGATAAAGACCGTTGATGTTTGCACCGTTGGTCCTGTTTTCAAGACATCATTACAAGTTTTAGTTACTTATACTAAAACTAAGAACTAAACCTAAACCTAGACCTAGAAGTGATATAAAAGAGCGTTTACAGCTTGAACCCACACTCTTGTGCGGGGTATTCGAGGAACCAAAGGAATTAACATCACGGTCAATGGAGGTCAACATGGTTTAGAAAAGACAGTACTGTATAAGTCATGATGTAACTTAATTGTATCAATAAATGAACATATATCGCTCATATAATACAAAAAGAGACCGTAAATCTTTTTTTTTTCTTTCTTTCTAGTTCGATGCTAAGAGATTATGATAATTTGTATACGAATATCTAGCGGTTTTAGGATCGCGTGTAAAGAAACTTTAAAGACACTAATCGATGCAACCGGTTTTATTTCTAAACACTATGATAGTAAAAGCTTTAGAGAACGATTTTCTATTGGGCTCACTTGCTGCCCAAAGGCCATATCAAACATAAATGCTTTAACTTTACTTAATTTTAGTTGGGCTCTGAAGGGTAGCTATGTTGGGCTTAAGTCGCAGTCCTGCAGGTAATCCGATCCCCAATTTTAAAAGAATGGCCCGTTTTTTTTGTTTTTTTTTTCTTTCTGTGAGTTAGTGTATTTACTTAGATTTGTTTTGTTTAATATAGGCAGTTTCTCATCCCATCTAGGGTTTGTGTTACTTTATGCTTTGTAGTCTAGAAAGTTATGCTTTGTAGTCTAGAAAGACTTGCAGCAATGTTAAAAACAACATTGATTAAACAAATGAATTTCACAAAACAACAAAAAATAACAAAATTTATCCAAAAACAAAAGTCGACCCAGGTCATAAAGAAGAATCACTACATACAGTGAACTACAATTACACAATAACATCGAAAAAAAGCCGATTAAGAATCTAGACACTATAATAAATGAAATAATTGGACAATAACACTAAAAGAAAGCCAATTAAGAGCTCAAACATGAAATGAATAATAAGGTACCAACCTAAAAATACAAGAGCAACCACCAATCTCTACATGTAAACAGAAACGATAAGAACTTACGAAACCATAATTTTATGCTCAGTTAATAACCAAAATGCTGAGGAAAGAATTACTCACATAGGGAAAAACTAAAATCAAACACTGATTCCTGCATGCGAAGGAGAATACTCATAAGGTACAAACACCAGGTGGGGAAAGAACGAAGATAAAGAAAAATTAAAACCCCTAAAAGCTTCAAAATTAAAAATCGAAGCCGAGACAACATACGTGAGACGTAGAACCAACAAAAATCAAAGGAGGAAAAAACAATGGTAAGAAGAAAAAAGCAGTATAGAATCAGTAATAAGAGCCACACACGTGGAAGATAAGCCCACAACACACATACAATACCACACATAACAAGAGACTTGTACATAATCAACTTGTATCAGAGTTCCCTAATTATATCGAGTAAATAACCAATCAAGCTGATTAACTCTAAAGTAACAAAAGAAATTCAAACTGAAATAATTGGTTCTATTACATCATCTTCCTTATCCGAAACAAACAGGTAAACGGCCATGTCCATTAGCATAGGCATCCAAAAGATTATCATCTTTAATACAAATAAAGTGAATATTAAGAGATTTATGATGAAAAATATGAAGGTCATGTGACGAGTGATAATATGAAGATGGCGTAGGGATGTGAGACATCACACTGATTGTATAGGAAGACAACATGAAGTCGCTGTGGAGCCGCTATACTTTAACTACCCAAGTGTTGGATCTTAAATTAGACTTAGAAAATATGCGGTAAACAAAAATGTATATCATTACACCTTTCCCGTGAAAAAAGTTATGGGTTTAAATCCGAAAACTTAAAAAATCACTAATCAAATCACTTAGGAATTTGTTTTACATCTTAATTTGTCATCATCAAATGCTATCTGGTGAGTTTTGAGTTTGCTGGAAGAAAGAACACTGAAAAAACACTGAAACACAGTAAAGAGTCATGAATGGTGGTACGGAAACGAACAACTCGCGCTCTATACTTCTTCACAATGCTTTGATCGTCACCATGGATGATGAACTTCGTGTATTTCGTAACGGTGGAATCGTTATTGAAAACGACAGAATCGTAGCAATCGGTCAATCCTCAGACATAACTCGTGATTTCTCCTCAAATTCACCCGAAATCATCGATCTCCATGGCCAATTTCTACTCCCTGGTATTTTCCTTACACCTTCCTCATACGTTGACCTTTTTTTTACTTCATGTTGAATGACGACTTGATCAAACTAGATCTGTTCACTGCGTCGATTAACGAGTGTTCTGGTTTTCCTCTAGATCTCTGTGTGTTTATGCGATTAATTAGCAGGTTTAACTGATCCGTAAGCAATGCTAGGGTTTATTGAATTCGGAGGTTTGATTTTAGTTTTTGTTTATTAGGATTGATCAATACACACGTTCATACGTCTCAACAACTAGCTAGAGGGATTGCTGATGATGTTGATTTGCTTACGTGGTTGCACCATCGAATTTGGCCGTATGAATCGAATATGACTGAAGAGGATTCATACATCTCAACTTTACTTTGTGGAATTGAACTAATTCACTCTGGTGTAAGTTTCATCGGTTCTGTACTTGAATTATTGGACGAATTGGTTTTCAACTGTAAAATTAGTATACACTAATCTTTGATACACGGTTGAAAGTTAGATTAAATCATACCAGAAGCACACTACATTCGAAAAGGGTTTTTACAATTTGAAATTATTCAGACAAACTTATCCTGGTTTTAAGAAGCTTTTATGTCTTGAAAACCGAAGCGGAGGCATGAGGCTCTCAGGACACTCAGGCATTGCTTTATTTACAACCAAAAGTTGCGTCCGTCTCATCCCTTTTACGTATCGGCTTTTTATGATGTAAACCATTGATAATCACTATATCCCTTTGGTTGTTTTTGTATTCCACCATTCTACAAACCCCAAATTTTGACCCTGATGTGCACGAAGTTCTGCTTCAAGGCCATGAGGCATTTTCCTGATTGCCTTGTGTCTCTGGTACTACTTTTTTACAACCAAGAAACTTACTGAATATTTAACCAAATTTGGCAATTTGCATCTGAAAAGTGCTTGAAGTTTACAATATTACAGTTTTGAGTTTTGTGGTTAGAATGAATATTGAGTGGATTTACAACAGAATGGTAGTTTTTTTTTTATGTTGTTTAAAAAGATGGAAACCAGATGGATGCCGAGTTACTGCTTTTGTATTCTGGCTACTAATGTTATGCTTTGAAATAAAATGAAATCATGTTCAAATTTGTCTAAAACTGTACGATTTTACAAAAGATTGAAGCTAAAATAAATGTTTGCTTAGGTTTATAAACTATGGAATTCAACAACAATTAGATTGTTTAAGGAGCAACGGAATGCCTTCTAAAAATTTGGGTTCTAAATTGATTGAATATCAGGTCACATGCTTTGCAGAAGCAGGAGGACAACATGTATCAGGAATGGCAAAGGCAGTAGAATTATTAGGTTTGCGTGCATGTTTAACAGAGTCAATTATGGATTCTGGTGATGGATTACCATCTTTATGGGGAGTTAGGACTGCGGATGAATGTATTCAGGTAAATTTTCATCACTGCAGGCTTGACATACAGTGGACTACGTAACTTTTTCGGGTTGTTCACACCTTTGTAATCAATTTGCTGCTATGTTATATATATGGAAGTTGCTTTGGTGTTATACGCCAAATTCAAATGACTTTTACTCTTTTCTTTATCTGTATTTGTCATCAATGACTTTCCTGATCCTTGGCTTGTTTTATGCATTTTTTGAGAATTAATATTCTTACTGTAAGATCACAGTCCCAAAAGGAATTGCACGAGAAGCACCATAATACCGCTGATGGACGCATCAGAATATGGCTCGGGATTAGACAGATTATGAATTCAACTGATCAATTACTTCTTCAAACAAGAGACATGGCAAAAGAACTTCAAACTGGAATCCACATGGTCTCTCTCTCTCTCTCTCTCTCCCCCTCCCTCTCCCTCCTTCTCTCCCCTCTTCCCCCCTCCTCCCAGAAAAGGAAAAAAAGTATTTGACTTTTATCACCTAATTGTTTCAAACTTTAGCATGTTGCAGAGATACCGTTTGAAAATGATCTTGTGTCGCAAACTCGGGAAATTGATCATGGAACAGTTACATACCTGGAGAAAGTTGGATTTTTGACAAGCAATTTGCTTGCTGCTCACTCTGTTTGGGTAAATGAAAATGAGGTAATTTCCTAAATCAAGGCTGCATACTTTTCACTAATTAGTGACCGACTTACAAGTTAGTGAAGAAATTATAAGCTTTTAGTGTGTATGATTAATTTTGAATTATTTCTTTTTCAGATTGGATTTTTTTCTAATCGTGGTGTTAAGGTGTCCCACTGTCCTGCTGCTGCCATGCGTATGCTAGGATTTGCTCCAATTAAAGAAATGCTTGATGCCAATGTTTGTGTATCCTTGGGGACAGATGGCGCACCGTCAAATAACCGAATGAGCATTGGTGTGTTCTTTTATACCTTAAAACTGATGTTTCTCGTTGTTTATTTGCTGTTGAACCCTTTCTTCTCAAAATAGAATATCCATCTTGGTTTTAAAAGCACGAGGTGCTCAGAGGCGAGACCTTCATGTACGTGAGGCATTGTTCTATCTACAACCAAATGAGCTCTATATAACCAAAAGTTATATCCCTCTCATCTCTTTTACATGTTAGCCTTTTTATCAACTAAACCATCCATAATCTTCATGCCTTCGGTTGTTATTTCATATCAACCTACTACATACCCTACCAAGTTTGACCCGGATGAGCATGAAGCGCCGCCTCAAGGCCCTGAGGCGTTTTAGCTTGTGCTTTAGGCACCCCTAAGTGGATCTTTTTAAAACCAATATCCCCATCCTAGTTTCAGTTGATATATGTACTGTTGATTTTTATAACATGCTAAAAAACATCTCTGGCTTTTATAAAGTGACTCTCATCATTAATTGTGAATTTGGTCTCAAATTATTTTACTTTAAGCTATATAATCAAGTGCTTGAGATTTTTTAATTAAATTTTCCACAGTTGATGAGATGTACCTAGCTTCTTTGATCAATAAAGGGCGGGAAGTTTATTCAAAAGGCACTACTGACCCTACAGCTCTCCCTGCTGAATCCATTCTGAAAATGGCAACTGTAAACGGTGCAAAGGCAGTACTTTGGGAGAATGACATAGGATCTCTTGAAGTCGGAAAAAAGGTTTCTTTTCTTCTTTCCCCAAAACCTAACCGGTATTTTAATTGTTCTTCCCTTACGCTAGGGTGGATATTGACATGCCTGCTAATGGTGGCAATGGCGTACCGGTTTTAAAAACCATATATAACTGATTTAAAACAAAATATGGAACTATTTTATATTTTATCATGGATTTGCAATGGTAAGTAGTAACAGAATATCAAGCCTAAAATAAATAAAATATGTAGCCTGAACTAGTGAATGAATCGTTTAATGAGACTGAGACATCGGCTGAAAAAAAAAAGAAAAAATTTGAAATCCGGTCCAACCACCTGTAACCTGCCGGTTCAAATGGAGGTGGTTCAAAATAGATTACCAAACTGATTATGTGGCAGGTTCCGAGTCCGGTCCGCGGATGTGACAATTTTAACCTATCTACTTATAAACGTGTCAGTTTTGTTTGTGTTTTATCTTAAACAAGTTAGGCAACGGTTAGGTTTGTGTTTTAGTGCTTGCAATCTCCTAAATCATTTTATGCCAATATTTTCGATTACTGTTGTGATAATACTGCTTTGTAATCATAACTAATACATATAATCATCAATAAAGATGTTAAAGATAGGAATAAAAGGTGTTTGTGGGTCAAATCGACTTGACTTGTTGTGACTTTGTGTCAAAACGCACGGTGTGCTCACCTTGCCACTTCTACCTACTATACATTTGTTTGGGGATACTGCTGTTAATAGTTGCACCTGTTTCGGGTGGCTGACTGGCTGTTTTCCTGAAAACCGTTTGTCAAGTTTTCGTCTTTCATGTAAAAAAGTTGTAGCTTTTTCATGGCCTATGATGGAGATAGAGAGATGAAATTGTGTAAATAACACATGTACGTCTTTTCCGAAATAGTTAAAATGAAAAAAGTTAGTTTTTGGACACACTATGCATGATTCTAATATTGTCTTATGCGTATTTCTGCAGGCTGATATGATTGTAATCAATCCTTCCTCATGGTCTATGGTTCCAATTCATGACTGGTATGTACATCATTTATATCCAAAGACTCCCAAAGCCTTTTAAAGTTCATATTTTTTAATTTTCTGATGTAACAAGCTGTAATCATATAAACCAAAAAAAAAATTAAAAATAAACCGGCTAATTTATATCTCAGTTAATCGTCCTTTTTTGCGCCAAGAAAAGCAATTGAACTTTCAAAAGATTTGTTAAAATCCCTTCAAAAGTTGCAAAAGAAAAAAAAGTTGAAGATTGCATTAAATCTAAATATTTGAAAGTTTAAAGGCTTTTCCTTAGGCAGAAAAGAATGATTGCTAAAAGTAGACATTGAACCAACTTTGGTTACATTTCTTATGCAATTTGTACCCGAAAAATGGACCTCAAGCAAAACGGAACACACTTTCACCAGATCATCCGTGAATGTAATGAATTATGATTATTACCGGTGTGTTTCGGAACTGAACCAGGTCGGCTGGTCTGACCGGGAATCGAAGACATAACCTGTCTGGACGTGTGTAGTTGAACCGTTCCATTTGAACCGCTCGGACCTGATTTCAATTTTTTTGTTCTTTTTTTTCCTTTCAAAATGCCATTTAATAATTTATATACTACTCTTATAATTTCTTTTAAATTTGTTATATATTTATATGTTTAATTTATGAACTATTAATGACGTCATATGGTTCTTGAACCGGTAAAGACAGCCAGTTTCCAGACCGGTCCGGTTATTGAAAACATTGATCTCTACCGTTTCATAGTACTTCTCGTTTTGTTAGTATTTGATGCCAAAATCTTATCTATGACCTGTTAGTTGCTGATGTGGCAGCTTATGTGGTTGTCATGTCACTGGTTTGCTTATGTGGCTGTCATGTCACCGGTTTCCTGTTGTATAGGTCACTCTTTGCATCAGGATGTAAATCTCATAATTTATTACAAACAATGGTGAAAGTACCATATACCCTAAAATCCTAAAATTAATATCCAAGTAAACTTTGCAGTCGTATCTTCATAATTTATCAGGATGTAACCAACACCCATCATGTTGACCTGGGTTTGATTTCTACTTTCTAATAAGTAGATCTCCTTATCTGATAATTGCTTTATGCTTTCAGCATTTCCAGCCTCGTGTACTGCCTGCGAACTGAAAATATAGTCTCTGTCATGTGCAATGGCCGTTGGATCATGAAGAATCAGAAAGTCGTGAACGTTGATGAGGTATTATTATGTTATCATGCTTACATTATTCTACTATACGCTCAAAAAACCTAACGTTTTGTTAAAAAAAACTCACGTGAAAAACAGGCCGAAATTATTTCAATGGCAAAGCATGCTTCTGCGCAACTTTTGAAGAGGGCGGGCATACAGATTCCGAACAGGATGAATCTCGTATGAGTCCCACTCTGTAGCGTGTAAGAAGACGACCGCGTGATTTGCATGCCACAAGCAACTTAAACTTAACTTACTTTGTTAATGGGAACTGCCTTTTGGAAAGTGATTATGTGATTTTTCCTGTTGCTGTTTGTAAATTATAAACGGTGTATCAATAATGTTGCTATAAAAATCCTAGCGGTTTGGCTTGGATCTCAGCGACGGTACAAAACCATAAATATTTATTTTTCTTTTAATTTTCATTCACTAGCAAAAAGGAAAAGGAATTGAAGCTAATATTTCATGAACTGATTTAAAGTTTTACTGGTAAAAGCGTTCGACTTAATAGTAACAGTTTTAGGGGTTGTTTGATAGTTACTAACTAGGTAAGAGCTCATTGAATAAGAGCTAAGTGGGTAAGAGTTGATTGAGTAAGAAATTCTGGTTGAAACTCGGGTGTTTGATAGTAGATGATTGAGTAATTTATATAGCTATTTGTTTTTTTATGTATTAAAAACTTTTTATATAAAATAAAATAAAATAAGAAATTTTAAAACAAAAAATCAATACAATAATTTTGGTTGCACGTATTAAAAAAGAAATAGAACACATTCTCTTATAATAAAAAATGTTCTTTTTAATTAAATGATAATACCTTTTGGCCAAACCAAAAACTATTTTTTCTTTAATTAGGGCCGAGCCGGCCGATACTTAATCAGACGAGCCGAGAACTCAACACATGAGCCGAAAACTCAAACCAGAACCGAATACTTGAGTCGAAAACTCAAGCCCGACCAATAATCAGTCAACCGAACCCGAGGACTCTGCAGTTGAATCGAGAACTACGTTCGAAAACTCGGGTCGAAATCTCCAAGCCGAAACGGAGACTCTCCTACAAACCGAATTCTCACAGTCAGGACTTCAATCCAAACCGAAGACTGAGCGAGCGAGGCGAGAACTCCAGTCGAAAACCACTAACTGAGCCAACGACTTACAAAACACTATAAATCTGAACAATAACCGTTAGACCTTGAATCAACAATGTATAGAAATATTGAGTTTCGTGAAACAAATTATATGACGAGATGCTAAAAAAAATACAATGATCAAAACCCCGTCAAAATAAATTTACATCAACTTGAATTGAATGGCCGTTTACTACTTAAAAAACCGGTTGATATGGACCTACAATGTAATTAAATGCCGATGGCAAACTTGTATATTCTTTAATTTCAGTTTTACGTAACTTTTAATTTCAATTCAGAATAGACTCTAGACTCGGTCAGAGAGATAAAATTCAGAGACTCGGTCAGAATAGGCTGACTCGGTCAACTGGGTTATGTGATGGTATCAAACGGGCTTACTGTTGACCCAGTCATCCGCAAGAGCTGAATTGACCCAGTAAACCTAAATCAAACAGCCCCTTAGTTAATTTCCTCCATCAACAACAAAATGTAAAAAAACTGGTTAAAGTGGTACATTTTCTAACCATAGCGGTGCGTTTAACATACAATCAATATGAAATAAAGTGAGCTTAAACTTATTAATCACCTGATGCAAGCATTCTCGGATCCCTTTTGACAGAACTTAATTTTTAACCCGGTGTTCTATGAAGCAACAATTCTGGCATGTGACACCATACCCTCCCGTCTTTATTTGTCACTAGAACACAATTCACTAGAACACAATCTCTGTATTACACAAGCAAAATATTAAAAATATGTAATTGATAATTCACTTATACTCTTCTAGAATTACATGTTATATTAATGTAAATAATTAAATAACTTTTAATTTTAGATGTTTTTTATTAGTAAATGTTACTTAATCTTTAAAATTTGGGTTTTTAAAGATAGAAAATATTAGAATAATAATTAAATGTTTTGAAGTAAATTGGTTTAGGAGGGAAAATTTATGTCATGAGAAATGTAAGGTGATAAGTGTCTAATATTATAATCAAGAGTAAATTATGAGAATTGTCTGGTTTGTCTAAATCTCACATTTGGTCTCTAGATTTTAAAAATTACGGCTATGGTTTCAAGGTTTGTAGTTTTGTAACACCTTTAGTCTTTAACGCTAGTTGTTGTTAAATTTTTTTGTTAATTCACTGTAAAATGACAATTATACCCCTATCATTTTATTAAGAACAACAGAGACGGCAGGAGTGGCAACCGCAACGACTGTGGTATTGGTGGGACGACGGTGACAGACCAGTGGTAGATGATTTTTTATTTTTATTTTCAAAATAAAAGGTAGAGGTATAATGATAAGTTTACACCAACTTAATGGAAAAATCTAACGACAGTTAGTATTAGAGACTAAAAATGTTACAAAAGTATAAACCTTCGGACCATAGCCGTAATATTTGAAACCCAAAAACGAATAATATAATTTGTACAAACCACGCAAACTATCCATGACTCATGACCTAAAAAACGGTACCAGCTCGGGCTGAGCTCGGATTTAAAACCAAACCTGGTCACCTACTCACCTTGATGTTAAATTTTAAACCAAGTTCAAAACTTAACCTCAAGCTTTAACTTCATTTTTTATGACTTATTAAAAAGCTTCCTCAAGATTTCATTTGATAACAACCTCCTCCAATTCCTTCAAAATCAAGGCTAATCTAATCTGCACTCATATATACAGATTTCATCTCATTGTTACAATCGTACCGTAAACGATGCTCGACGATCCATTTTTCAGGACCTACCCGTCCCGCCAGGCCCGATCCGTTCCCGTCCGGCAACACCACCGGTATTCCCCGCCGAAGGTAGCTCCGGTGCCGGAATCCAAGGAATCAGCAGCGTTGAAGATCCAAAGAGTGTTTAGAGGATTTTTGGTGAGGAGAAGCGTGAAGAACATCCCGTCAATCAGAAACGAGGTATTTAAACTCGAAATGAGTATTCACGATGCTGAAATTGTTGATTTGATTCGGATTGATGCGAAGGAGCGGTTGAGAGTGAATGAAACCCTAATGTCTTTGCTATTGAAGCTGGATTCGATTCGTGGCGTTGATTCCGGAGTTAGGGATTTCAGAAAAGCTGTTATCAATAAAGCGATTGCGTTGCAGGAGATTGTGGATTCGATTGTTTCTTCTAACAGCAGATCTGCCGAAATCGGTTCTGAGAATGCTTCTTCTCGTGATCAGATCGTTGATGATTCTATAAACGTGATCGCGGATGGTGTAATCGATGCAAAAACGGAAGTTGCTAACGAAATCGTTGTGAATTGCAATTCTATTGATAAGAAGAAAAGTATAGAGCTTCTGGAGAAACTGATGGACGATAATGAGAAGATGATGACGATAATGACGCGGATATTCGAGAGGAATGAGATGCAGACTCGGATGATTAACTCACTGAGTCAAAGAGTTGAACAACTGGAGCAGGTGTTCATTTGTGACAAACCTAGAAAGAAGAGGAAGAAGAATATGCATTTTGTATAGGGGATAAAGGTATGATCTATAAAATTTTGCATCTCCATTTTTTTAGGGTTCTTAATTGGTTTGTAAATCATTGGATTCTCAAGTTTCTTTTAATTTTTTGGTAATGTTTCTGAAGGTCTAATTGATTTTACATGTGAATTTTGGTTTGTAATTCAACCAAAGATGGATATAAAAAGATGTTTTTTATTAAGCTTAACAAACGTGAGGCTAACTTATCAAAGTTTTTAATTTTAGTTGGAGATTTTGGGTTCAAACTAGACACGGTAAACATGTGAGTACTGGTTGGACGTGGTACTGGGCTGAAATGGGTTCGGGTCAGAACGGGTTTGGGTAGTCAATTAATTGGATTTTATGAACCAGGTTAAAAACATTAATTGACTTCTGCTCAATGAACTAAAACTTAGAAACCATAATTAACGAATCAGAATCTATTGAATCAATGAAATCAACTCAATGTTCTTCGTGGTACCGATACCTTTAGGTCAAGAAAAACTAACCCAAGTGAAGAATTTGAAATCAAATCGAAGGGAGGTCTAGAATCACATACGTGAAGGTTTAAAATCGAATCGATTAAAAAGAACCAAGGAGAGCACAGATCAAGGTAAAGATGAAGGACGAAGCAAGAGGAAGAAGAGAACAGTGGGAGTCAAAGCAATCTCAACAATGGTTGTTAGGTTACTAACGGATGAAAACGTTAAAATAAATAAAAGTAGTTTAAAATGAGAAGTATATCGGTTGAAAATCAACCTAATTAAATTTAAATTTTATGGAAATAAATATATTCAGATTATTGCTTTTATAATCAGAATAATATAAATTTTCAGTCATATTTGACAGTAAGGTATACTTAATAAATAAGTAACTGGTTGTGTAACGTGTCACAATTTAATGAGCTCATGAATTTTAAATTGTTTGAAATTGTGTCTACTTATGTATTTACTATACGAATGTATGTTAAAAAATATATGTATTACATACGTAGTTATTAATTATATCTTTCTATTTTTGAGTATTGTGTAATACACTAGTTTCTAAAACTAGTAGTAGAATAGATGAATTTGATTACCCTAAATTTGAAACTAGAAGAATAACATGAGTTAACAAAACTAATAAATGATTGATTGGTCACGGGACCATGTTCAGTATGCTAGCAACATCTTTTTCTTTCGACAACACCTTCTATTTGTTGGAGTTTACCTGGGCATGTAGTTTGTGTTTATTGGTGTGTTCTATGTAATCTTTTATTTCTTCTTCTTGTTTTGTACTCTTATCCTAACGCCTTACTAGGTTTTTTTATAATTCGATTGCCGTTAATTTTTTTTTTTGTTGGAGTTTAAAGAAGACGAAGGCGAGTTCTCACTTTGACTGGGGTGTTAGTGTTTTAGTGTTGACGAGAATGGATACTTGGATAGGTGGAAGGGGGTGACATGCTTGTTTAATATTTAAAACTTAATTATAGTCTTTGTTTTCTTAACAATAACACTTACATTTCCTATGATAAATATAACATGTCTTGAACTTTACAAGATTCAAGCTACAATCTCTTGGTTGTAAGACATGCTCTTTTTCTAACAAGCGATAAATACGAATAATAAAAATCAAGCCTAGCAAGAAGCTGGACTAGGAAAAAAGGAAAATACGTTATATGAAAAGATTTTTAAGCCACTCGAATCATAACTTATTAAATTTCAAACATCTAATTTTATAACACACAAAAGAAAAACGTTGAACTTCGTCCAACATAATTGAATTACTAAAACAATTAATCAAAAACATCACCTCATCCTTATGTTTCCAAATAACCCACCATGTGGTAAAATGATTGCACCCAACATTTGTTTCTTGTTATAAGAAAGTGTACAAGAATCAAATTAATCGATCAGTATAGCAAGTATAGTAGGGCATCGAACCACCGATGTTGAGTCTAAATGTGGACTAATGTTATCAATTTAGAGTCTTGAGCAAACTAATTAGTTTCAACTGAGACTGTGCGATTCGAAACTAATCAGTAAGAAGTTGTGATCGAAACTAGTGTAGAAGTTTCGATCGAAAGAAAGTTTCAAACGTAACTTTCTCACTGGAATAAGAAGACTCTCTACACAGAGTATGATAAGTCATTTATATGTGAATGCTCCGAAATGTAAAACCTAAAGGAAAGTGTGTGAGTCTCCATCATGGGAAGGGCTTTCCCATGATGGATTTGCTTGAGGAGTGAATTCATGAGAGTTGCGTTGACACAAATCGTGTGTAGACGATTTGTATTTTTATTCTCATCATTTGTTAATGAAATCATTTGGTTAAGCTTATCAAATATCGAAATATAAGTTTCTGTTTGGCTTGGCTCACAAACACACCCGTCTAATCTATTTTCTACCAAAAGCAATCAATTTGAATATGCAATGGGGCTTTCAAGTGGTATCAAAGTCGTTGGTTGCAGATTCAATATATTTTTGGTCAGATCCGAAGAAGAAATCCTCTAGAGACGTTAAAACTTGAAGAAAAACATTTGTTGATCACGTTCTGCGAGTTCCTAAAGAGTCAAAAGTTCCTGGCTAAGAAGGAGTCGAAACTTTCATTCGATTGAAACTCTGGTACTCTAGATAGGAGGCGATATTTAGTCGAAACATTGCATTTCAAACAAACTTTCATTTGAAAGTCTTGGTTTGAAAGCGTTGATCAAAACTTATTTCAATTGAAAGTATGAAAAGATTCCATCACGTCTTTTTTCTTCTCAAAAGTCTTTAAGTGTTGGGTGAAGATTAAGAAAAAAGTTTTGACAACACAAGGTTTTATTTGTTTTGAGTGTTGGGAGAGCCCGTTGCATATTCAAAACGATTGTTTTTGGTAGAAAAAGATGAGACGTGTATGTGTGTGTGATCCAAAGTTCCAAACCAAACAAAAAACCAGATATTGATTGATAAACTTAATTGAATGATTTAATTGATAGATGACTCCACAAGCTCTAATCCAACATAAAAGAGCTCTTCTCAGGATGGAGACTCACACTCTTTCTTTAGGTATTACCTATTGAAGCACACCCATACAAATGACCTATCATATTGTATTTATAGTGTAGAGAGTCTTGGTCTTCACTCTTCAAGTCAAAAAGTTTCACATGTAACTTTCTTTCAATCGAAACTTTTCAATCGAAACTCCCACACAAGTTTCGACTGAAACTTCTTGTCTCAGATAGTGTTTATAGAAAACTAAGTAGCTCCTTTCAAAACTAACATTAGTCTACATTTAAACCCGTTTGAAATTGTGCCTTCAGCATGTAAGCTACATGACATTTTTTTTTCTATTGGGATATGAGGATATCTTTACTTTTAAAAAGGGACGATACCTTGGTTTAAAAAGTTTGTTTTAATGATTTTCTAAATAAAAAAAATGGTAAAAGGGTAAAAGTATAAAAACTAGTTGATGAGTTGACGTTGAGTGCTCCACAAAAGTACAAATCTATCACTGTGTTCCCGAGTTCACTTAAGGAGGGAAGGGAAGGGAAAAGAAAGGAAATAAAAAAAAATTGGTGTTCCTGAGTTTCACTTAAGGAGGGAAAGGAAAGGAAAATAAAAAAATTCGTGTTCCCGAGTTTCATTTAAGGAGAGAAAGGGAGGGAAGTGGAAGGAAAGTTAAGCCAATTTCTAGTGTTTTTCTTTCCTTCCGATTTGGAAGGATTCGGAAGGAAAGGAATCACCCCCTTTCTCTTCCTTTCCTTTCTCTTCTCTTCCTTTCTCTTCCCTTCTCTTCTCTTCTTTTCTCTCTTTAAGTAAACTCGGGAACTGAGCGTATGTCCCATGGAAAATGGTTCGCCTAGCCGAGCCCAGATTCGAGCGTGTGATGACGATTTGGGTCCGATGCGCCCCAGATTCGAGCTCATGATGACGATTCGGGTCCGATGAGCGCATCTCCAAACACTACTCACAAAACACAATCTCCCCTGTTGATTGGCCTTCTCGCTACCACCCAAACAATCTCTCTCTCTCTCTCTCTCTCTCTCTGCTGCGATCCCTTCCGATTTCGATTTCAATTTCAAAGCCCTAAATCATCTCTCTCCATTGATTTCTGCACTATTTCAACATCTACTTGCTGTTTGTTGAATCTCCGCCTCTCTCTCGCCGGATCTTCCATTCTCTTCTCTTCTCTTCTCTTCTCATCTCAAATCGTTCCGATGACTGAACGTAAGCTTGATCTCCCCGACGATCTCATCTCCTCCGAACTCGCTGATAATTCATGGACTCCTAAAGGTACTATCTAATCGCCACTTTTGCATTTTTGGAAATTCGTTGATTGTTTATCTATCTACGATTCGTGTTAGGCGTGGTAGGTTAGGGTTTACTGATCTGCAATACGCCTCGAGCTTCACGCACTCACGCTGCTTATCCGTTTTGAATTTGTTTCGTTATGTTTTAGACTACGTGTGTTTACTTTCGGTTGACTGTAGGTCATGGTCTCATTGCTTTGTGCTGATTATGAATTCATTTCATTCGGTTTTTGATAAGCGAGGATGTGTTTTGTGAATCTGTTTGGAATTTAGCTCGTTTCTGTTTAGGTGCATGACCAATTGAGCAATCGGTATTATCGAGATAAGGTTTGTTATATAGCCATTAAGTTTTACTAGAAGTTCAGCTACATTGGTAGGAAAATGATTAATTCCTGCTTTACGTGATTTAGTTTGACCTCAGTGCCATTTTGGATCTACTTATTAGATCTTAAATCTGGCTTTGTGTTGATATTAGTAGTTTCGTAGGACTTAAACATCATAATTCTTCTTGGACTAGATCTTTAGCTGCATCATGCTTAAGCATTTGAGAAGTTTTTTGTTTTTTTTTTAAATTCCTTAACCTATTCAATTTGACTGGAGGTGTATGAGTGCATCATTTCTAAGGTATTAAGACACGTAAATTGAAATGACATGCGATCTAATTATGTGTTAAAAGGATCCGTAAGGACTGTAGTGATCTTTAGTAATGGAAGCTTCCTTTCTCTATTGGCTGTCTTTTTCCGATGTAGCTAGTACATGTGAGACTTTGTATATTCATATAACTTTCTTGTATTTGTTTGACTGTGATTACAAAACCATCACTCATATGATCATGTTTTTTTCTTTGACATTTATAGCTTCAGGAGGGAATGATGAGGATAAGATGATGGGTTTGGTAGATGATTCTAAAGGTTGGTTTATAAAGGGTTTGTAGTTTTACAGTATTTGCTTAACAAATAAACAGCAATTCGGAAGTAGAATTTTTCTTTCTCTACTACCAATGTACCGTCTTAATTTTGTTGAGTTCTTATGATTTTTGTGCTTTGCTTGATTTGTCAAAGATCATGCGGGTCTGGACAACAGCATCCCCTTGTCTCCTCAGTGGCTTTATGCTAAACCAAATGAGAGTAAACTGGTAAGTGATCTGATAATAATTAAGAAGCCTTTATATGTTCAGAAACTTGACATCAGAAATTGACACTGACTATGTTTTGAAACGCTGAATCATACGTGGATAGTAAATCATTTATTAGTCATGGTCTTTTTTTAACTAAACTATACAAGTATACATATGTTCTGAACTATATCTTCTTTCTCTAAATGACGGCAGGAATTGCGTGCACCAAGCTCTTTTTCTCTTGGAACTGATCCCAATGTGAAGGAATGGCGTTCTGATGTCACTGATGAGAAAAAGGATTGGAGAAAAGTCGCAAATGACACAGCAAGCGCACTCCGTTGGCGGGAAGAAGAAAGAGAAACAGGCTTACTTGGTAGAAGAGACCGCCGTAAAACTGACAATCGTCGTGTTGATGTCGGTAGAGACACCACCGATACTAGAGGCTCACCTCCTCTCGACAGGTGGAATGATGTTGGTAACCGTAATTCTGGTCTGGAGACCCGACGTGATAGCAAATGGTCATCTAGGTGGGGCCCAGATGAAAAAGACAAGGAAGCTCGACTCGAAAAGCGAGCAGATGTTGAAAGGGAAGATAATCATGGGGAAACTCAGACTCAATTAAGTGCCACAAGATTGACATCTGATCGTGATTCAGACACCCGCGATAAATGGAGGCCCCGCCACAGGATGGAGGCAAACTCTACTGGACCGGGTTCTTTCCGGGCAGCACCTGGATTCGGGCTAGAGAAAGGACGGGTTGACAGTCCAACCACTGGTTTCACCATTGGACGTGGCAGGTCTAGTGGACCCATTGCAAGACCTTCATCTGTAGGGTCCATTGAAAACAATGATAGTGTGCCTGGCAGGCCAGGTCTTTCTGCTGGTGTGTTTCTTTATCCACGGGGAAAACTCCTTGATATATACCGTACACAAAAACTTGACCCGATTTTTGCTAACATGCCTGACAATATCATACAAGTTTCTCCAATAACACAAGTAACTGCTGTTGAGCCACTTGCTTTTGTTGCTCCTGATAAAGATGAAGAGGTATGCTAAAGTATCCTCATAGTTCTGTCACTGAATCTTTTACTATCATCTAGATTTAACAAGTTAACACATTTGGCACAGTCTATTCTTGGTGATATATGGAAGGGAAAAGTCACCAGTAGTGAGGTGTCATACAATTCATTTTCAAAGGTCAGATCATCTGAGAGTATCGCAGGTAACTATAGGTTAATCCTTATGAAAACCCTTTCATAATTAGATTAACCTGCATATCTTAAAAATCTGAGTTTGTTGTATTTAGATGCTGGAAAAGATAATCTCTCCTTGATGGAGGAATTGGTTGATCCAAATAAGCTAATTAATGGAACAGTTGCTGAGAGGACCCTACTTTTTAGTGCTCCTAAAAGTAACTTAGATGGTGAGTGACATATTCTTATATTCGGTTATTATTTGTTATCCGTTCAATTGTAAAACTATGTCCTTTGTTTCAGGGGAGCAAAGAAATCCAGAAATAGAATCATATGAAGGGAAAACAACAAGGTCAAAGAGTGGAATTGTAGCCAGCAATGTTGATGATAGTTTGAATCTTGAAGTCACTGATTCAGCTTATGTGAAGCATAATGATTCAAACTTGCTCTTTGCCATGCCATCATCTGAGCAGTATTGGAGTGAAAATATGCAGCAGCCCATGAAGAGTAGTATTAATAAACACTTGGCTAGTAGTATCCCTCCTGATGAGCTAAGCTTGTTATATTGTGATCCGCAAGGTGAGATCCAGGGCCCGTTTCTTGGGGTCGACATCATTTCGTGGTTTGAACAAGGCTTTTTTGGGGCGGAATTACCTGTTCGTGTGGCAGATGCGCCAGAAGGAACACCTTTTGAGGAATTAGGAGATGTTATGCCACATCTTAAAGCTACACATAGTTACACCACTGATACTGACATCGCAATGTTGGCTCCTGCTTCTGAAGTTGACGTTTTGACGGATGATCCTCGTTGGCAGTTGGCTGGTACTAACGGCTTATCTACAAAACCGTACTCGGAAACTCAAGGCTTTAACGATGAAGGTTAAACTTAAACTCATTTTAAATCTTTTTTTCTATGTTACCATCGTATTTGAATACTTAATCACATTAGTGTTTTTGTTTTTTTAATTCTTTTTCAGAAATTGTTTTCCCAGGGAGGCCTGAAAATTATGTGAATAATAACATGGTTCCTACTGAACCTGGCATGTCGAGCCAGAATGATAATAATATGCACCCATTTGGGCTGTTGTGGTCTGAGCTTGAAGGGTCTAGTTTAAGGAGAGATCAGCCATCTAACACACCGTTTACTGGTGGCATTCAACAGCAAGCTATGAACCCTGTTGGTGGGGTAGCTGATTACAGAAGGAATGCACTTTCTGAAAGTAACCTGTATCAAGATGCCATGTCCGCATCCACCATGAATCAAGAGGCTTATCACTTTGATTTAGCAGAGAAACTTAGGTCTCAACACATCCAACAACAGCTACTTCAACAGCATAATCTGTTATCTTCTTCCCACTTGAATGAGCAAAGGTTGACTGGTCTAAATGGTCAAGATCTTGACCACATTTTGGCACTTCAGTTGCAACACCAACAACAGCAACAACAGCAGCAGCAACAACAACAACAGCAGCAGCGGCAGTTTCAGCTTCAACACCAAATGTTACTTAAAGAGCAACAATCTAGACAGCAAATGCTCCTGCTTGAACAGTTGGCACAAAATCAGAGGTCACACACGGATTCTGCAAGGTCTCATAATGTACTTGATCAAATGCTTATGAAGAATCAGATTTTAAGTGAAATGCAACAACGTGAGCATCTGATTCAAGCAAAATATGGCCATCAAGGGCGTACAAATGATCTCATGGAGATGATGATGCGTGCTAAGCATGGACCTGTGTCATCTTTAGAACACCAGATGCTTCAACGTGAGCAATTGAGACAGTTGGGGTTGAGGCAGAGAGTTGAAATGGAGGAAGAAAAACAACTTGGTTCTGACTGGTTTCACCGAGCCAACTCACCTGGACTTGGGCTCGGTTCTTCAGATTTGAGTCACATTGAACGGAACGTTTTGATGCAGGAACAGATTCAGCGAGGGATTTACGACCCAAAACATTCACTGTATGAGCGCTCATTGTCAATGCCAGGTGGCGGACCGGGAATGAATCACGATGTTGGTGGATTTCACCACCCTTTAGTGCCTAATAGTTACCGTCGCTCACATGTGGATGTAATGGAAGGACAGATGCCAAATGAGTGGATGGAATCAAGGATTCAACAATTGCATATAAATAATGAAAAACAAAAAAGAGAGATGGAAGCAAGGAGGAGCTCAGAAGATCAAAATCAATGGATGTCTGGTGGGACCAACGAGGACACTTCAAAAAGGCTGCTTATGGAACTACTACACCAAAAAACAGCCAACCAACCTTCTGAACTATTAGATATAAATAGTGGACTGAACCACCCATTCAGTATTGGATCTTATGGCTTGAATCACGGTGCACCCATTACTGATACAGTAGTGGGCTTTAAAGGCAGTGAAGAGAGCCTGGGCCCAACAAATATACTAAATGGGTTGGGTGCAGAAACTCGAGAAGGTATGATGACTCAGCAGGGTGATGTTACTGCTGTAGATCACAGGCATAACTCACTTGGAATTTGTGGTAATCTCTTCCTCTTTCTCTCTCTCTATATATATGTGTGTGTGGCTTTACCCAGTGTTGGTTTTATTCTTTTTAATTTGAAGTAATGTTCCTAATATTATGACTATGATTGGGAATGCAGGCTTATACAGGGGCAATATTGGAGTTGTACCTGTTGATACATTTTCATTAGAAGCTGAAGACCGGTAAGAAAAACTACTTATAGGTCAATGCTGAATATGATAATTTTGATTTAGTTTTCATCTACGATCCTGTCCTTAGATTTGAAATATAACATAGTTATTTAAGTAACTTCGAAAAAACTAGTGGAATGGGAATGTATGTAGTGCAATATGATTATCAATTATAATTGAATAATTTTTAATATAGTATTATCTCAAATATGAAGTGATCTTAAAATCCTGAGTGGGATTTTTAGTGGGTATGTTTGTTTGTTCATGAAGAGTTCTTAAAATGAGATGCTCAAAAGCTTTATAATATAAAATAGATGTATCCTATATGCAGTACACAGTTTATTTGACATTTGAGTCTGACTTTCCTTGATCGCGGGGCCAAATTGTTATTGTGTTATTCAATGCTGAAACTTGTTTTTCTTCATCTGAAATATTTCTAAAGTTTTTATAATAACTCGATAAATACACCTTTGAAGAGTTTGTTTTTTCATAGTGGTTTAAGTTATCAAGTTTGTTTGCAGGGTGACAGCTACATCAAGAAGGCCTGAAAATATTTTGTTGAAACGTCCACCGGTTGCACGTGCAGCCTCGTCACATGAAGGGTTATCTGAGCTGGCATCAATATCAGATTTCAGGGGTAGGAGTGCCTCTACTATTATCTCTCCTGAAGGTATATGTTGCAAATAATTGATGGGCAAGCTGCCCAAAATAGAAACCATTTTTTCACTTCTTTTTACTAACATTAGCAACCATTTTAAATAAGGTGTAAAATTGAACTAGACTTCACTTCAATATGGATTTTGGCCACAGTTGCAGTTTATCACCCAACTATGTTGCTTTTGTTTTCAAATCGTATTCTTCGTTTTAGTGTATATGTAATTGTTCTAATTTTTTTTTAATATAAACATCATTTCAAACCGTTAAACCGCTGAAACCGTCTGGTTTGACCGACCCACCTAAGCCGGCCGGTTGGTTAGTCATTCTAGAGACCTTAGTTAGCGAGTCGCCCAGAATTTCTGTTAGGACCAAATCGGATTGGCCATCAACGAGTGCGAACTGTCACGTCTGCAATTTACAGATACAATCAGTTAAAAGGTATTAAATTGAAAATTGGTTTCTGTAAGGCAGCTGTTATCAAAGTGGGAAGGGGTAAAAGTCTGTTTCTACCTTGTCGCAATTTGCTTCATATGCTTGTATCTCATTAGAAACGTTTAAAAAACCAATCATATATTTCATTCGGTTTATTTTTTTTCAACTCTTGAATTTTATGATTAGGCGGGAGATGGGAAGCAGGAGGCAATGTATTAGATCAAGGCGCCGAGCTCATGACAAACGGGAATAAGGATGTTCGTTCCAGAAGGACGCCATCATGGAGCGGTTCTGACGTGTCAGACACCGCATCTTTTAGCGACATGCTTAAGAGCAATGCTAAAAAGGCAGACAATCACACAGCAGCAGCTTTAGAAAGCGCAGACGGACAAGGGGGTAAAATTGTAAAGAAAAAAGGCAAAAAGGGGAGGCAAATCGACCCTGCTCTTCTAGGGTTTAAGGTTACCAGCAACCGGATAATGATGGGCGAGATTCAACGTATAGAAGATTAACCTGACCCGATAGACGGGTCTTTCTCGTTTTTCATCATTTGTTGTTTTATTATTATAGCTTGTATGGATCTATACAGTGTTTTGCGCAAATCCTTGTTTATATACCTCAGTTTTGCATCCATTGTTTATGATGCTGCTGGGGTAATGAGGCTAGGCATGCATAGAATTTGCTTGTAAAGCTTGTACAGGCCTTTTATTCTTTTAAGATCTAATATGTAGTTCAGTTCAAAGGCCCATCCATTTAGTAGTATTTAATTTTAAAAAGCTACTTACATGTCATCCAAATATGCTTCTAGTTTTGTAATTTTGTTCATATTAAATCCGATTCAATTATCAATACGACATTTTAACCCTAAATAAAGTAAATAACTTGCAAAGATGTGTCTGATTATCCCGTGGTAAGCTTCGAGTGTTTTACTGTCTCTGTTGGTACTCCACATCTTCATTGAGAATTCATTCTCATCGGGTCCATGTGTCTGAGACCCGTTTTACCATTCTTGCAGGTTGCTAATTATGCGACAAGGAACTTCGCTACCTTAAGACAAAGTTACTGTTGCTGCTGTTTACCAGGGCTTCCATTCAAAGCTTCTCACACTTCTCCTTCCTACCGCTAGCATTAGCCACCAGTCAATTGACAAAGGGAGTTTTAGTGAAGGTTTGAGATCACTCACATCAATTCAAGTAGGTTCACCACGTCTAATGGCTTCTTAGACTAGCTTTTGAACGCGTTTCACAAGTCCCTTTAGGAAATGACTTGAGTTTAAATTTAACTTTTTTATTTTTCTGCATTCGACTTTCTTGAAGGCCCTTTTTCTAGTACACGATATGTTTTTTAGATTCCGTTAATTAGTAGTTTTTCGTGAGTTTTTTTTTGTTTACCCTAAAAAAGGTGAATATTTGATTATCCGTTATCAAGTAGACAAATAGTGATTAGTTTCTTCTGCAGAGTTTTTGTTAGTAATTGTGGATGAATTTGTATTCTAACTAACAAAAGGTTTCGTGGTGTAGTTGGTTATCACGTCAGTCTAACACACTGAAGGTCTCCGGTTCGAACCCGGGCGAAGCCATTCTATTTTTTCAACTTTTGCTATCTATTCATTGAACCCAGCACCTCTACATCGTCTTAAGACGATAGATATATTTTAGTGCTTCATATTTTAATTGAACACCAAAAAATTTTCTTTAACATAGGAATTGAATCCTCCTGATCTGAAAAGACAAACCTCAACCAGCATGGAGATACCGCTAATCCAAAAAGACTCTTTTAGATGCTTTTAAAGGCCCTTTGAGTGCTTCATATGGATAGCACTTTTTGATGCTTTGAGTGCTTCATATGGAGAGCACTTTTTAAATGGGGTTTGGGTTGTACTGATAAAGGTGTGTCCAACCAGAAAATGATTATATGTTCAAATAAATCTCTCTGTTCTTGGTTGAAGCTTTCTAAAAAGATCAGGTCATTTGTTGGTGACTTGCAAATTTGCAATATATATCGATATTCCATTTAGAATCAAGGGCGAATCTTTTAGTGTACTAGCATTGCTGGTTTTTTGTCCAGAGGTACCGAATATACGTGTTTTACGAAGAAAATTTTTATATATATCGTCTCGGTCAGCACTAAAAAAAAATTATATATTGATTCGATCACCACTAATATTCGGTCACCCACGAAAAAAATTTCAAGATCCGCTACTGCTTAGAATAGTTTTGAACTAACTCTTACCACTTAGAAGACAAAGTCTTATCCAACACTTAAAGACTGAAGACCCTTCGGTAACAATTTAAACGGTCTAGTTTCAGTTTTTTAAATCATGAAAAAGAATATATATGAATTATAGTGAGGGGTTAATTCCTGAAAAAGAATAAAATTGCCGGTTGAATTAATGGATAAGAATACACATGGTGGATAATTTTACTTGGCTCAGGATTATCCTTAAATAGTCGATGAAGATTTGGTGCAGGATTTGTTTTCTTGTGGTCCTATCCTATGGTGGCCTGGGTTTTATTGTGTTATTAGGGTGGCGGAAAGCGACGGATCATGGTGGTACACCACCATCTCCACTGTCATTGTTTGTCGGTTGACTTTGACCCCTTTCTTTCAACTTTGACTTTTTTTTTGTTTTTTTTTTTAACAGCAAATATATTACCACCAGCAAAACCCTACTAGCAAGGAGCTAGGGATGGGAAGAAACTGTACAACACCAGGAAACAAGAAAAAAAAGGAACTGTAATTTCTTTCTTTTAACTATTAAGTTTGACACTTTTTAGGGGAACTTTTTTTTCACCTTATGGTGACCATCTATGATAAAACACTTTTATCCAATATCAAAATATCATTAGGTTGATTATAATACCTCAAGATTGAGGTTGATCCCGAGCTCGGGATCGCGGGACAGCGCGAGAACACCAGGAAAGTGGTCTCGGGATCAGGACTCGGGAGACTCCCGTGGGAGTGGGGCACCGAGATGGAGCAGCTCGGGAGAGGGCCATGGGATTGTGGGTCCCCCTACTTTGGGGTCTCGGGATGCTCGGGAACACCATTACAATAAAAAAGTGTGGTTTGGGAAAAAATGAGGTGGCACCTCAAAAAATGCTTGAGTTCGCGAGATCGCGGGATGGGTATTACAATTACCCTTAGGTCAAAGACCTTTTAGTGTTTGTAGTGCCGGCTCAACTTTGTAATAAACCCAAGCTTCCACTTGGGGCATCCATTTTCAAAAAGAAATTACACAATGTTGATACAATGTTTACTTTCACTAATTTAACAATAACGTTAGGTTTTGTGTTGATGTATCTGACTGACCTGATTCGGTCAGGAGCTTTAGAAAGGTTGACTCACTCATCACTCAAAATAGGAATGGGTCGCCAAAAACTAACTCGGTCAGACGTTTTCCTAGGCCAAATAAACACCCTGACCACCACTGATTGAGTCAGTGGCCAGGTCTGAACAGACCGGGTCAGACGTTTTCAAACAACCACTAGGATTGTTTGATAACTACTTATAAGGTGCAGTCAGAACTGACTGCTGACCCAGAAGTGATCAACTTGTTTGTTCAATTGTTTGTATCTGACCAAAATGTTGACCGACTAAGTGGTTCTGAGCCAAATTTTGGCTTACCAAGTGAGTAAAAAAAACTGTTCTAATCGAGTCGGAAAATGTGATTTCTTGCAAACAGCTTTAAATAGTCCCTTAGTGTGGTTCAATGTGAAGTTTTTCAAGTTCTCTTTGTGGAGTCCCATTTTCGAAGCTCACTCAGTAGCTTTTTATTATTATTATTATTATTATTATTTAAATTTTATATGTTTTTATTCTATGGATTCTGTCACACCAAACAACACATGGGCTCAAAAGGTCATTTTTTTACTGACGTTTTTATACTTGTTATATGATAATGTCATGTTGATATAAAATCAAAAGTTATAACACGAAGCATTTAGAGAGGTTAAAAAATAACACTTGAGGATCCATTTTAAGTTCGTTTGAGGTCTCGGAAAGGCTTGACCCGACCCTGGGGGTTTGACTCTTCTTTTACTACATAAATTTAAATCTCATGGTCCATTTGTGTTAGTGTAAATACAATTTCATGTTAAAAGTATAAATTTACAATTAATCCAACGAATAGAAAGTCTACTCTTAAGTCTTAAATATAAAATTTCAAACTTTTAAAGTATATATTTACAAATTAACTTAATCTAATGAATAGAAAGTCTGCTTCTAAATTTAAATTTTCAAATCGTTCTGTACTCATTCCTTAAATATATGCATCATCTTCAGTCACAAAAGATTAGATTATTATCCCTTAGTAAAATGACTACTTTTATAATAGGTACAAGTTATAATAGAAAGCGTCTGGTTTATTATTAATTTATTCCAAGCTATTATTTACATCATGTGTTAGAGTATTTGGATCGTTAGGAACGAAGCTATCTTTCAAGACAAGGTGCATGCTGAGCGTTAGTAAAATTGTATATAATATTAGAAGTTGGAGTAGGCTTTGGTGTGGAAATAGGAGTAAGAATCCGATTGATTGGGAAAATTTTTGTATGATGTAATGTTTGGGGGGCTCGGGCTAGCTTCTTGCTAGTCCCGATTTTTTCTGCCATGTTCGTAATGCATTTGCCGTTAAAAAAAACTAGCGAATTGATGATATATTTTCTTTGTTAGTATCTATGTGTGCGCTTTATGAGCATTCATTTAATTGATGATATATTTTATTTCCTGCCTTATAAGTTTGATGTTGTATATTTAGTTGTAGATTATTTTTCGAATGAGTGTATACCTAGCATAATTCTAAGGCTATGTGTAGTGGTTAAGCCCCATAAAGCCTCAACCTTGAGCGTTTTCTATCATAAAAATACATACATCCAACAATTTAAACCTCATGTCTTGAAAATACATGCATCCGGCCAACAATTTGCTTAGTGTGTATCTCTTTAAGATTATGACTAAATAATAAATATTGTTACATTGTTATACCTCGTGTCTTAAAAATACATACATCCAACAATTTAAACCCGGCGATCTAACAATCAACCATATATTTAACAAGCTAACAAGGCCAGGCAGATAAAAAAGATTGCTCGTCGCAAAGGATTAAGGTTGCGATCACCATTTCTGGCTATATGATGTTCAATAAAATAAAATAAAAAACATTTCCGGCTATATATTAAGCTTTCAAATTGAGCTTGCATCAAGCTTATTTTTAACAAAACATGGTTTATAACTAATATTTCTAAGGGTGGGCGGTATGGGGGATAAATTTTTTAGGATGAGTAAAATAGGATAAGTTTTTTGGCCAATAGGAGAGTGACACAGGAGAGAGAAAAAAGTATGTCTTTTGTGTTTTTTGAATGGTACGGGTGGGATAAGTTGGGTGTGATAAGTTGGATAGTTTTTTTATTTTTTATTTTTTTATTATATTTAAATTATAAGTTTATATTTCATAAACATAAAACTAAATTTTTCATTAAAATTAAAAAACAAACATAGAAATTAAAAAAAAACAACTTTCACAAATATTAAAACCATTGGTGTAAAAAGTAGAAGAGAAATGAAATGTGGTGTAAAAAGTTTAAAGTTTTGGGGTTTATATAGGAGGAAGAAAAAGAAAAAAAAGTAAATGCTACTAGCCGTTGGCTAGTAGCCAACGTTCGAAAATCCTCCTATGCCGAAACCCCTTTGCCGAAAAAAAAATACTCCCCATACCGCCCACGCTAAGCTATTAGAGCTCTCTAAAACAGAATCTTACATATTAAATCTACATTGTAAAGACTCGTCAAAAGATTAAAATTTATTTGAGTCTACCCTAAATCTCCCTCGACTCGTTAGCGGCCTAATTAGTATCAATAATCACTTTACATGTTTGCTTATTAAGTTTGAGTCTATTAATGTACGATCTAACAAATATAAGTCTTTGGTAATTGTTGGTTTTATGTTTTAGTTTGTAGTAACCTTTTTTTTTCATTTTTATTTGTTGGTTTGATTTCTTATTTTTAAAGTAAACTCGGATATGAAATATATCATAATAATGTAATTTAAAAAATACAAAAGTATCTTACTAAAAATGGTGCATTTTATTAAATTATCTTAAATATATATATTATTTAAATTAAGGTCCATGCTACAAAAACCGAACCATACAAGCCGATTGGACCATGAATCAACCAGTCACGTTGTAAAGACATGCATTATTCGTTAAACTGACCGCTTGAATATGTTCGGTTTTAGCTAGCCACTATAATTGTCCGAGTTTTTTCATATTTATATTTGAACATAATGTATTTATCTCTAAACTTCTTTTGTATTTAGAACGATTATTGTTTAAAACTCTAAATACTATTATTTTTTTATTTGAACTAGACTACATAGTTGAAATGCAAATATTGTAACTTCTTTTGTATCTAAAGTTTAAAATCTAACTCAAAAGGGATTTCTCAAGTGATGATTTTCTTATTGATGGTGTTTTTATATGAGTCAAACCTGGAGTGTCGGATCCAGTATGAATGATTGTAACCCCGGCTTTAGGAAGACTCACTCGAGTATTGAAGATTTAAAGGTTATTTCAGACATCGTTAGAAAAAAAAATACTATTATTATTTAGGGTATGTGTATACTTGGTGTTAGGGGTGCAGAAATAACCGAAATCCGAATAAACCGAAAAACCGAACCGTATCCGTATCCAAATAAACCGATCCGAATTGTGAATTTGGTTTACGGTTTGGTTTCAAACCGTATCCGAATTGTGAATTCGGTTTATGGTTTGGTTATGGTTTTTGATTTTATTTTTATTTGGTTTATTTGGGTTATTTGGTTATCCATTTAAACCGAATAAGATTTATATATATACCTATAATATATAATATATATATATATATATAACATATAATCGTTTTTTATAAATCATTTAATAATAGGGTTTTTAGCCCACTTAGAAAGTTAAAAGTTAAGCCCATATTAAAAGTTAAGCCCATATAATGACCCAATCTAAAAAAAATTGGGGTTAACATTTACGTATAAAGTACGGTTGTTTTTACAATCGTGATTGACGATTGAGAGGCTTCGTCCTTGCAACCTCACCTGTTTTTCTTCCCTTCAAAGAATCACAGATCACTTCTGAGTTCCCACGGCAAAATATGTTATTCCTTTGAATACGGTTTATACGGTTTGAATACGGTTTATTCGGTTTAGAACCGGAACCGAACCATATTGAATATGGTTTATTTGATTTGGTTTGTAAGTTTTTCAATATGGTTTGGTTTGGATATGGATGTGATAAAAAATAATTACAAACCAAATAAACCGAATCGAATAAACCGAATAAACCGTAAACCGAACCGTTGAACACCCCTACTTGGTGTGAGCTTGCCATGTGAAATCTGTCACAAAAGCAGTGACTAGACTCACATGGAAGGGTGTACATGGTGTGAGTTTGACATGTGATTTCTGCAACGTAAGCAATGACAGAACTCACATGACAACTACTCACATGGAAGGGGTATACATGGTGTGAGTTAATATACATGGGTAGTCTTCTGTTCTACTCTCTACGCATTAGTAATTAGAAGCATTTTTTTGGTTGTAAGAAAAAAACACGGCGTGTAAAAATCATGCATCAAATCCCACACACCCCACACACGTGAGGGCACGGTGGTGTTCCATGTCGTGAGTGAACTCATGCGACCACTCACTGATGATATACCACATGACCTTAGTTCTTTTAGATTTCCATATAGTTCTAAACTAGATTGTTAACATCTGCGCATTACGGCGAAGAGTCGTAACTCGCGTTACAACACAAAATGCAAAAAAAGAACCTAAGAAAGAAAAAAAAATGTAGATTTTTAAAGAAAACATACATACATACACAATAAGGTGATCCTTAATTATTGTTGTAAAAAAATTAGATCGATCACCTCGTCGGTCTGGATCACATTTTAGAACGTATGGTAAAAGTTGTTTGATTTTAGCTAGCCGGTCCGGATCGTTGATTTTAGCTAATTTAAAGGCTGTATAGATCATGTGCCATTTGTGGTCATTCATCCTCACATTTCCAAACCCACCAACCGGCCTAGCGATTAACCACGCAAATGCATGAGCTCAGGCGCGGTGACTAGTTCACTGCTTAGGGTATTAGTAATACCCTTCCCGATCCAATCGGGAAGGTGAAAACGGGTGTTTGGGATGGTTCGGGAACTCGGGAGAACCATTGCTGGGATTTCGGGATCACGGGATTTCGGGATCGGGAACATAAAATTGGGGTTGGGGCACCGATTGGGGATAGAGAGAGAGGGAGGTTTGGGAAGGTTTTTATGGGGTGTTTGGGAGAGTGGGAGAGTGAGGAAACCATTACTCACAAATTGGGGAAAAATGGAAAGGGATGGGGAATGATGAGGTGGCACCAAAAATGGATTGGGGAAATGGGAAAACCATTACTATTAACCTTATTCTGAGTATTTTATTAACCACTTTTATAATAATCACTTTTATAATAATGAACCATATCATATCATATCATATATAAAATATATTAAAATTAAAAGTATCCCAAAGCCCTTTAGCTGCCGAATCGATATTGGACTATTGGGTAGGTAAAATAATATATGGTATAAAATTCTGCTTTTTTTTTTGGAATATACTAAAAGAAAAAACAAGTTGTATATATGAATAAAAAATTATTTTAATTAGTTAAGAGGCGATTGTGACATAAATAAACAACAATAAAAGAAGTGGCTGCTACATAGATGATGACTCACATTATTATGTTATTTATTTTTTAATCACGTGACATTTCATTGTCTTTGTCAGTCTCCCACGTCTTTGGTCAGTCACTAACCCACTATATACGATTCTAAAAAAACAATTGCCACTTGTTGCTTAGTGTATGTGGCATGGGTGGTATGAAAGTTATGTTTGTTTATATTTTTTCCTAAATTTTTTATAATTATATTTATTTTATAAAATGCTTTTTATCATTACCACTTATATATTGTATATCTTTCTCATAGTGAGTCAGATATGACGCCTACATAATGAAACTGATAGTCACCTCTTTGGCCTCCTACACTAAGTACACGTGTTATTTTCTAACTCTAAGACGAGCAGACATTTTGGTTTTGGATGGATTCAGAGAATCAGAGAAAAATGAATGTGTGGATCTTACAGGGGTTTTCCCTGATGAGTTTAGTGTGTGGTATTTTCACAGCAGATCAGACTGTTTTGAAAGCGCAACATGTAGGGGCGGAACTAAAAAAGTTTTTAAGGAGGTTCATAAATATTTTTTATAGAGTCACTATTTTTAGATATTTCAGTTTTATATAAACATACATAAAGAAATTTAATAAAAAGAACTATATAGCGTAACATTGACAACAGTATAACAACAAAAGAAAAAAGTAATATGACTAAAATGAAGAGAAAAGAAAAAGTAACGAATGAAAAAAATACATATACTTGATAAAAAAAATAACTTAAAAGTAAGTAGAAAAATTAACGTGTCAAAAATAAAAATATAAAAAGTAATGTAGGTAAAACAAAAAGCCTAAAAATAATGAGAAAGTTGCCAAACATGAGATGACGTGTCTTGACAACCAACATATGTTTATACTATTTGTTTTTAATATATTTGGTTTTCTCACACCTGAGGCCGTCAAAATACTTGGCAGGGTCCAACATGTCATAAACAATAATGTCATTACATCTAAATCTTTTTAATATAGTTTTTAAACAACTTTGTTTTGCTATACAAAAATGTTTAATACATGACGCAACTTATTGTCCGTTTATATTCTATCTCTTTATAAAAAAGATAGGTGAAGCAATAATTCAAAAATTATGCTACGTCCTTTGGAATTAAAAAAATATTAAACTAATTAAATCACACCATGATAAATATTATAACTAATAAAATTAGATAATAGAAAACATTATATATATATATATATATATTTATTCTTAACAAAAAGAAATTAATTTCGAAAATTTAAAAAGCATTTTATGTATGTATTGTGTATTTACATTTTACAAAAGTCTACATATACTACTTGATAAAGAAAATGATGAAGAAAAGAACATTCAATATAACCTAAGTTATTTTCTACACTCAAATTTTAAGCTACTTCTGAACAAGATCTGATGAGACCCAAATTATAAAGAAACCTTTCTGATCGATTCCTGAAAAGATTACCCAACGAAAACCCACCGGTTTGTTGCCCGGTCCGTTTCGAACACGTAAACGTTTCCTCTTCGTTCACCTTAAGAACGGTCTCGCCAATTGCGTTTCTAACCGCTTCGATTGTTTCACTTTTAACTTCGTTGCCCGACGAATCGATCACATAGAAAGCGTTTACAGCCGTGGGTCCACTTGTTGTCACCTCCGCCCGAGTGACCGAAAGCCCGTTCTCTCTAAAAATACGAGTCACGTCAGATAATAGCCCGACCCTGTCTTCACCGCATAGTTCTAGTCTTAGGCCCTGTAATTCACAAGGACAAAAAAACTTATTATTGCGACTTTAACACGCAATAATCAATACATAATATCAAATCTTAGGGTTTCGGTTTTATACCTTTGAGACGCGTCTCTTAACAGCCGCCTCGAGGCAATTGATTACTCGTTGCCTCTCGGCTTCTGAACTGATGGGACATCCATCAGTATGCCGGATGTAAAACTCCTAAAATTTAAAATAAAAAACACGATTAACACAAAATATATAAAAGATAAAACACGCTTAAAAGTTAAAACAATTTACCTGAAAAGCCTCGGGACCTTCAGCAATGATGGTGGCGTGGAACACAACATACTGCATATCCGTTAAGGTGCAAACCGTATCAAAAAGTAACTTAGGCCGATCTGCGCACCTTAAGTTAACGACGGTATACCCTTTCTCGACACAATTTTCAACCGTCACCACCGGTTTATGGCCGCTAGACCCATCGGATACCATATCATATTCATCCGTATCATAATCACGATCTGCATACATCAACTGGTGCAACCGCCGTTGTGTATGGGTCGACCCAACAGAAACGGCGGTCTGTGCACCACGTCGGTCCAGATCACCTTTTAGCACGTATAGTAAAAGTTGTTTGATTTTAGCTAGTCGGTCTGGATCGTCGATGGGGAGACCGGTTTCGTCGTCGGTGATGTAGACGATGGACGCCATTCGTGAATTGTGGGTCCAGATCTCGGCGGCAACCACGTTGCATTTGAGGTCGGTTAGGACCGCGAATACCTCGGAAAGTAAGCCGGGCCGGTCACGACCGGTTAGCTCGATTGTCGTGTTTTCGGATGCGTATTGGACCCCGACTGAACCTCTTAGGGACCGAAAGCTACATCCCCGTGGTCCAAGTGACTGTAACACAACACAATATAGTCAATGAATTTTGATCCTAAAATAACACGATAATTGAATATAAAATCTTATTCAAAGATTAAAATTAAATGGAATTTATTTTATTAGTTACACCTAGGCTGTTAAACTGGTCCGACCAGTTTTGATCAAAATCTTATTTTAACCTTTAAAAAAAACTATAATTTGAGGGAAAAAACAACTAAAAATAGTATAATTTTTTTAAAATGATATCTAAATAAAAAAAGGTTTAACTAGATTTTTTTTAAACCAACCCATACATCCAAGAATGGAACTAGAATTTTTTTTAACTAGATTTTCTTTAGAAGTAACGCAGAAAAAAATCTCGAACATTGATATAAGTTTTTTTTTAAGAAGCGGCACATTTTTTTAAGGAGGTAGCACACGTAAATAAAAACAAAAAAAAGTCCATTTTTTTTACTTCGCCCCGGGAAACGCTAATACATCAAACCGAAAACCGAATCGTTGGATCTAAATACCTGCTGGATGCGATCCGCGACATTATCTTCAGACAGTTTATTTCCATACTGATCAGTAACATGAAAAACTGTAATTTTAATAAAAAACAATCAAACATTTAGCATAATGAATTAATAAAATTTAATAAAATTCATCCAAAAATATAAAGTTAAATTTATAAATCATTTATACCATCCATAAACCATCCTCCATCCGAAGAAATATAGGCTCGTTTGATCAACAGATTCAAATCAGTTAAAACCTGAACCACTTCTAATAAGCTCCCCCGCTTATTCGCGCTATCCACCTGTAAAAAAAGTTCCGCTTATTTAAAAAAAATTACACAACTAATATAAAATAAAATATTGAATTATTTTAACTGTTGATTTATAATATTAATTAATAAAACATAAAGAGTTAAAGACAGCTTAAAATAGGAGTTTGAATAGTAAATAAATCAGTAAATTAGATTTTAATTTTTAAATACAAAAAAAGAGTTAGAAAAGAAAATAAAAAATAGTTAAAAATATGGTTTAACCTAACCACCCGATCCTATTCGCGACCGGTAACCGGCAGATTCGCCGGTTTCCGGTTCCAGTCTGCCGGCCGGCGGCGTGTGGGGCTGATTCTAAAAACAGGGGAATCGGTGTCTTTTAAATACCTTAATCAGAGTCGATTTTTTATCCGTGAGGTGATCAACAGTAACCCTGAAGAATGAAGAACACAAATTCGTTAACAATTGGTTATAAATCGTAAGATTTTGAAGAGAATTGTTGATAATGAGCATCAAATTCATGAGAAAGACGATTTGTAAACAAAACCCCTGTTCCGAAATTTCACGATTCACATGGGAAATTGAAGAATTTAGGTGACGGAAAAACAGAGGATCCCCAAAATTTACCTAGGTGGATGCATACGATTAACGAGCTTCTCGAATTCGTAATCGACATCTAAGGAAGGAGAACAGTAATGCATTTTTGTTGAATCGCGGAATTCTGAGAACGGAAGGTGGGAATCGAGATTTGGGATTTGATTTTGGTGAATTTTTGAAGGTTTTTTGTTTATGGAATTGTGATATGTGGCTGTGTGTGTGCCTGTGAATTTGTATGGATTTCTAGAGAGAGAAAGGGATGGGTTTCTATTCTAGAGAGAGAAAGTGGTGGGATGAAGGTGTTTGTTGGGTGTGTTCTGTACTGGCTCCTAAAATAGGTGAAGAGTTTTTTATTTAATTTTTTTCCTTTTTTCCTTCCTTTTTATTTTTATTTTTCTTCAAGGAAAGAGTACCCTATCTCTTATTCTCGTTTAGTGACAAAGTTTGAATAGAAAAATGAACAGGTCAAAAACGGATAGGGTCATACTAAGTATATAATAAATTTTTAAACTGAACGAGTATAAATTTTTACTTTTAAACGAAAAACGGATAAGGCCGAGCCTGGTGGGGCCCTCACTATACTTTGCCCCTGCAAACGAGAATACATTCACGTTTGATGATTGCTAAGGAAGAGACGGAAAGTAGTGGGATGTATTTTCCGCTTAGAAAGAAGGTTGTGTAAGAGAACATACAGAAGGCTCGAAAACAACGTTCCAAGCTATCAAACGGAAAAAACAGTTTAAGGGTTACCCGATCGCGTTCCCGCTTCACATCAAGAGATGTTAAGGAGTCAACCAAACACAAAAACATCAAAACACGCAATGGTAATGGGTGACCACACTTGTACCCCACCATATATTGTTCAAATAACTTTATTTGTTTTGTCTATACCACTTGCATAATGCTTGGTACTTCAAAGGTACATGTGTACAATCATAGAAAACATCACATAGCTATTCGATTTATGTTTCAAGAATAGTATCAAATGTTTGTTTTGGCTTTTTAGATGTTCTTTGAATCGTATGATTATATCGGCTCGTCGGACCGAAAACTGTTTACATAAACGATCAGATGAGTACTTTTTAAACTGTTTTTATTTGGGCCAGTCTGTCATAACACTCACCGATTGAATCATTAAACCAGATTGGTGTTTGGACTGGATTTTCAAATATTTTTTGTTCTAGAAACTCATTTAGTTATTCGACTCGATATTATATTATTAGACTTTAACAACATTATCGATTTGATAAGTAAACACAACTTTTTGTTCGTGTGATTGCAGTTTCTTTGTAGAACAACATAGGCGTGTTCAGTATTCGGATTGAATTCGAATAATTCAAAATTCAACTCGATTCGTTTCGATTTGAAAATTATTGGTTTGAAATTCGGTTCGAAATTTCAAATTCAAATTCGATTCGATGTCTGATATCGAGTTCGAATCGAATTAGAATTTGAATCTCAAATTCAAATTCGATTCGAAATAGACATTCATATATTCATACACACACACACACACACATATATATATATATACACTATATATTTATTTTTTATATAAACAAAAATAAATAATTATACAAATATAATAAATTAGTTTTCACAGACAACTCATAATTTACACCTATTTAAAATCTTAAAAATTTAGAAAATATTTAATTTGAAAACACGTATTCTCTAATTTAGGCCAAAAAGTTGGTATTATGTGGGTTCACCCAATCAACATCATTTTTCAAATGAAATTAATGATATTATGTTTTATAACTATTTTGTTGTCTAGATGCATAATAAACTTGTAAATCTTATGTTTTTTGGTGATGCTTAAGTTGATTTTTGAATGATAAGTTATCTATCACGATAATTAGTGAACAAAGTTGTTTTGGATATGAATGTTTTGAACATTAAACTAAATTTTATCAAATATGAATGTTTCCATTTTTAATATTAAACTATGTTTTTTTTTAAATTTTATTAAAATAACTTTGAATTTCTTCGAATTCGATTCGGATTTGATTCGAATTAATCCCACTCGAATTCAATTCGATTCAAATTCAGGTTTTAAAAGTTGAATTCGAATAATTCGATTCAATTAATTCGAGTATTCGAAATTCGATTCGTTGAACATCCTTAGAACAACATATAATTTTATATATTTGTGTTACTAAAAAGGTATTTATGTTGTTAAAAATAAATTGTTTCTTTGTATTATGGTTTCTTTAATAGAAATCTAATGTACTATATTTTTTGATAGAATATTTAACATTTTGTACTCAGTTGTGGAAACAAAATCCAAAATGATCACAATACAAAATCCAAAATGATCACAATGTTGGTCTATTTAAAGTCATGGGCAATGTGAAATGGGCAATGTTTCACATGACAATTTAATGAAGATGTTGATGCTTGTCATTTTGAACTAGGACGTATCACAAGTTCACAATAGTTATTATTACGCGTACATACAGCTGTCGCCAGATAAAACGTGTTTATCATGCATGAAAGTTTCTAAGTATGGTGTGTTACATAACCATTGCGTCATTGGTTGCTATATATGTATGTTTGTTTGCTATAATATTATCATCATATACGAGTCACACGTTAGCTATTTTGTCTGACAACCCAAAAACTGAGACGTCACATAAGTTGGATTTACACAACACTTACTTAAAATATAACATTTAGTATTTGTTGCGAAAGTGAAACCAAATGCCTTAGCATTTTGAAATGTTAATACATCAAAGTTGTTGTCTAAGGCTATGAAATAGGAGTTTAATCTTCGTCATTGTCAAATAGTCTACATGAGTCTTTAAAACACTTTAATAAACAAGCTTTCATAAACGTTTGAAAACACATCACAAGTTACATTTTAAAATAATATTTTAACCACCTCATCTCATCGTGAACTACCATTTTCTGCATGATGGTAATTTGAACACTTTTAAACTCTTAGGTAAATCAAGCATTTACCTTCAAAACACAACTTCAACGGGTGTTTATACTCTCGATTGTGTGTCCTATTTGTTTGTCTTGTGATGAGACCATTGGGGGGGGGGTGGTGGGTGGGTTGAATTGAGTTATGTTTCAAGTCCCTCTCTTTTACCCGGTATGAAACCGGCAATAGATAAACTACATTATTCATAATTAATTAGTAAAGTTCATTTTTTATTCTTATAAATTATTTAATAAAACTTTCAAATATGGTATATGAAAATTAACAAAAAAGAAAAAGAAAAAAAGACGGAACGAAAATAAGAAAAGATGTATAAAATTGATCTTAAAACACCAATGTATTGTGGGTGTATGTGTATAAATGAAAAGATGCATAAAATTGTAAATTTAGTTTTGTTTAACTATAATGAATATCATCGTTATGTTTAATTGTGGACCTTAATTCGAGGTTGAATTGAATCGTTTTTTATCTGAATCTCATTTGATTTGAATCGTATACTTGAATTGTGGATATATAAACGATTGATAATGATTGAATTCGTATTATGTATAGACAAAAATCATCGAGTGATTTTGATCATTCATCCTCTAAAACGTGTCACGTCACGCACGAATTATGTCTAGTTATTGTTATATATGGATTAGATTAGATGGGGGGGCATATGTTTCACGCCAGAAAGAGGAAGGTTGTGTGGGCTAGATTATAATGTTGGGGCTTGAAAGATGCTTTATCCCACTACACCTCTTTTGCTTTCAAACCCTCATGCTACGTAGAATACCACATAGCGGATAATACCCTTAGATAGGCGACCTTCAACCACTACTAATAACCTAAATACATACAAAAAATGCAAAATAGAGAATAATGATATATACTTTACCCAACATACAGAAAACTTAATCTATACGGAAATGTCTTATGGAGTAGATTTAAGTTTTATAAATAAAAAATGATATAATACTAGAAGAGTGCTCGCATGTTGCTAGAGTGAACACAACATAATTATACATACACTTGTAAAATACTTAAATAATTAATTGGTGAAATATCATATATATTTTAATGTTTAGTAAAAATTTATAAAATAAAGTAAATATGAAATCATATCAAATATGGGGAAAATTGATTAGGTACATAATTTTTTATTTTTATTTTCGTGACATGTTGTAATCACAAGAAGAAAAAAGGCAAACGAGCAATAAGCTACGCCGCTAAACCCCTTTGTATAGTAAACCAAACCGTTTAAAAAGTATATTCATAGATCTAGGTGTTATGACATTGTTGTGCATTACATGTTGGACTTTGCCAAGTAGCTCGACGGCCTCAGGTGCAAGAAAGACAAAAGTATCAAAAGCAAATGGTATAAACACGTGTTGGTTGTCAAGACATGTCTTCTCATGTTTGGCCACTTTGCTTGAAACGGCCTTCAGAGCAACCTGATTTGCTGTGAAGATACCGCACCATAAGCTCACGAAGGAGGAAACCCCTGTAAGATTCACACATACATGTTTCTCCCCGATCCACACATACATAATAGATATATAAAGGGGTGGGATTTCATTATGAATTATTTATTTAATTACTTACAAGTGACAAACACAATTTACTATTAAAATTTAAAAAATTGATATAAAAAAAGACATTTTTATAAATATATTATAACGAGTTTGGTGATTGTGTTTTTTAAAGTTTTGGGTATGAGAATCCCACGCGCTTTGAGGATATTGAAAGCATCACATGCTGCTGTTGTTTTCATCAAATCAAATCGGATCTTTGAGGGCTGTAAAACTCCATTTGTCCAAATGGGACCAAATCCCCTCTTACCCCATCCATCTCCTTTTTATAATTTTTTATAAAAATTTTCATTTTGCCTGTCATATATATATTCTCTTTCTGTCCTTGTAAAAATAATCTTTTGTAAAAATTTTCATTTTTTATAAACCGGTAGCATGGTAAATATCTTTTTGTAAAAATAATAAAAGTTTAAATCCTTAGGCTATATGTAATGAGTTTGATGGGGGGCGCCACCCCCTACGTAGCGCCCATTTCACGCCTGAAAACCAGCCCTCTAAAATAATTCAAATATCAAATATATCCGTTTTAATATATTTCAAAAAAATAAATCTATAATATGACATTTAAATCTTAATTTTTTTAATCTTTTTTATTTTACCTATTTTTTAATCCATTATTATTACTCTTCATTTGAATTTCTTATTAGCATCTTTTCTTTTCATCGCTTTCATCTTTTTTATGACCTGATAAGCATTAATAAATATTTTATCCTAACAATTTATAAATCAAAACAATTTTGTATTACCAGGTAAGGTAAGCAAAACAATTTTGACAAACACAAGCTAAAGTGGATAAAAACAATTTTGTATGACGAAGTGAGCACTAACAAATTTTGTATTCAATCAATAAACCTTTGACAAGCACAAGCCTCAATCGATAAAAACATCAAAGGCCCCATGTTAAAGGGCAACTAAAGAAAGATGATAATTTCATTGAACAAGCCTACATCGTCTAAACTAGTGTAGTTAACCTAATGAAATAAAATAGTATATTTGTAAAAGGTAGAGTTATAATTTAATAAAAATATAATTATGAAATGATATATATAAAATTTAAAATTTATACTGAATATATTTGATATTTTATAGGATTTTACAAGGACATAGGGACATATATGAAATTATCTCAATTCTAAAATAGCCCTTTACAATTATTTACCAAAACAAATAATCTCTTTATATATAGCAACTTCCAACCAACACCTATGACTTTGTGTAATCCAGGAACACCCCCTTAGGTTATGTGTAGTCATGGAGCTTCTCTATAGGGCAAATACTAACACGTGATATTCCAGTCAGCAAAGCGCTCATGAGAAAAATTGTTGTAGTGAATGGAGCTCTTTGCAATCATTACACAATCATTTTTATAATTTAAATAAACAAATTAAATAACATTTTTTAATTAAATAAAAACATAAATTACATAAATAGAAAAAAAATAATATAAAATAAATAAAAAATAATAATAATTATTTAAAAAGCTAATCATCGTCTTGAAACGTCATTGTAATCGTCTTCTTCATCGTCATTGTCATCATTATCGTCATCATCATTGTCATCGACATTGTCAACTTCGGCTACATTTTGTAATGAACGAACCGACCATGCATGTTCCACCAGATCTGCCATTAGAGCGTTATGTTGTTCTTTAGAACGCATGAAAGCTGAATTCTCCAAACTTTCTTCCATGCTTGCATTTGGTATCAGCTCCACATGTTCGGTCTGATGATCTGCACAAATCGACTTGCCTTCGTCCTTCTTAACCATATTATGTAAGATGGTAATAGCATGCATACAATCTTTTATTTTATCCATTGTCTATAATTGACAAAGGTTTTTCACAAAATGCATTTTTTCCTAAGAGTACCAAAGCATACATTCGATATCCTTTCTTTAACTCTCGTATCTTTTTGAAGTATTTCCTTTTATTCATCTATGGGGTCTTTAGAAGTTTTGACAATGAAGTAATACTCTGGATATATGCCATCTCCCAAAAGATATCCATGTGGGTAGTAGTTTCCATTTGCATAAAATGAAGCCACGGACACCGTCCCTGATACGTAATCTTCAATGACATTTGAGCCCTCCAAAACGTTGATGTTATAGTTGGATCTGACTACACCAAAATGATCATGCCAACTTCATTGGTCACTAGAACAAACTACTTGCAGAATGAGCGTGTGTCCCTTTTAATCACCACGTGTGTATTGACCTAGCCATGCGGTTGGACAATTATCTCACTATCAATGCATGCAATCTATGCTACCAATCATGCCGTGTAGATCGACCATGTACTTGCATATGCCGATCATATATATTTTGAAGATCGTTTCACGTCGGATTTCTTAAATATCGTGCCCCATATAGCTCAAAGATTCCTTGAAAAATAAATACATATACGTACATATGTATAAATTATATGTAAATGTTATTTAATTAATAAATAATAAATGCCTTTAGCTATATGTTCTAAGCTGTCTCACGTCTTCTTTTCGGACATTTTCGGCCATACTTCAAAATGCGTAATGCCGAAGTACACTTTTGATCCAAGCTTTCCTCTTGCGTCACATCTTTGTTGAAAATAAGAATATCGTTGTTCCAAATCTTTTACGTAAGAACATTCCTCGTGCGGCAAAACGCGCCAATAACCGTCTAGTTATTATTAAACCTAACCTTCGTTAAAAATATACCGTTGTTCTTTATACCCGATTATATATTTTAAAACTTTACAAATATGTAAATGTTGATAATATACAAATATCTGTAAAGTTATACATATAAATTAGTAGAACAATTATGTATTTTAGTAACGATAATAGTATTACATATAAAATAATAATTTTGTTTGTTATTCATTACTTACTTCTCACAAAATATGATTTTTTTTTTTTACAAAACTTTTCTCTACAAATTAATTATTAATTATTAATTATTATATTAATTATTAATTATTAATTATTAATTATTAATTATTAAATATAAAACAACCCTTTCAAACCACACAAAATGTGACATCAAATTATTTGTCCGGTCAACACAATCAATCCAACTGATTTGATTATATATTTTCTAAAACCGTAGTTAGTGGTATTATAAAATTATATAATTTAAACAAGCATTTAAATATGTTATATTAGTGTTTAATAATTAATTAACTCATGATCAGCGTGTTTTGGGGAAGACATGTAAGTAACATGTCGATTAATAAATGGTGGAGATGTGTATCATCCCACTCTTCAATGTTGGAAATCCCACACAAAGTTGGTGAGATGTTTGGATTCTTTCTTACTTTTTTTTTTTTTGAACGGCAATATTATAAACAAACCCAAACCCCCCCTAGCAAGGAGCTAGAGAAGGCGGGACACCAACAACAACCAAAACACCGAAAACACCAAAACCAAAACCGGAGCATCCCTAACACTTACATCATACAAAAATTCCCCCAATCTATCGTTTTTTTACTCCTATTCTCAAACCAAATTTTGCAAGTGGACTTGATCTCCGTGATCACCTTAACAAAAGAAGGTTCGCCTCCATGAAACACCACCGCGTTTCTTTCCTTCCAAATACACCAACAAGACGTGAGGATTATAGCATGAATTAACTCCTTTTTCTTCTTCTCCACCGAGGAATCCAAGTATGTCTTAAGAAGATCATCCATAGAAAACGCAAAGAGAGGAGGAATCTTGCACCACGAGGCCACCCAATGCCAAACGTTCGCAACGAATCTACACCCCGTAAAAAGATGTGTAGCAGACTCGGCCCCTTCGTTGCACAATTTACACACATCCGAGACACCATGGATGTTTCTCTTCAAAAGAGCATCCGCCGTGGCAAGTCGATCCCTTTGCGCCCTCCAAGCCAATATATTAGCTTTGCAAGGAACAAGAGAACTCCAATTAAGTATAAATGGGCCCCTGATCTGATTACCAGTGGAGATGAGGTGCCTAACCTCCCTGGTAGAAAAGCTCGATCCAGAATTACCCATCCACACCCATCTACCACCTTGATCCACTATCCACCTTTGCATTCCCAAATCCCTTCTATTTAATTCATAGTTAAGAGAAATGATACCTTTCCAGATGCCGGCTATCTCCCTTTTACAAGGAAAAAACTCCTCCCGCCCCCGAACACGGTGGATGCCATGGATGACCCGTCTCCATAAACAACCCGGCTCTGTTTTATATCGCCATAACCATTTGCAAAGCATCCCCGTATTAATACTCCCGAGGCTAGCGAGACCCAATCCACCATCCTGTTTGGGCTTACAAACCTCCTCCCGTTTAACCCAATGAACACAACGTTTACCCTCCACCCCACCCCAAAGAAAATTAAATCTAATTTTCTCCAACTCCTTAAGAACTTTCTTTGGAGCTTTGTACAACGAGAAGAAGTAGGTCGGGAGACTATCAAGCACACTTTTGATAATCACCAAACGCCCTCCAAGAGATAAGTGTTTGGCCTTCCACCTAGAAAGCCTCCTTTGAAAAACATCCACCACACTATCCCAAGATCGTCTTCGATTCATCTTGGCACCGACCAACATACCAAGATATCCAAAAGGAAAGGTCCCCCCAAGACATCTCATCATCTCCGCCTTTCTATTAATCTCCTCTTGATCAACGTTGACTCCAAAAAGTGCACATTTCGTGTAATTAACTTTAAGTCCTGAAACAAAGTAAAAACAACGAAAGATGCGAATTAAATTAGCGATATTGGCCTCACTCCATTTCCCCAAAATCATAGCATCATACTTTATTTATAAATGATAAAAGTCATAAATCAACTAGCCAGATCTAGGTTCTTAATGGGACATTTTATGGGTTAAAGTGTATGTCTTAGAATTAAAATATTAAAAGTTTAAATCCTACTACAAAGTATATATAGATGTTTTGTGTATTTGTTTTTAAATGAACATCTTAATAGGTAAGTAATGTATGTGTCTCACAATTAAAAGGTAGATGATTCAGATGGATGTTATGTTATCCTAAATAATCCACTACAAAAAAAATGACATTCAGTGGCACACAAAAAGTGCCACTAAAAACCAAAAAAGTGCCACTAAAAACCCTTTTAGGAATGTGCGGCACAAAAATAAGTGCCACTAAAAGTGGTGACACTAAAGCCTTTTAGTGGCACTTTTTCAATGTGCCACACAAACTGTATGAAGTTGTAGTGGCACTTTTTTTCTGCCACTATATCAATAAGACTTTTGTGTCAAATTTTTTTATGCCACTAAAAAGTAATCTTAGTCATCTATTTATAATAGTTTTAGTGGCACTTATTTTTTATGCCATTAAGAGGCTATCCAAGCCCCACACACACACACACATATATATATACACGTATATTACTTTTAGTGACACATTACAACAATATAAAATATAAAATATAAATAAGAAATTAAATAATAAATTTAGCTCCAAAATGTTTACACAAGTAGTTTAAACATTCAAACATATTTCAATTTCCAAATGTTTACAAAAGTAGTTTAAATATTCTAGCATAGCTACGCTATCGTCACCAACCATAGAAACATAGCTTCAAACTTCTCATTATCTCCACCCTGTCATCATAAACCATATAAATAAGCATTAGTACAAATTAAAACTCATCTCTTATAATTATACAAGCATTAGTCCCTCGACACATATGTAGTTTTAAAATAACTATCAGAATCGGTTTAATTATAATTGTTCATGACAAGTACCATGGTCAATAAAAAACATTTTACCAATATTGTATAAAGTACCACCAATCACCCTACTATGCAAGAAAAAAAACTATTCATCTTAGAATGTCATTAATCTAAAGTACAGAACTACAAATTTAAATGAACTCCTTACATCACACACTTTTGCTTCCAAGTAAATGATTGGATTTCATCTTTAATCTCTGCTCAATTTTTTTGCTCAATATGTTGTATGTTTGTACATAGAAGACAGTTTTTGGCTACATATTTAATGACCTTTTTTAGACATGTTTGATTAATTTCTAGCAGCTTGTTTTGGGCTTTTAGATAACCTTATTTACAACATTATTTTGACAACTATGAGGCATCAAAGTCTAAAATGAACAAAATGGGGTATGGTCTCTAAGTGGTGCCCACCGTGTTCATTTGGATCAAGCATTGGGCAAGAGTGAAGGAAATGGACAGGGATAAATGGGTCGTAACTAATAGTTTTCTGAAAAATAAACCTACCTGTCGTTTCCAAGCCGATCCACACAAGAGGCGCCATAAAGTATTATTTGTCCAAACACTCAGCATGCCCTGTAAAATTTTGTCTTTAGCTACTCAACTTCATACCAATATTACAACATAAGAACATCTATATAATATTTGCACCATAGTTAAAAAGTAACAATTTAAAAGTAATTACCATTATCATTAAGACTTCTTGTAGATGGTGATATTTGGTTAAGAGATAAAGAGTTGTTATGGGACGAAGAACGAATGCCAGGGACAAAAAACATATAAATGAAACAAATCTTAGTACATGTATATGTAAACATAACAGAAAAAATAATGGTTCATGCATGTAATTACCTGTTATATTTCAGATTGTCAAAACCGGTGCCAAATTTACATTGGGGATGTGATATAGGATGATCATAGCCAAAGCAGTGACTGCTTCCTTTAGCTGGTTAATAGTTTTTAAAGCTCCCGAAGATGCACCACTAGTTTTTGTGGCTGGCATTCTTTCAACTAATCGAATGCATCCACTTTTCTCTGGACCTTTAACTTTTGAGTAGGCATCATTTGTAAAGTCATCTTGATTGCTAGGTGTGTTTGTAGAGGCGTTTGCAACTTTTTCCAATGAGGCCCAAGCATATAATAAAGTAGGTAACCATAAAAAGATTAAACACGTCAATGATATACAGGAACATTAAGACACATTACCACAACATGAGAAGCTCCATCATCAACAATACTTCCATCTTTACAAGTTCGAGTTGTTACATACATTTCACCTCGTGTCGGATATACACCATTATTCTTCTCCACCTATAATTTATGTTTGATTGTTTGTTAGTAACCACCTATTGCATCAGATCTGGTAAAGGAAAGAACCTAAAAAACAAAAACAAAAAATGTGCACACTGCCCTGCATTTTAACTGGTTTTGTCTGGGAGTTTTAAGTACTTGATGTGCCACAATTTACACAAAAAAAAAAGTGCACACTGCCTTGCATTTTAACTGGTTTTGATTGCAACTTTATTGAGTATATAACTGAACTTTTTGCTGTTAATAAAACAGAAATATGAGTTCAATTTATTAGCAACCAGATACATATCAGTTATTCAATAAGATGTTACTTACAATCAGGTACATATCAGATGTTCAATTTGCAGATCAAAAGTTTAATGTAGATGTCAAGATTATATGATGGTAAGATTGCTAACACCAAAACACCCTAAACCCCTCTCTATGGTTCTGAGAATAAATTTACAGTTCAATTACTCAACTACAATTCATTGATTCGGATGTGTCAACTTTTAAGTTTTAGTGGCTAGTTTTTTTTAACAATAAATACACCATTATAATCCTTCGGTGCTTCACTTTATCCATCACTACTTCACTTTGTGGCTGATAGTGACCGATTAGTAGAAAGAAATATGAACTAAATGCTCATATATGTAAATTATATAACACAACGAGGATCATCAACTTAACAAAAACCCACCATAAGTTAACAAAAATAGGAGCAGAAAGATAACTCCTAAAAGCATCAATATATTAGCAACCTTGTAAGCTTCAATGATCATCATTTAAAACCTTACCTTCCCTAACAGCATCAATAGGAGGCTCTTTAGAAACATAAACATCACTAGCAGCAACTTTAAATCAGCATTCCATGAAATCACATGAACACTAGTAATATGCATAACATGAAAGTTACCATTTGACACTACTTAGCATCATATCAATATCACACATAGTTTCTAAGGTTTGTAACCATTTATTCGGGTATTAGGAACCCCAAATCGCAGGTCCTATTTGCACCATATGAAACTAACCCTAATTTTGACTTTCAGAAGAACAAGACGAAGGACACTTACAATCATCATAAAAATCGGATTGGGGGTCATAGTACTAAGCCACATAACTCGAAATCCATTAGGAGGGAGGTAGAATTCGAGCTCCACGCGGTTGCTCTTCGCTTCGCGACGCAGATTAGGGTCGACGCCCCCTTTTCTTCTCTTTTCTTCCCGTCGTCTGCTTCCCCTTCCCCCAAATCCAGTATTTCTTTTCTATTGGTAAACTATCATATTTAGACAATTTAGCCCCTCAAGTTTACTTCCTTTTTAAGTTAGGGTAATTTTTATTATTTATTTTTTATTTTTTCTTTTAACAACTAGTCGTCTGATTCTTAAGTTTCAAACCCAACTCAACTATTTTGTAGGTTAGGTACTAGTCTCATTAACAGATTATCAAATATCGTTTCCATCGAAATCACTTTTATAGAATTTTATAAATACTGAATATTGTATATATATCTCAACCAACAATTTGGAATGTTACAAAGGGATGTTAGGATTTTAAGGTTAGATTAATATTTTTGACGATATAGGAATTTTATTTTACCGCTTAAGTGAACTTTTAAAGAAAAATTTTAATGGCATATTGTAAAAGCCACAAAAGGTTAACTTAGGTATTGTGGCACATTTAAAATGCCACTAAAACCTATTTTAGTGGCATAAAATCTAAATGCCACTAAAACTATACTAAAACCATATATTAGTGGCACAAAAGCTAAATGCCACTAAAATTTTGTGCCACTAAATGGCATTTTTTTTGTAGTGATCTATAAATTGTTATTCAAAAAAGAGTGTTCTATCCTATAAAATCTAGTAATTGATGTTTAAAAAGAAGGAAAAAAACTAGCAGGAGCTGGAAACATTGACCATTCCAACCAATATTAATTTGTATGTGCGAGAAGTTAAAATTGCACCGGTGAAACTATTTGAAATTTGGTAGCTTATATATGTTTTCCACCCATAAAAATCTATCCGATAAATTTGTGTACTCTTTGAGCAGTCATGTGAAGGGTTGCTTGAGAATAAGGGGTAGTTACGAGTTTTTCACATGCACCTAAGAAGTCAATAGAGAGTCAATAGAGAAACCAAGTGTATCATTCTTTTTGAGTTTTTGTCAAGTCATTTGATTGAAAGTTTATATTGAGCTCCAGTAGGTTGTTGGTTGAGAAAGGGTATTGAGGGAGTAACAGGATTGTTTACACATAAAGGGAGTTAACGGGATTGTTTAACGGAGGTTAATGGAAAGGACTGTCAGCGTTAAAAATTTTTTTAAGAAAGGAAGAAATTGTTGGACACAATCGTATTTGGTTGATGAATGAACTAGAAATTGAGCGAAATATTCACGTAATGCTTGGAATAAAAACTAGACTTTTAATTGATTTTTGTGGGGTACCAAATTACAATGGATGTGGCTTGTTTAAATAGCCAATTTTGACCGACTCCAAACTACGATTTAAACACAAATTCTAACCTAAATCCAATTCTATCAAATTACTATACTTACGTAAACTATTAGACAATTATTTAATAAATCAACTAATAAACTAATTTTTATCTAAATCAAGATTAATCTATCAGAAATCAATAATTTACTCTATAAAATATAGTATAAATTATGGGAGATTTAAATAAATAAAAATAATTAAAGTGACTCGAATGAAATAATTGACAAAAATGTATAGTTATAATTAACATTAGCAAATATACAACAAGATAAAATAGAAGGACAGAGCGATGCATGTTTCGGTTTGAAACTAGATTTTGCCATCCGTGCAAACCTAGATTTTGCCATCCGTGTGTAGTTGTGGGGATTACGCAAAGACTATAATGCTAATAAAATTAAAAAAAAAATCGCGTAACATTTTAAATGCTTAAAGTATTAAGTCTACTATGCAAGTGCTATCACTATTTCTTATACTAAATTCACTGAGACTGAAAACAAAAAAAAAACTATGTTACACGACAATGTTACTACAAACAAACACAAACTCATTTGCTAAACTCACATGACTATATTTATATTCATTAGATCATAAAGTCATACGTTTTAATTGTTGCATTTAAACTAAAAAAACAAAAAATAATTTATAGAGATGACATCCACAAAAAATATCATGTGACCAAAAACTAATGAATCTCCGTTAGTAGTTCATAAGCCATCAATTTTGTTTGTAGAATATTGGGTGCGAGATGCTCAGATTTAATCTCACGTGTACGAATATTCTTCTTATAGTTGCACCACCACAACAACAATAAATAGTTGTTTGTAGAATATTGGGCGTGAGATGCTCAGATTTAATCCATCGACTCGTGAGTTTAGCAAAATAATAAAGAATGATGGTAATATTATCTTAAGCTTATTTTTACTTGTATTTTTTTCTAAAAGTTTTTATACTTCTGTTTCGTTTTTATTTTGTTTTAAACAAGATAACGTTTTGTATTAATAATTATTACCGTCTAAATTTAAGAGCATTCACATTTCATTTAGTATCTTTTTTAATTCAACTGGCTATAGCATTTTTTTAAAATTCACTAAGTTTTTTCTTTTTTTTCTAGTTGCTTACTACCGATTTATTTTACGATGGGATACGGATTATTTTTACCATCATGACATTTTTCATCCACGGTCTCCCATCGTAATGTGCATGGTGATAAAATTCTTAGTTGAATTCAAAATCGGGTTTAATTTCTCTTCAACAATAATTCGTATCGACAATTAACCACCAACACTTTCAATCTTTTTTTACTTGTGTACACTCGCTTTCACTTAGAATGTTGATTAGATTTTTTATTACAGGGAGATTAAGTGTAACTCTATCAAGAATATGTGAGTGGGACTACCAGTGAGTCAAATTGTTATAAAGTATTATCGGTCAATATCTAATAGTTTTTTATTATTAAATTTTAACTTGTCTACAAAATAAACGGATTGAAAAATTTACTTATGATTTTCTTGTGTAATCAAGACGTGTGTTATTTCACTATATTTTTGTTAGTGATTTTAGTGTTGTTGGACCACTTTGGTGTAGTAGGATTTTCTTGACACCATAGAAATAAATATAAATATTCTTACAAGTTAAGATGTGTGAAGTGGACACTTCAATAACATCGTGCTTATTTCTAGAATTTGGAATATAGACTTTGAGGGTTCGGGGGTAGAGCCCATGATAGTGAGGTCCTAGAAACAATAGCTCTAACAAGATCTAACACACAAAGACCCTGGAACGATTGAGCTGGCCAATTAGCATAACAAAATTATTTTGACATGTTGTTAGTACGCTTAAGTTGTTTATATTCACTTGATGAATATAATAATACTTGAAAGAAGCTTCGATAGCAACCTAAAGTTTATGTAATATCTTTGCTCATCGACAACAAGTTGACCTTCGGAAGCAACTTAGCCTTCAATATCAACTTGATCATCGTAGCAAAGTTGCTCATCGATAGCACTATTAATTATCAATAGCAACTTTGTGCATCGTTAACAAACGTATATCTCAGTAGTAATCAAGTTATTACCAATTGGTTAACTTACTAACAATAAATTAGTGCAATTACCTCTTAATTAATTAATGGTTGTTATCACCACATGATAACCCTTTGTAAACACGTGTGTAAAGATTCGTTGTGTCACATGGGCTGCCCAATGGACCAAGCAATCCAAGCTAGGCTTAAGATCCCCAAAAATATAGGGCCATTATTTTATAATTTTTTAATATATTTTTTAAAATATGTGTATATACCTGCAAATACAATTAAATTATTAAATAAGTTAATTGGTGTGTTGTTTATTGTAAGAGTTAAAACTTTAAATCCCTAAGTCCCCGACGTCCCAAGTTCAAATCTTACATGCTACATTTATATTTAACCTTTTTTTTAATCTCATTTCTAATTTCTAGATTTTTTTGTCTTTTCTTTTTGGTTTATTTACTTTGTTATTTCTTTCCTTCTTTTCTTTTTTTTTCAATTTTGATTTCTTTAGTTTAGTTTAACACATTTTTATTTACGTATTATTAACATATTTGAATGATTTAAAACATAACTTTAAAATATCCCGAATGTTAGTTCGCTTAAGACTCACAAATCGTTTGATCTCCCCGTGTTTGCTCGTAATTTAACACGTTACATAACATAGTTCGCATATTCGTTTTTGTGATCTTTTAATTTCTATCCGATCTTATTGAATATTCGTATTTGCTACGAATACTTCTGTTTGTAATTTTCTCACACTACAAAAGAATATCCACATTCAGAAAATATAAAAGCTACAATTTTCAGACTTTTTTTTTCATCATTATTATATGTTATCTTGTTTAGCAAGTCTTCATCCTCAAAGCATCATAGTCGCTTCCCGTCTCGACACGTTTCATTCTTTCGTCCCTCAGACACATAATTATCCAGTGATTTATTTATTTTTAAATAAATTTTTAAATAAAATCTGTTATTTAAGAAAAACACTAGTTCGACACCACAGTTGTTTTATTAACAGCGATTTTAAATCACTAAAGGATCATTATACCACCACTCGATCATATTCTGATACACGCCAGTTCAAGGAAGAAATCAAAACCCCCCTTTCCTACTCTTCGGACCTGGTCAGTATATCGACCATCTAATTTTTTACATGAATATGTAGGAGGAATGGATCGAACCCATAACCTATGATACATAAGCCAACCCCAGGTGCCATTGGATTATTATCCTTTGTACCCATCTGCTATATAATAAAAATACATACAATCTTCTAAATGCAGTGCTTTTATAACTAGACCGGTCATTGAATCAGTCACCCTACCAACCACTACTCAAGAATGGTTTTAGTTTTAAAAATAACATCTTTATCAGTATTTAATTATTTCAAAATTATTTTTAAGCATTTCATTGATTTTAATTTTTTTCACATCGTTACCTTAGGTATCTAATTATTTGTAATGTTATATTTAACCAGACTTCTAGTTTTCATGTTGTTGGGTTGTCTTTTTTATTTTTGTTTTTTACGTCGTGCTTTAAAATATAACTGTTTTGTACATCCACGTTATCCACGTGACAACACACGGATAGTAAATACAAATTTTGGTGTTAATTTGGAATTTAAATAAACAAATTACTAAGTCTAAAGTAGTAAGTGAATCAGTAACCAAAGAATAAAAAATGAGGGGTTACAAGTTAGGTCAGAGGTTTTCTAACCAGTGGTGAATTTTCTTCTGGGATTGGAGATGATCGGATGGATGGTGTAATGTCCCCGTCAGTGATCCAAATTTTCCGTTAAAAAGAAAAGAATAAAAAAATATATATATATAAAATCCAGTCCAATTCACAAGCTCAATAGGTACCGTCTAGTACAAAATACAAATAAAGTCAACCGGACCGGTTATTAATTCGGTTCGCGGTCCGACTCTAAAAACATCATCTAAATACCTAAAGCAATAGTTTCTTTTTCTTTTTTTAAATACTAAGGCCAACAAAAAGGTTTTGCAATTCACTTAGGCCGTGTTTGGCGTGCCATAAGCTGGCTTATATATAAGCTAGCTTTTTGACGTTACCAAACGGAGCTTTTTAAAAAATCTAGCTTTTAAAAAAAAAACATGTTTGGTAAAGTCAAAAAGCTAGCTTTTGAAAAGCTAGTTGGAGTAGCATTTTAACTAGTTTTTATAATATTTTCAATTTTACCATTCCCTATGTTATAAATAAATATCTTTATTTACATTTATGACATGTATTATTATGTCATTTTATATTTTTCAGCTACTTTTTACCAAACGTTATTTTTTATCAACTAGCTTATCAGCTAGTAGCTCAGCAAGTTTTTCAACTACTGCGCCAAACACAGCCTTAGCTGACCTAACCCTTATTGAATAGACGTCTTGTTTCAATCGAACCCGTTTTGACCCATTACCCAAATCGCCCGAACTATGTGTCTTGCATGCCACCTATAATTTTTTATGTACATAAGAGAGGAATTGTAGAATGGTCTTCTGGGACAATTTTTATTACACATAGTCAAATACAAATGAAGGATACATTAAATTTATATTCATGCGACTATATAGACAAGAAGCTTGAGTTCATAATACTGTAAAAATTTACAAATGTCCTTAGTTTTAAAAAGAGGGGGGCACATTGATGTATATACAGTCAGGTAGCGAGTAGGATCAGGAAATAGAATTGAACTGATAGGCAACGGTCGAATTGGGATACTTTATTAAAACTAGATAGATGATGACAACATTTCAAATGAAAAGGATTAAACAAACAATAGCAACTGTTATAGGACTCACCTCCTAAAGATTGAAGAGTGCGAAGAGCTAGTTGAAAATAAGCACTTTTGAAACCATCTTCGCGGTCCCTGGCTTTTCCCTTGATGTTCACATAGTAATATATGAGGCTAGCAAGAGTAAGGGACACCGATATCAAAAACATGATTACTGCAAGTAAGCCAAACAAGTATGAATTAAAATAATGTCAAGCGCACAAGGTAAAAAACACACACATATACCACAACTGAGCATGAAAAAAAGGAGTAAAAAGAGGACCTGAAAATTGTGATATTTTCAACCTCTGCAATTTCGACACTTATGTTTTTATGAATGGGCAGAATTAGGTTATATATTATCTCTAATGGATCAAAATAGGGTTGAGCATGGTTCGGTTCGGTTCGGTTTTTTGGCTCTAACCGAACCGAACCGAAACCGAAGTTTTCGGTTCCTAAGAAAAAAAAAGTTCGGTTTCGCTTTTTTCGGTTTTGGTTCGGTTCCCGTTTTTTTTAATTTTTTAATTTTTGTATTATGTTGTTGATATAATTTTAAATTTTGAATGTTTAATCTTAAAAGATAAATAAATAATAGTAAAAAACCAGTACCGTCATAACTACTGAATCAGAAATAAAAAAACAAAAGTAGTTACGTGAAGCATGTGACCATACAAAATACGGAGTGACGTTAAATATAAAAGTTTTTAACACTAAAGACCCTCACATAAACTATTAAGTGTTAATTTAGAATATAAATTAAGGGAACATGGATCATAAGAATCTTAAAGTTAAGTGTTAAATGTTAACTTAAAATATAAATTAAGGTTTAAAGATTTACAATGTGCCATTCTAAAATGTTAATTCACTTATTTGCCTCTCGGTTTGGTTCGGTGTTTCTAACGGTTCCGTTCGGTTCTTAATAGACATAAAATCGAAACCGAACCATTATTTTCGGTTTGGTTTTTTCGGTTTTTCTTCTGGTTCGTTTTTTTCGGTTTGGTTTCATCGGTTCCGGTTTGGTATTTTTGGTTTTTTGCTCACCCCTAGATCAAAAGGGTAACTAAAAGAAGAATATTGCTTAAAAGAAAGCGAGTCCAAAGTCACTTAAAGTGTATTTGTAATGTATAAAACCTCCTAAATCATTTTATTAAAAAAAAAAAGGAAGGTTATTAAAATAACATACTTTCTTCATCATATATGACAGTGATAATCTTAATAAAAATAAATAAATAAGGGTTCTTGGAGAAACGGGGCTTTCGAGTCGACCCTACCCCGCCCATCCTAGCCCACCCAAGTGAAGTACCATATTAAGCTCCTACACGGCCAACTATTCTGCCACCTCTAATAAGCAGTAGGAAGAACATATTTAATGACAAGTAGCATACCAATACAAAGAGATGCTCCAAGAAGAGAGACTCCAATGATGAAACTTCTAGTGAGGATGCTCCAGAAGAAGAAAGCAGGACAAGTTGAAACCTGCATAACACCGCAGATAAAAATATAAAACATAGTTATGGCTCTCTTGTCAAAAGCCCACAAGACGTACGTCTAGGCCCTCAAGCTTAGCCAAGCACAACCTTGTCGCCTTGCTTCTGAAGCCTTATTTTCAGGCCAAATTACGACCAAAATTCGGGCCAAAAATCATTTGACTAAGTCAAGAATTACAGTAACCCTAAAGAAGCCTGGAATCAACCTAAACTAGCTCAAAACAAACCTAAAACATGTCTAAAACCACTAAAATGGTAATTTTATACTATGCGCCTCAGTTAAAAAAGCCCTCGCTTTTTAAGCGCCTTGTGCCTAGGTCCAAGGCTCACCTTTTGCGCCTTCGACGACTATGAGTTATGGTAGGGGAGATAAGATCAGGATTCCCAGTTACAACCTTAATAATTAAGAACAGGTAGAATATCACCATTCACTGTCGCTGCTAGAAGACGTGGGACCCACATAAGGCTTTGTAGAGCAGCACCCAAAGTTTAAAGAATGATTCCTCTGTATATGATTGCTGAAGAAGGCCTAGCAATGGTTGCTGTCAGTAATCTGCAAAAAGAAAAGATAAATTCCGTTATTGCAACCGAATAAAGTAAATACTTACCGAGAACTTTAGTAAAAAGGTGCAATAATACCTAAAGACGATTTGCATAGAAAGGTTAACAAATGTGGTCACTTTCTGTTTCAGGTAACCAACTATTTTTACTGAGAAACAAATTATCACAATTTCAAAATTTATATTATAAGGTAATCTTCCAAGTTAACTGGTATTCTGGTGTCAAGTTAGCCACATGTCAGGAAAAAGTCTACCTTGGTCAAAGTTACCGGCACATCACCCGCCATGTCATTGTTGTAACAGTAACCAGGTCTGTTAGCTTAAATCAAGATTTTCAAAAGTTGGTAAACATGTGCTAACATCTAGAAGTCATACCTGGCTGATTATCAAAATTTTACCTGGATGGTTTTTAATGAACTAAAAGTTGGTTACCTGAAATAAACCTTTGACAAGAGCTTCTTTTTATGCAATTAGGCCAATTAATAACTCCAAAAAACTACTTAACAGAGAGTTTAGACCATGACAACTATATTATGGTCACTATAAAAGAAAACTCACAGATGTTTTTAAATAAACAAGGAGCCAATTTATCACAGTAAAAACTTTCTCCCTGGTAGCTATGGATACGAAAAGATATACAGAAATGAAATACATTGCAGTAGTTGTGAGTGGTGCTGCCAATGTGCCCATGGAAATAGAACGTTAAGTGTCTTTTAACGAGGAGGATATTTGCTGACATGGAACTTTTATGACGTGGCAAATAAATCTGGCACCATAATCACAAGATTAAACTTATAAGCAGCTAACATGGAACTGTTTAAGCTTCATGAAATGAACACATAATTGTTATATTGATACATCTGTTGTTTCCTTACTAATTTAAAGTAAAATGGTTATAAAGGGTGAAATTATCAGATGAATTCTATATCAGCTTTAACATTAAATCAATTTGAAGGGCTAATAACACCAATTTGGTTTTCAACATTTTATCATTGTGTAAAAAACCTGTTTTTCTCCATTGCATGTAACATAGAATTATTTTTTACCATGGTATGCAAATAACTTTTATAATAAGTAAATTGGTGACGTCAGACAGTTATTTTTAGCGATGTGGTGGTGTGCGACGTCATTGTTTAACTTGCTATAGTCTATAGAAGGGTACTTACATACACTGGTAAAAACTAAGTGTGTTACAAACAATGGGAAAAATAAAAACTCACATACAACGACAATATGGTGGAAGCAACGTTACATTTTGGTGTAATAAGCTCAAACTCGTAATAACACTGTTTTGATGTGACATAGTTGAGCAAAACAAGCATCATTAGTCACAATGCACATTCTTAATTTGGAATGGTGAGAGTAATAATTAACTTGGTACAAACAATCTTTAAGTGACATTTGCGAGTTATTAAAAAATATGATTCCTGTTCTGTATTCATCTAGAAAGACTATTATGCATATGGCCATATCTTTTTAAAAAGTATATATATAATATATCTCATGATTTTCTTCATAATTTCCCTACCCAAAAAAAAGTAACTAAAACTCAATGAAAATAGATATCAATTACTTACCTGAAATGCCAGTATATCTCCCAATTAGGATCAGGTATCCCAGCATTGTTTGTTGTTTAATAATCAGAATTCCGAATTTTTTTTTAAAGATTTAAAAATCAAGTCCGTAACCCCGACTATTTTTTAAAAACTGTTTTTGAAAAAATGGTTGGTTTATTTTCCTCATAGAAGGCATAATTCAGAGGATTCAGAATGAAGTCATAGGCTGAGTGATCTGTTATTGCGGCCAATATTCCAATGAATATGCAAAGAGGTGAAAAGAAAGGTTGATGCAACTTTGTTAATTATTTTCACAGCTCCAAGAACTATAAGAACTAAAATTATAGTAACAATAATCGCATAGACTTGCAGGTCATGAAAACTTGGAGTTGTTATAGGCTCTGCTAGACTGCTAATGCTACTGCTTAACAATTAAATTGAAGGCAAACTGCAAGAAACTGCAATGCAGTTTTCACATTTTAGGTTTTACTTATATAATGCAACATCCTTGCTGTTTCTTACCAAAGCCTGCAATTTGTTGCACTAAATGGTAAAAAGAAAATGACAAGAATGTTACACTACATGGTAAAAGAAATAGTAAGTTATGTTACAAATGTCAGTAAAAAGTGAATGATACATTGCATTTTCTTGCAGTTTGCACTAAGACTTGTAGCAAGGAAACAATGGTGAATTTGAAAGAAGGTGATTTTGGAAAGGTAAGTTAGCAAATCATGAGAAGCTTGACGTAACGAGCATGGGACATATTGATCTGGTCACTTCATTGGGACCTATATGGAATCTAAAGAATGTCAGGGTAATTCCAGGTCTGGGCTGAAGAAGACATTGATTTCTCTGGTCAGCTAGATGAACAAGGACTAGAAGTAAGGTTTGGTAGTAAGACCGTCCCGATTAAGCACAACGAAATCGGTTTCACTAAATCTGGCACTAAGAGAGTTCATTTTACAAACGTGAAGTCTGGTGCAGGGATGTTAGCTTATGTTAGCAGAAGGAGTTCAAAAGTCTAAACCATTTAAGGGATTCGATAACAGTGGGAGCACGGGACGTGTTCCGGGTAGAGTTACGAAGAACCTTTGGGTTTCGAAGACTAGAGATGATTCTCTCCTAGTGATTGTGTGTTGAGTTTGGAGAGTGTCGATGATTTTTGGTATATCTCTGGATCTGGTAAAGTGTCCAAACCGGTTATGACAGAGGACGAATCATTGATGAGATTAATCACGGCTGAGTTCATCTTGGGAGAGCTTCAAATGGCCCTTTTGGTACTTAATGATGCGGGGTTGTTCCAACCAGGAGGATTTGATTGAAGTCTTGGCAGTCTTGGCTTGTTTTGGGAACTAGAGGCTTGGAAGACTTGTCTTAAAGATTAATGAAGTTACTGGTACAGGATTATAGGGTTCACTTGATATAAGGTTTGCTTGGATGGTAGTTTTGTGGATTATTCAACGCCTTCAAGTGGGAAATTGCTAGGCTGTGAAGGCTCTAGACTTGGGCTCAAGTTGGTGACAAAAAGATCATGGGTCCGGGCCCATATTTGTTTTTCGTGTTCATGGAATCTTAAACCCTGGTATTATACCTATAAAAATAATATGATGCAATTGTAATTTTTGAGCATATAGAATAAAAGTGAACCCCTAGTTGCAGCTCGTGGATGTCTCACACCGACTAAACCACGTTAGATCTCTCGTGTTAATTTTAGTGCTTTCGTGTGCGTGTGTGATAGTGCATTCCATTGTGCGTTGCTCTAATCGATGCCTAACATAAACTTCATGCCAATTTAAAATGTCATAACGCTAGTAATTAAAGAAGCCTATACAAATTCAAACAATAGGAAACAATAAAGAAAGTATTACTTATTCACCTTCATTACACCATTAGTTGCAATCGCACTCAATGATATTGCAGTCAAGAAAGTACACAAGCAACATATCGACAATCCTGCTTTCAATTCTCAGTATATAAGAAATCAACATATCTATTTTGACATATAGAAAAAAAGAAACATAAAAAATAAAACAGAACATAGGAAAACACAACAATCCTTTTAAGAACAATATACCCAAATAATTTTCAACATCTGTGAATTCCATCATAGTGACTCCAAAACAAAGAGCAGCACTTAACCAAATTAGTGAATTAGTGAGTTTAAATCTTGCAAGACAAGAAGGAGGCATAGGAATTTACAATCAAGCTTCTTGTGCACCTTGAGCCTTAATAAAGAAAATGATTGATTAACACTTACAATAAATATAAACAAAAAGAAGAAGAAACATACAATGTAAACCTAATGCAGTAAATAATTCCCAATATGTTCTTCAAGCACAGATTTGCCAACACTGCTAGTTTGTATTTGGAGATTTTGGAGGATATTAAGAAAGTACTAAATGATGAACAATGTGCATCCAAGTCAGCAAATAAATAAATAAAAAATTACCACGTTCAAAGTATGTTTTTAGTGTTAAACCTTTAAATGTCAAATAGCAATTTATTCAGGAAAATCCCGTTATAAACAGAAAGAACCGACAAAATAGATGCCTGATAAAGTGATAATCAAATACTTTATTTTAAACCCATAAACCTTTATCCGAGTAGGGATATGAATATTTGGACGTCAATATGAAGTAAATGGGTTAGCATACTGTTGTTAAAATTCATAGCTTACAGGGTAAAGCCATAGTAGTTATACTGAACAAACTCACTTTCAGTGAACTTTTTTCTCATGAATATTAACTATAATATTTCATTTTGAAGTCACTACAACAAATTGACCTCTAGGACTCGTAGGTACAAGGATCTGCTCTCCTTTCATACTGAAATTGGTAAATGAAACATAATATCTAATCATACGACTACAAAACATAATATAGTATAAGTTGAACGAATTAAAACACCAACTTTACTAAAAAAGAAACAGCTTCTTTTGGATTTCAATTTTAGCCTGCCCTAAATTTATCTGGAACAAAATAATAGTTTTTATTCATACAAAAGAGAAAAGGTTAAAAAACAAAAGCATAAGCAATATTCACCTTTTGAGACCAATAATGTCAACAAGAGAATCAAAACCGAACAATTCCAATTTAGATTCTGTGTGTTAACCATTGACTTCTTTATCATTTCACATCCTCTCTTTTCTTTGCCCCTGTAGGCTTGTTTGGCTGCTAGGTTGTTTTTTCTTTGTGCTTCACATGTTATGATTCTGACATGGAAAGAGAAGTTCTATTTGAAATGCCAGTTACAAAAAACCATACAAATTAAAGGCACAGAACCCCGAAGAAAATTGACAAATCTACACCTAATATCAACCTCCCTCTTCAAAGAAAAGAAAAAAAGGTTATATGTCTTTCTTTGTTAGAGACCGGGTCTCTATCCGTGATTAGGTGGGCGGGAAATTGCAAATTTATTGATTTCTTATAAGCCTGGAAGAAAATAAGCGGATGAGTAGAAATGACATTGTACAAATATTAGTATTATACATGTCGTCTCAAAAGAACAAATTAGTATTATTGGAATAATCAACAAGTGTATCTCTCTTAGATCAACTCAACTACCAAACATAGAAGTTAAGAAGAGAGTTTTAATATGTTTGGATGTTCGTCGTTGTACTCTTCCCCAATGGTAAGAACATAAAGCCTATACTGTTGCCACTAACTGCCAGCTTAAGAATTAGAAATTTCCCTTGGAAATAGCTACCACAGTCCACACTCAATTCTTTCTCATAACATTATGGTTTTCCAAACCCACTAAGAATCAACATGAGAATATGATATTTTTGTTTCAGCAACCTTAGCCTTACAAATTATTTGCAGAAAATTTTCCAAATTCAGTAACATGACACAGATAATCAATGCAATAACAAACAACATAGCTAACCAAATAGCCCAATATGTTTTATGACAAGAAGATCATCTTAAAATATCTCTTTATTCTATTGTGAAGATAACAACCTACATAAAATTACATAGTTGGTAGGAAAATCACCTAAAGAGGGTTTGATGTTGAAGATTCACCTATATACAATGTAAATAGGCGATATTAATTATTCTTCCATCTGGTAAATTGAAATTCTCCAATTTTATTTCATCACTAGTGTAGTCTTTGCAAAGTAACACTACGCATAAATGTATACCCATTTGTCTATTTCATCAACATATGCTACCAGCCTATCATTGCCATTGTTAAATTCTATTACAGCACGCCACTTAGGTTGTAGCCTAGTGGTAAGGGGCAAAGCCTCTTTGGGGAGAGACCAAAGTTCAAACCTTGGCATGGTGAAAGTTGGTGTAAAATAAAAATTAGCCGTTCAAAAAAAAAAAATTAATTCTATTACAGCACAACTGCACTTCTATACTCAAATGCCAATACCAGAGTCAGACTTCAGCTACAGAAAATTAAATGGGCTGTGTTTCAATGTATTGTGACAATTTAAACTATTTAAGGAAAAAATGGTAATTAGAATGAACTTCATAGTCGCTACAACAAATTGATAGCTATCGGTGGTACATTAAAAACACTATACAAATCATTTCAGCAACTCAAAGGTGGCTAGGTTTGAGTTTCGACAACAAAATACAAAGCAACACGTTAGACCATCCACAACCCAATGTATGTGAGGGATCCATGGGAGATTTGGCAAGCCCGTGGGAAGGGTGTGGGCTAGAGGAGCCGCCACACAGGAGATTATATCCTCACGTCAGAGATGGTCTAATGCCTCGTTTATTTACTATATAACAATGATGAGTGCAAATGAAAAGTACCAGCCATCTATTTGTCCACATGGCGTATTGGATGGATACCATGTGGCGTTTTGTTTTGTTTTGTTTTTTATCTAAACGTGACACATTTAGCATATTAGTCGGTGTGTAATGGGTAAATTCGTGTAACATGACCTTTAGTTGGTCATAGGTTCGATACTTTGAATGTTCGGAGATTTAACGTCACTAAGTAGTTTTTTTTTTTTTATGTTTTCTTTACTTTGCGCTTTAGCACTGTAGCTCCACGTCAAGTAAATCTAGTTAGCAGCAATATAAAACTACTCGACCTCATTAATTTTCTGCTTTTCTACAGGCAGCCATTGCAAAAGCAAATTGTTGCTCAACAATTGATCTAGGGCAAGTGTAAAGTTACCACAGAATTCACACATTTTGCAACAAATGAAAAGCATAAACACATCCATATCCACTAATTGTACCCAGACTTCAGATCTACTTTATTTCTCACAGTTTTCCTAATTTTCAAACTTCAATCGCTCTAAGTACTATATGATCGATAAACACAAGTACCGCTATTAAGTAATCACTAATATTAATGGAAAAAATCGAAGATAGTAAGACGATTAGAAGCTAACTAACTTGTTAGGCGAAGATCCACGATCGAATGAGGACATGTGGAGCACGTATTTACGGCAGACTCGAGTCGCCGGAGACGGTAATTCGTTGGGGTCGGAGCTCTCAATTTCTTCATTCCTCGTTTAGTCAGGCGGATCTATGAGCAGCTACAAATTTGGGGAGATCCAATCTAGTTTCTGGAAATAGAAAAGGCACAGGTAGTTTCGGGTGTGTATATGTAATGTGACTATGGATATTTATCTTTTTTTTTTAGACCAAATTTAGGGTATGTTTGGATAAGTTTTTTGTGACTTTTGGTTTTTTTAAAAGTAGTTTTAAAAAAAATATTTGGATAAGCTTTTGTAGTTAAAAAAATCAATAAGTTAATAAGTTGTTTTTAAAAAATGTTTGGCTTAGCTTTTTTTATGTAAAATGATAAAAAAAGACATCATATATATATACATATATATATCTAGCCATTTTACTACTTTTTGGAGGGTACAAATGTATTTCAACAGAGCAAAAGTTAAAAGTTGTTTTGAAAAGACAGGAATTTTTTGCTTTTGAGGTATTGAAGAAAACAACTTTCTCAAAAGTCATTTTAAAAACTACTTTTGTAATACCCAAACAATTTTTTTAACTTATTGGCTTTTCCAAAAGCCAATAAGTCAATTTCAAATGCTTACCCAAACATGCCCTTATTCTACACATGATTGGTTTGTGACGAGCGGAAACTATAACACGGATATAAACGACTAGAAAATATAAATAAAATAAGAATATAACGTGGTTTGGATATAAACGTCTAGAAAATATAAATGAAACAAGAATATAACGTGGTTTGTTTAATGCATCCCATATTTACATGTTGTAATTAGGTTATTTAAATATATTCGGCATATCAAAGATTATAATACATGGTCAGGGTATGTATGTTAAGGTTGTGCGGTATACCATATATGAGTGATAGTGTTACCCAACTCATAACATGGAACACCATCTCACCTGTACCAAAGTTGTGTACGTGAGTCCATGAAGTGACCCAACTCGGGCCGTGAAATGCAATTTGAAATACCATCTATGTTGCTTCCAACCACCAATAAGATAGTCCAAACAAATCATTTAATTTTTCATTTTATCAAAAAAATCTTTAGGGTCTAATCTGAATTTTCTTTCTCAAATAACTTTTGCATCTTAAATTGATTTTAAAAACTAAATTTGTAGTCTTCTTTATTGTTTTTAGAACATCCCGGTATAAATTTGAAAGAAAACATACTAGTTTTTTTTCTAAACATATTTTTTTGGTCTCTGAAGCAATTTTTTACATGTTTTTAATCTCGTAAGCAGTTTATTGTATTTTGGTTATGTAAGTTTTTTTTTAATGCAATGGTTTATTTTTTAAAATGTTATGTTTTAAGTCAAAAGGGTTTAAAAAACTAACTCATATTGTTATACCCCTTCCATTTAAGTTGTCATATGAGTCAAGTCACTCCTTACGTAGCAGAACTAAGCGGCACGAAAGCTCACACCTAGCAACTCGTATTCCTAAACTACTTTTCATATTGAAATACATCTTATATTAATTTAAACTCAGGACTTTCAACTAAAATATGAGATCTTCTACCAAATGGACTAGTACCACGTTGGTAAAAAAAACATTTCAATACACGTTACTTTGGGGGATTAGGTAAAAATGATAATTTTACCACTAGTGGATCCCGTAAATACCACTTAGGTTATACCCTAATGGTAAAAAAGCAAATTCTTTTAATCGCGACCAAGATCCAAACGTTTATAATTTTATAATTTAGACTATCTGTTATGGACTACTCATTCATTTCTTTACGCGGTGCCACATTACTAGCCATATCAACTTTCTCTCTCTTCTACTCCAGTAACTCAACAAATGCTCATTCACTCCGCAGTTAGAAATGAAAATCTAGTGTCAAAAATGAAAATACTAATCAAAATATTAAAAACACACTTTCATTTATTAAAAAAAATTACATAAATAAAAATAAAAACAAGCGTAAAAAAATAACAAAAACGTTAAAAGAAGTGTTATAACGTAATTCAAACACTACTTGACATTTAATAATATTTAACTGTGATAGAAGCCAAGAAAATTTTAAAAATCTTCACCTTATGAAGAATGATAACAATCTTCAGTCATCCTCAAAACGTCGTTTCAATTCACCCTAGTTGACTGTTGTTGTCGAAGTGCTTGTAAAACATGTAAAACTTTGAAAGTCTTCTTCTAAGTGCATGTCATTTAGAGGATAACTGGTCACGTGTTCTACATTTCCAAAACCTTCTTGCGTCATAGATGTTTTCTATAAGACACCCGACAAATCTAGTCACATTATGGTTAAATCTCCTCTTCCTGTAACGACCATTGGCTTGGATCCATTTTGGTGAAAAGTTGAAAGAGTTGGATAGTGTTTAGAGAAATAGAGAGGTTAGATAGTTTTGATGTGTAAAGTGTATTAAATAATATGTATTTATTGGTACAAAAATAAAAATTTAAAAAGCGCTATAGATCCGTTAGAGGGGTACATAGTTGT
>JBCNJP010000020.1:14388885-14499674 GCA_039602395.1 Deinandra increscens subsp. villosa
AGATTAAAAAGAACCAAAGGGAGAGCACGGATCAAGGTAAAGATGAAGGACGAAGCAAGAGGAAGAAGAGAACAGTGGGAGTCAAAGCAATCTCAACAATGGTTGTTAGGTTACTAACGGATGAAAAAGTTAAAATAAATAAAAGTAGTTTAAAATGAGAAGTATATCGGTTGAAAGTCAACCTAATTAAATTTAAATTTTATGGAAATAAATATATTCAGATTATTGCTTTTATAATCAGAATAATATAAATTTTCAGTCATACTTGACAGTAATGTATACTTAATAAATAAGTAACTGGTTGTGTAACGTGTCACAATTTAGTGAGCTCATGAATTTTAAATTGTTTGAAATTGTGTCTACTTATGTATTTACTATACGAATGTATGTTAAAAAATATATGTATTACATACGTAGTTATTAATTATATCTTTCTATTTTTGAGTATTGTGTAACACACTAGTTTCTAAAACTAGTAGTAGAATAGATGAATTTGATTACCCTAAATTTGAAACTAGAAGAATAACATGAGTTAACAAAACTAATAAATGATTGATTGGTCACGGGACCATGTTCAGTATGCTAGCAACATCTTTTTCTTTCGACAACACCTTCTATTTGTTGGAGTTTACCTGGGCATGTAGTTTGTGTTTATTGGTGTGTTCTATGTAATCTTTTATTTCTTCTTCTTGTTTTGTACTCTTATTCTAACGCCTTGCTAGGTTTTTTTATAATTTGATTACCGTTAAAAAAAAAATTGTTGGAGTTTAAAGAAGACGAAGGCGAGTTCTCACTTTAACTGGGGTGTTAGTGTTTTAGTGTTGACGAGAATGGATACTTGGATAGGTGGAAGGGGGTGACATGCTTGTTTAATATTTAAAACTTAATTATTTTCTTAACAATAACACTTACATTTCCTATGATAAATATAACATGTCTTGAACTTTACAAGATTCAAGCTACAATCTCTTGATTGTAAGACATGCTATTTTTCTAACAAGCGATATATACGATTAATAAAAGTCAAGCCTAGCAAGAAGCTGGACTAGGAAAAAAGGAAAATACGTTACATGAAAAGATTTTTAAGCCACTCGAATCACAACTTATTAAATTTCGAACATCTAATTTTATAACACACAAAAGAAAAACGTTGAACTTCGTCCAGCAAAGCTGAATTACTAAAACAATTAATCAAAAACATCACCTCATTCTTATGTTTCCAAATAACCCACCATATGGTAAAATGATTGCACCCAACATTTGTTTCTTGTTATAAGAAATTGTACAAGAATCAAATTAATCGATCAGTATAGCAAGTATAGTAGGGCATCAAACCACCGATGTTGAGTCTAAATGTGGACTAATGTTATCAATTTAAAGTTTTAAGCAAGCTAATTAGTTTCAATTGAAACTATAGGATTCGAAACTAATCAACAAGAAGTTATGATCGAAGTTGGTGTAGAAGTTTCGATCGAAAGAAAGTTTCAAACGAAACGTTCTCACTTGAATAGAAGACTCTATACACTATAAATAGAGTATGATAAGTCATTTATATGTGAATGCTCCAAAATGTAAAACCTAAAGGAAAGAGTGTGAGTCTCCATCACGGGAAGGGCTTTCCCATGATGGATTATCGCTTGAGGAGTGAATCCATGAGAGTTGTGTTGAGACAAATCGTGTGTAGAGGATTTGTATTCTTATTCTCATCATCTGTTAATAAAATCATTTAGTTAAACTTATCAAATATCGATATATGAGTTTATGTTTGGCTTGGCTCATAAACACACCCGTGTAATCTATTTTCTACCGAAAGCAATCAATTTGAATATGCAATGGGGCTTTCAAGTGGTATCAAAGCCATTGATTGTAGATTCAATATGTTTTTGGTCAGATCCGAAGAAGAAATCCTCTAGAGACGTTAAAACTCAAAGAAAAACATTTGTTGATCACGTTTTGCGAGTTCCTGAATGAGTCAAAAGTTATTGGCTAAGAAGGAGTCGAAACTTTCATTCGATTGAAAGTCTGGTACTCTCGATAGGAAGCGATATTAGTCGAAACATTGCATTTCAAACAAACTTTCATTTGAAAGTCTTGGTTCGAAAGTGTTGATCAAAACTTATTTTCGATTGAAAGTATGAAAAGATTCCTTCAGATCTTTTTTTTTTCTTCTCAAAAGTCTTTGAGTGTTGGGTGAAGATTAAGAAAAAAGTTTTGACAACACAAAGTTTTACATGTTTTGAGTGTTGGGAGAGCCCGTTGCATATTCAAAACGATTGTTTTTGGTAGAAAAAGATGAGACGTGTATGTGCGTGTGATCCAAACCAAACAAAAAAACCAGATATTGATTGATAAACTTAATTGAATGATTTAATTGATAGATGATGAGATATAAATACAAATCGTCTACACACAATTTGTATCAACATAACTCTCATGGATTCACTCCACAAGCTCTAATCCATTGTAAAAGAGCTCTTCTCATGATGGAGACTAACACTCTCTCTTTAGGTATTACCTTTTGAAGCACACCCATACAAATGACCTATCATATTGTATTTATAGTGTAGAGAGTCTTGGTCTTCACTCTCCAAGTCAAAAAGTTTCACATGTAACTTTCTTTCAATCGAAACTTTTTAATCGAAACTCCGACACAAGTTTCGATTGAAACTTCTTGCTACTTAGTTTCGTCTCAGATAGTGTTTATAGAAAACTAAGTAGCTCATTTCAAAACTAACATTAGTCTACATTTAAACCCGTTTGAAATTGTGCCTTCAGCATGTAAGCTACATGACATTTTTTTTTCTATCGGGATATGAGGATATCTTTACTTTTAAAAAGGGGCGATACCTTGGTTTAAAAAGTTTGTTTTAACGATTTTCTAATAAATAAAAAGGGTAAAAGTGTAAAAGTATAAAACTAGTTGATGAGTTGACGTTGAGTGCTCCACAAAAGTACAAATCTATGTCCCATGGAAAATGGTTCGCCTAGCCGAGCCCAGATTCGAGCGTGAGATGACGATTTGGGTCCGATGCGCCCCAGATTCGAGCTCATGATGACGATTCGGGTCCGATGAGCGCATCTCCAAACACTACTCACAAAACACAATCTCCCCTGTTGATTGGCCTTCTCGCTACCACCCAAACAATCTCTCTCTCTCTCTCTCTCTCTCTCTGCTGCGATCCCTTCCGATTTCGATTTCAATTTCAAAGCCCTAAATCATCTCTCTCCATTGATTTCTGCACTATTTCAACATCTACTTGCTGTTTGTTGAATCTCCGCCTCTCTCTCGCCGGATCTTCCATTCTCTTCTCTTCTCTTCTCTTCTCATCTCAAATCGTTCCGATGACTGAACGTAAGCTTGATCTCCCCGACGATCTCATCTCCTCCGAACTCGCTGATAATTCATGGACTCCTAAAGGTACTATCTAATCGCCACTTTTGCATTTTTGGAAATTCGTTGATTGTGTTTATCTATCTATGATTCGTGTTAGGCGTGGTAGGTTAGGGTTTACTGATCTGCAATACGCCTCGAGCTTCACGCACTCACGCTGCTTATCCGTTTTGAATTTGTTTCGTTATGTTTTAGACTACGTGTGTTTACTTTCGGTTGACTGTAGGTCGTGGTCTCATTGCTTTGTGCTGATTATGAATTCATTTCATTTGGTTTTTGATAAGCGAGGATGTGTTTTGTGAATCTGTATGGAATTTAGCTCGTTTCTGTTTAGGTGCATGACCAATTGAGCAATCGGTATTATCGAGATAAGGTTTGTTATATAGCCATTAAGTTTTACTAGAAGTTCAGCTACATTGGTAGGAAAATGATTAATTCCTGCTTTACGTGATTTAGTTTGACCTCAGTGCCATTTTGGATCTACTTATTAGATCTTAAATCTGGCTTTGTGTTGATATTAGTAGTTTCGTAGGACTTAAACATCATAATTCTTCTTGGACTAGATCTTTAGCTGCATCATGCTTAAGCATTTGAGAAGCTTTTTTTTTTTTAAAATTCCTTAACCTATTCAATTTGACTGGAGGTGTATGAGTGCATCATTTCTAAGGTATTAAGACACGTAAACTGAAATGACATGCGATCTAATTATATGTTAAAAGGATCTGTAAGGACTGTAGCGATCTTTAGTAATGGAAGCTTCCTTTCTCTATTGGCTGTCTTTTTCTGATGTAGCTAGTACATGTGAGACTTTGTATATTCATATAACTTTCTTGTATTTGTTTGACTGTGATTACAAAACCATCACTCATATGATCATGTTTTTTTCTTTGACATGTATAGCTTCAGGAGGGAATGATGAGGATAAGATGATGGGTTTGGTAGATGATTCTAAAGGTTGGTTTATAAAGGGTTTGTAGTTTTACAGTATTTGCTTAACAAATAAACAGCAATTCGGGAGTAGAATTTTTCTTTCTCTACTACCAATGTACCGTCTTATTTTTGTTGAGTTCTTATGATTTTTGTGCTTTGCTTGATTTGTCAAAGATCATGCGGGTCTGGACAACAGCATCCCCTTGTCTCCTCAGTGGCTTTATGCTAAACCAAATGAGAGTAAACTGGTAAGTGATCTGATAATAATTAAGAAGCCTTTATATGTTCAGAAACTTGACATCAGAAATTGACACTGACTATGTTTTGAAACGCTGAATCATAGGTGGATAGTAAATCATTTATTAGTCATGGTCTTTTTTTAACTAAACTATTCAAGTATACATATGTTCTGAACTATATCTTCTTTCTCTAAATGACGGCAGGAATTGCGTGCACCAAGCTCTTTTTCTCTTGGAACTGATCCCAATGTGAAGGAATGGCGTTCTGATGTCACTGATGAGAAAAAGGATTGGAGAAAAGTTGCAAATGACACAGCAAGCGCACTTCGTTGGCGGGAAGAAGAAAGAGAAACAGGCTTACTTGGTAGAAGAGACCGCCGTAAAACTGACAATCGTCGTGTTGATGTCGGTAGAGACACCACCGATACTAGAGGCTCACCTCCTCTCGACAGGTGGAATGATGTTGGTAACCGTAATTCTGGTCTGGAGACCCGACGTGATAGCAAATGGTCATCTAGGTGGGGCCCAGATGAAAAAGACAAGGAAGCTCGACTCGAAAAGCGAGCAGATGTTGAAAGGGAAGATAATCATGGGGAAACTCAGACTCAATTAAGTGCCACAAGATTGACATCTGAGCGTGATTCAGACACCCGCGATAAATGGAGGCCCCGCCACAGGATGGAGGCAAACTCTACCGGACCGGGTTCTTTCCGGGCAGCACCTGGATTCGGGCTAGAGAAAGGACGGGTTGACAGTCCAACCACTGGTTTCACCATTGGACGTGGCAGGTCTAGTGGACCCATTGCAAGACCTTCATCTGTAGGGTCCATTGAAAACAATGATAGTGTGCCTGGCAGGCCAGGTCTTTCTGCTGGTGTGTTTCTTTATCCACGGGGAAAACTCCTTGATATATACCGTACACAAAAACTTGACCCGATTTTTGCTAACATGCCTGACAATATCATACAAGTTTCTCCAATAACACAAGTAACTGCTGTTGAGCCACTTGCTTTTGTTTCTCCTGATAAAGATGAAGAGGTATGCTAAAGTATCCTCACAGTTCTGTCACTGAATCTTTTACTATCATCTAGATTTAACAAGTTAACACATTTGGCACAGTCTATTCTTGGTGATATATGGAAGGGAAAAGTCACCAGTAGTGAGGTGTCATACAATTCATTTTCAAAGGTCAGATCATCTGAGAGTATTGCAGGTAACTATAGGTTAATCCTTATGAAAACCCTTTCATAATTAAGATTAACCTGCATATCTTAAAAATCTGAGTTTGTTGTATTTAGATGCTGGAAAAGATAATCTCTCCTTGATGGAGGAATTGGTTGATCCAAATAAGCTAATTAATGGAACAGTTGCTGAGAGGACCCTACTTTTTAGTGCTCCTAAAAGTAACTTAGATGGTGAGTGACATATTCTTATATTCGGTTATTATTTGTTATCCGTTCAATTGTAAAACTATGTCCTTTGTTTCAGGGGAGCAAAGAAATCCAGAAATAGAATCATATGAAGGGAAAACAACAAGGTCAAAGAGTGGAATTGTAGCCAGCAATGTTGATGATAGTTTGAATCTTGAAGTCACTGATTCAGCTTATGTGAAGCATAATGATTCAAACTTGCTCTTTGCCATGCCATCATCTGAGCAGTATTGGAGTGAAAATATGCAGCAGCCCATGAAGAGTAGTATTAATAAACACTTGGCTAGTAGTATCCCTCCTGATGAGCTAAGCTTGTTATATTGTGATCCGCAAGGTGAGATCCAGGGCCCGTTTCTTGGGGTCGACATCATTTCGTGGTTTGAACAAGGCTTTTTTGGGGCGGAATTACCTGTTCGTGTGGCAGATGCGCCAGAAGGAACACCTTTTGAGGAACTAGGAGATGTTATGCCACATCTTAAAGCTACACATAGTTACACCACTGATACTGAAATCGCAATGTTGGCTCCTGCTTCTGAAGTTGACGTATTGACGGATGATCCTCGTTGGCAGTTGGCTGGTACTAATGGCTTATCTACAAAACCGTACTCGGAAACTCAAGGCTTTAACGATGAAGGTTAAACTTAAACTCATTTTAAATCTTTTTTTCTATGTTACCATCGTATTTGAATACTTAATCACAATAGTTTTGTTGTTTTTTTAATTCTTTTTCAGAAATTGTTTTCCCAGGGAGGCCTGAAAATTATGTGAATAATAACATGGTTCCTACTGAACCTGGCATGTCGAGCCAGAATGATAATAATATGCACCCATTTGGGCTGTTGTGGTCTGAGCTTGAAGGGTCTAGTTTAAGGAGAGATCAGCCATCTAACACACCGTTTACTGGTGGCATTCAACAGCAAGCTATGAACCCTGTTGGTGGGGTAGCTGATTACAGAAGGAATGCACTTTCTGAAAGTAACCTGTATCAAGATGCCATGTCCGCATCCACCATGAATCAAGAGGCTTATCACTTTGATTTAGCAGAGAAACTTAGGTCTCAACACATCCAACAACAGCTACTTCAACAGCATAATCTGTTATCTTCTTCCCACTTGAATGAGCAAAGGTTGACTGGTCTAAATGGTCAAGATCTTGACCACATTTTGGCACTTCAGTTGCAACACCAACAACAGCAACAACAGCAGCAGCAACAACAACAACAGCAGCAGCGGCAGATTCAGCTTCAACACCAAATGTTACTTAAAGAGCAACAATCTAGACAGCAAATGCTCCTGCTTGAACAGTTGGCACAAAATCAGAGGTCACACACAGATTCTGCAAGGTCTCATAATGTACTTGATCAAATGCTTATGAAGAATCAGATTTTAAGTGAAATGCAACAACGTGAGCATCTGATTCAAGCAAAATATGGCCATCAAGGGCGTACAAATGATCTCATGGAGATGATGATGCGTGCTAAGCATGGACCTGTGTCATCTTTAGAACACCAGATGCTTCAACGTGAGCAATTGAGACAGTTGGGGTTGAGGCAGAGAGTTGAAATGGAGGAAGAAAAACAACTTGGTTCTGACTGGTTTCACCGAGCCAACTCACCTGGACTTGGGCTCGGTTCTTCAGATTTGAGTCACATTGAACGGAACGTTTTGATGCAGGAACAGATTCAGCGAGGGATTTACGACCCAAAACATTCACTGTATGAGCGCTCATTGTCAATGCCAGGTGGCGGACCGGGAATGAAACATGATGTTGGTGGATTTCACCACCCTTTAGTGCCTAATAGTTACCGTCGCTCACATGTGGATGTAATGGAAGGACAGATGCCAAATGAGTGGATGGAATCAAGGATTCAACAATTGCATATAAATAATGAAAAACAAAAAAGAGAGATGGAAGCATGGAGGAGCTCAGAAGATCAAAATCAATGGATGTCTGGTGGGACCAACGAGGACACTTCAAAAAGGCTGCTTATGGAACTACTACACCAAAAAACAGCCAACCAACCTTCTGAACTATTAGATATAAATAGTGGACTGAACCACCCATTCAGTATTGGATCTTATGGCTTGAATCACGGTGCACCCATTACTGATACAGTAGTGGGCTTTAAAGGCAGTGAAGAGAGCGTGGGCCCAACAAATATACTAAATGGGTTGGGTGCAGAAACTCGAGAAGGTATGATGACTCAGCAGGGTGATGTTACTGCTGTAGATCACAGGCATAACTCACTTGGAATTGGTGGTAATCTCTTCCTCTTTCTCTCTCTCTCTATATATGTGTGTGTGGCTTTACCCAATGTTGGCTCTATTCTTTTTAATTTGAAGTAATGTTCCTAATATGACTATGATTGGGAATGCAGGCTTATACAGGGGCAATATTGGAGTTGTACCTGTTGATACATTTTCATTAGAAGCTGAAGACCGGTAAGAAAAACTACTTATAGGTCAATGCTGAATATGATAATTTTGATTTAGTTTTCATCTACGATCCTGTCCTTAGATTTGAAATATAACATAGTTATTTAAGTAATTTCGAAAAAACTAGTGGAATGGGAATGTATGTAGTGCAATATGATTATCAATTATAATTGAATAATTTTTAATATAGTATTATCTCAAATATGAAGTGATCTTAAAATCCTGAGTGGGATTTTTAGTGGGTATGTTTGTTTGTTCATGAAGAGTTCTTAAAATGAGATGCTCAAAAGCTTTATAATATAAAATAGATGTATCCATACATACATGCAGTACACAGTTTATTTGACATTTGAGTCTGACTTTCCTTGATCGCGGGGCCAAATTGTTATTGTGTTATTCAATGTTGAAACTTGTTTTTCTTCATCTGAAATATTTCTAAAGTTTTTGGAATAACTCGATAAATACACCTTTGAAGAGTTTGTTTTTTCATAGTGTTTTAAGTTATCAAGTTTGTTTGCAGGGTGACAGCTACATCAAGAAGGCCTGAAAATATTTTGTTGAAACGTCCACCGGTTGCACGTGCAGCCTCGTCACATGAAGGGTTATCTGAGCTGGCATCAATATCAGATTTCAGGGGTAGGAGTGCCTCTACTATTATCTCTCCTGAAGGTATATGTTGCAAATAATTGATGGGCAAGCTGCCCAAAATAGAAACCATTTTTTCACTTCTTTTTACTAACATTAGCAACCATTTTAAATAAGGTGTAAAATTGAACTAGACTTCACTTCAATATGGATTTTGGCCACAGTTGCAGTTTATCACCCAACTATGTTGCTTTTGTTTTCAAATCGTATTCTTTGTTTTAGTGTATATGTAATTGTTCTAATTTTTTTTAATATAAACATCATTTCAAACCGTTAAACCGCTAAAACCGCCTGGTTTGACCGACCCACCTAAGCCGGCCGGTTGGTTAGTCATTCTAGAGACCTTAGTTAGCGAGTCGCCCAGAATTTTTGTTAGGACCAAATCGGATTGGCCATCAACGAGTGCCAACTGTCACGTCTGCAATTTACAGATACAATCAGTTAAAAGGTTGTTAAAGTAGAATAGGAGTATGCAAGTGGACAAGTAGATTAAAGTAGAATAGGAGTATGCAAGTGGACAAGTAGAGAGGTATAATTTAGTTAGAGGTAGGCAGGTGTCAGGACCTTTTCTGCTATATATATACTATGTAAATGTAATGAAAGATATATCAAGTAAATACACAAGAAAGCAATTCAGTTAAGATCACGTGTTCCTATATTCTGATTACCGATTACATGGTATCAGAGCCTTGTTCCCAGCTCAGTTTCAGTCCCTGCAGCTCAGTTTCAGTCCCTGAAATCTGATCCCAGCTCCTGTTCGTTTCTCAAGTCCTGTTCCGGTCAGAAACTCCCTGCCCCCGTTAAAATCCTTCTTCGAGCCACATGCGAACCTCACCTCCTGGTGCCTTCTGCAGCATCAATTTCAAGTCTTCACAGTAAACACATTCCTGTGCATTTTTTTGTACATTTCTTGACTCAAAATGACAGACCCAGAGGGTGATAACGTCAAGAATGTTAACACCACCACTAATGCCTTTGATGTTCTATCAATGGCACCAAGACTCACTGATAATAAGCTTAATGGCTCAAACTTCTTTGAGTGGAGCAAAACTATTCGGATTTACCTCCGAAGCATTGGAAAGGACTCTCACCTCGAATCTGATCCTCCCACTGATACAACTAAAACTCTATGGATGCAAACTGATGCAAAGCTTTTTCTACAAATTAGAAATGCCATTGATGTGTCTGTTCTGTCACTCATCAATCACTGTGAGTATGTAAAAGAATTAATGGGATATTTGGACTTTCTATATTCTGGACAAAGTAACATATCTAGAATATACACTGTTTGCAAAACCTTTCATCGGGGGGAGCAAGTTGACAGGTCCTTAACATCTTATGTTATGGAATTCAAAAAGACGTATGAAGAGTTAAACTCTCTTCTACCTCTTAGTGCTGATGTTAAGGTTATGCAAACTCAAAGGGAACAAATAGCTGTGATGAGTTTCTTAACAGGTTTACGACCTGAGTTTGACAACATCAGATCTCAGCTTCTGAATGAATCCAAGATTCCAACCCTTCAAGAAACGTTTGCTCGAATCCTACGTAATGAGAGTACTCCAGCTCATATCTCCACAGCATCGAACAGTGCACTGGTTAGTAAAGGAGGATTTCGAGGAAACTTTCGAGGGGGATCACGAGAGGTAACTACAGAAATACTTCTGGATATCATTCCCCTGCTCAAAATGCTCCAACAACCGACCAAAGTGACATGGAATGTTACTACTGTCATGAACTTGGTCACACCAAGTACAACTGCAAGCAACCAGGAGCACGCTACTCAAAAGGATCCCATGCTCATGCTGCCACTACTTCAGACAACAACACTCAGCCGACTGCTACACTTGTTGAAACAGGTACACCGGCCCAATGTCTTGTATCCTCAACTTCTAAATGGGTAATCGATTCTGGTGCATCTGAACACATGACGGGTAATTCTCAACTCTTATCGAATTTTTGTAATCAAGCACCTTCATCACATGTTACCATCGCTGATGGATCAACTCCAAAAGTAATGGGATCCGGCAGTGCCACCATTACCCCTTCGATTCATTTATCCTCTGTTTTAAACTTACCCAACTTCCCATTCAATCTGTTATCTGTTAGTAAACTTACACGTGGATTAAACTGTAGTGCCTTGTTTTATCCTAACTTCTGTGTTCTACAGGATCTGTCGACGAAGAAGATTATTGGTAGAGGAAAGGAATCTGATGGCCTATATATACTCGAAGCTCAAACCCCTTACTCTCTAGCCTGCCCAAGTTCATCTCCGTTTGAAACCCACTGCCGATTAGGTCATCCATCCCTCCAAAGCCTAAAGAAACTCTGTCCAGAATTCTCTAGTCTGTCATCTTTACAATGTGAGTCTTGTCAGTTTGCAAAACACCAACGTGTCCACTTAAGTCCTCGAATAAATAAGCGGGCTACATCCCCCTTTGAGTTAATTCATTCTGATGTTTGGGGTCCATGTCCTGTTGTGTCCAAGTCTGGTTTCAAGTACTTTGTTTTGTTTGTTGATGACTACTCCCGTGTAACTTGGCTTTATTTAATGAAAAGTCGTTCTGAAGTATTCACTCACTTTTGCTCATTCTATAGTGAAATTAAGACACAATTTAATGTCTCCGTTAAAACATTGAGAAGCGACAATGCAAAAGAATATCTATCAGAATCTTTTCAAACTCATTTTTTGAAAAATGGCATACTTCATGAGTCATCATGCGTGGATACACCAGCTCAAAATGGAGTTGCCGAACGTAAGAATAGGCATCTTCTTGAAGTAGCCCGAGCACTCTTATTTCAAACAAAAATGCCAAAGACATATTGGGCTGATGCGGTATCCACTGCTTGTTTTCTAATAAATCGTATGCCATCCGTTATCCTAAACCATGACATCCCATACTCGGTTTTGTTTCCAACGAAACCTGTGTTTCCAATTGCCCCTAAAATCTTCGGCAGCACCTGTTTCGTTAGAGACACTCGGCCTCAACTCTCAAAATTAGACCCCAAATCTCTCAAATGTGTATTTGTAGGGTATTGTCGACTCCAGAAAGGTTACCGATGTTATTCTCCTACCCTTCAAAAATACATTGTCTCAAGGGATGTCACCTTCCATGAGAATGTTCCATTCTTCGAAACAGTTGTCACTCCCCAGCCAGACCCGTCTGAAGAGTACCTCCAATACTCGTTCGAAGAATACCTTCATCCACCCCCTGTACCTAACCCTTTACCTGAACCCATTCCACCACAAGTACCAGGTCCTGCAGCTCCGGATCAATCACCTGTCATTCGAGTATACGAGAGGCGAAATCGGCTTCCATCAGATTCTGCTCCTGAACCAATACTTACGTCGACAGATCAACCCAATAATCCTCCTAATTCCGACTCTGATTCTGATCTACCCATTGCCATGCGAAAAGGTAAACGTGCCTGTACACACCCGATTGCTTCCTTTGTGTCCTATGATAAATTAACTGCAGCCTCACGCTCGTTTGTTGCCAATCTGGATTCCATCACCATCCCCAAGACTTTGGGGGAGGCTCTCGCACACAACGGATGGCGTAAAGCCATGATTGAAGAAATGGAAGCACTTGATCAAAATAACACTTGGAATCTGGTAAATTTACCTATCAACAAGAAGGCAATCGGGTGTAAATGGGTGTTCACGGTTAAGGTCAATCCAGACGGTTCATTAGCTCGGTTAAAAGCTCGCCTAGTAGCCAAAGGTTATGCTCAGGTTTATGGCATGGATTACTCAGAAACCTTCTCTCCCGTGGCAAAGATGTCTTCGGTACGTCTCTTTATCTCCTTGGCTGCCACATATAACTGGGATTTGTATCAGCTCGACATCAAGAATGCCTTTCTACATGGCGATCTCCAGGAAGAAGTCTACATTGAGCAACCACCTGGGTTTGTTGCTCAGGGGGAGTCTGGGAAGGTATGTAGACTCAAGAAGTCCTTATATGGTCTCAAGCAATCTCCTCGTGCTTGGTTTGGGAAGTTCAACAAGGTCGTGACAGAGTTTGGGTTAAGAAGAAGCTCTTATGATCACTCGGTATTCTTTGCATCATCCGCTGCTGGTTGCATTTTACTTGTCGTGTACGTAGACGACATAGTAATAACTGGAAGTGATAGAGATGGAATTCAAAAGTTAAAATCATTTCTTGGAAACAAGTTTCAGACCAAGGACCTTGGCACCCTTAAATATTTTCTGGGAATCGAAGTCTCACGGAACAGAAAAGGTATCTATCTATCACAACGAAAGTATTGTCTGGATGTACTTAGAGACTCTAAAATGATTGAGACAAAGAACTGTGACGCACCCATGATACCAAACGGAAAGTTAGGAGCACATGAAGGTGATCCCCTTGCAGATGCAGAGAAATATAGAAGAATCGTCGGTAAGTTGAATTACTTAACCATCACTCGACCAGATATTGCATTTCCAGTGAGTGTGGTAAGTCAGTTTATGTCATCTCCAAGAACCTCACATTGGGAAGCCGTATGTCACATCCTCAAGTATCTTAAAGGAGCTCCGGGTCGTGGAATCTTATACCAAAATAATGGTCATCACACGGTAGAAGGGTTCACAGATGCTGATTATAATGGGGATCCTACAAGTAGACGATCCACGACTGGGTACTGTATCCGCGTAGGTGGTAATCTGGTATCATGGAAGAGCAAGAAACAAAGTGTTGTCTCCCGTTCAAGTGCAGAATCAGAATACAGGGCTATGGCACAAACCACATGTGAACTAGTCTGGGTCCGGAATCTCCTCGGCGAAATTGGGTTTAAACAAAACAAACCCATGAACCTATGGTGCGATAATGAGGCAGCTATTCATATCGCAAATAACCCGGTATTTTATGAAAGGACGAAACACATTGAAGTTGATTGTCATTTCACTCGGGAGAAGCTGGAAGATGGAACAATTGCAACTCCTCATGTACGAAGTGGGGAACAGCTAGCAGATGTGTTCACTAAAGCCTTACCTGGATCTAGAATCAGTTATATCTGTAACAAGCTGGGCATGATCAATATATACGCTCCAGCTTGAGGGGGAGTGTTAAAGTAGAATAGGAGTATGCAAGTGGACAAGTAGATTAAAGTAGAATAGGAGTATGCAAGTGGACAAGTAGAGAGGTATAATTTAGTTAGAGGTAGGCAGGTGTCAGGACCTTTTCTGCTATATATATACTATGTAAATGTAATGAAAGATATATCAAGTAAATACACAAGAAAGCAATTCAGTTAAGATCACGTGTTCCTATATTCTGATTACCGATTACAAAGGTATTAAATTGAAAATTGGTTTCTGTAAGGCAGCTGTTATCAAAGTGGGAAGGGGTAAAAGTCTGTTTCTACCTTGGCGCAATTTGCTTCATATGCTTGTATCTCATTAGAAACGTTTAAAAAACCAATCATTTATTTCATTCGGTTTATTTTTTTCAACTCTTGGATTTTATGATTAGGCGGGAGATGGGAAGCAGGAGGCAATGTAGCAGATCAAGGCGCCGAGCTCATGACAAACGGGAATAAGGATGTTCGTTCCAGAAGGACGCCATCATGGAGCGGTTCTGACGTGTCAGACACCGCATCTTTTAGCGACATGCTTAAGAGCAATGCTAAAAAGGCAGACAATCACACAGCAGCAGCTTTAGAAAGCGCAGACGGACAAGGGGGTAAAATTGTAAAGAAAAAAGGCAAAAAGGGGAGGCAAATCGACCCTGCTCTTCTAGGGTTTAAGGTTACCAGCAACCGGATAATGATGGGCGAGATTCAACGTATAGAAGATTAAGCTGACCCGATAGACGGGTCTTTCTCGTTTTTCATCATTTGTTGTTTTATTATTATAGCTTGTATGGATCTATACAGTGTTTTGCGCAAATCCTTGTTTATATACCTCAGTTTTGCATCCATTGTTTATGATGCTGCTGGGGTAATGAGGCTAGGCATGCATAGAATTTGCTTGTAAAGCTTGTACAGGCCTTTTATTCTTTTAAGATCTAATATGTAGTTCAGTTCAAAGGCAGTAATATTTAATTATAAAAAGCTACTTATATATCATCCAAATATGCTTCTAGTTTTGTTCATATTAAATCCGATTCAATTATCAATACGACATTTTAACCGCCCTCATCGCCTAAATAAAGTAAATAACTTGCAAAGATGTGTCTGATTATCCCGTGGTAAGCTTCGAGTGTTTTACTGTCTCTGTTGGTACTCCACATCTTCATTGAGAATTCATTCTCATCGGGTCCATGTGTCCGAGACCCGTTTTACCATTCTTGCAGGTTGCTATTTATGCGACAAGGAACTTCGCTACCTTAAGACAAAGTTACTGTTGCTGCTGTTTACCAGGGCTTTCATTCAAAGCTTCTCACACTTCTCCTTCCGACTTCTAGCATCAGCCACCAGTCAATTGACAAAGGGAGTTTTAGTGAAGGTTTGAAATCACTCACATCAATTCAAGTAGGTTAACCACGTCTTATGGCTTCTTAGACTAGCTTTTGAACGCGTTTCACAAGTCCCTTTAGGAAATGACTTGAGTTTAAATTTAACTTTTTTATTTTTCTGCATTCGACTTTCTTGAAGGCCCTTTTTCTAGTACACGATACGTTTTTTAGATTCCGTTAATTAGTAGTTTTTCGTGAGTTTTTTTTTTGTTTACCCTAAAAAAGTTGAATATTTGATTATCCGTTATCAAGTAGACAAGTAGTGATTAGTTTCTTCTGCATAGTTTTGGTTAATAAATTGGGAATGAATTTGTATACTAATTCACAAAAGGTTTCGTGGTGTAGTTGGTTATCACGTCAGTCTAACACACTGAAGGTCTCCGGTTCGAACCCGGGCGAAGCCATTCTTTATTTTTACCTTTTGCTATCTATTCATTGAACCCAGCACCTCTACATCGTCTTAAGACGATAGATATATTTTAGTGCTTCATATTTTAATTGAACATCAAAATTTTTTCTTTAACATAGGAATTGAATCCTCCTGATCTGAAAAGACAAACCTCAACCAGCATGGAGATACCGCTAATCCAAAAAGACTCTTTTAGATGCTTTTAAAGGCCCTTTGAGTGCTTCATATGGATAGCACTTTTTGATGCTTTGAGTGCTTCATATGGAGAGCACTTTTTTAAATGGGGTTTGGGTTGTACTGATAAAGGTGTGTCTAACCAGAAAATGATTATATGTTCAAATAAATCTCTCTGTTCTTGGTTGAAGCTTTCTAAAAAGATCAGGTCATTTTTTTGTGACTTGCAAATTTGCAATATATATCGATATTCCACTTAAATAGTTTTGAACTAACTCTTACCACTTAAAAAACAAAGTCTTATCCAACACCTAAGACTGAATACCCTTTGGTAATAATTTAAACGGTCTAGTTTCAGTTTTTTAAATCATGAAAAAGAATATATATGAATTATAGTGAGGGGTTACTTCCTGAAAAAGAATAAAATTGCCGGTTGAAATAATGGATAAGAATACACATGGTGGATAATTTTACTTGGCTCAGGATTATCCTTAAATAGTCGATGAAGATTTGGTGCAGGATTTGTTTTCTTGTGGTCCTATCCTATGGTGGCCTGGGTTTTATTGTGTTATTAGGGTGGCGGAAAGCGACGGATCATGGTGGTACACCACCATCTCCACTGTCATTGTTTGTCGGTTGACTTTGACCCCTTTCTTTCAACTTTGACTTTTTTTTTTAACAGCAGATATATTACCACCAGGAAAACCCTAGTAGCAAGGAGCTAGGGAGGGGAAGAAACTGTACAACACCAGGAAACAAGAAAATAAGGAACTGTAATTTCTTTCAACTATTAAGTTTGACACTTTTTAGGGGAACTTTTTTTTCACCTTGACCATCTATGATAAAACACTTTTATCCAATATCAAAATATCATTAGGCCAAAGACCTTTTAGTGTTTGCGGTGCCGGCTCAACTTTGTAATAAACCCAAGCTTCCACTTGGGGCATCCATTTTCAAAAAGAAATTACACAATGTTGATACAATGTTTACTTTCACTAATTTAACAATAACGTTAGGTTCTGTGTTGATGTATCTGACTGACTTGACTCGGTCAGGAGCTTTAGAAAGGTTGACTCACTCATTACTCAAAATAGGAATGGGTCGCCAAAAACTAACTCGGTCAGACGTTTTTCTAGGCCAAATAAACACCCTGACCACCACTGATTGAGTCAGTGGCCAGGTCTGAACAGACCGGATCAGACATTTTCAAACAACCACTGGGGTTGTTTGATAACTACTTATAATGTGCAGTCAGAGCTGACTGCTGACCGAGAAGTGGTCAACTTGTTTGTTTGTATCTGACCAAAATGTTGACCGACTAAGTGGTTCTGAGACAAATTTTGGCTTACCAAGTGAGTAAAAAAAACTGTTCTAATCGAGTCGGAAAATGTGATTTCTTGCAAACAGCCTTAAATAGTGCCTTAACGTTATGTTTTTCAAGTTCCCTTTGTGGAGTCCCATTTTCGAAGCTCACTCAGTAGCTCTTTTTTATTTTATTATTATTATTTAAATTTTATATGTTTTTATTCTATGGATACTGTCACACCAAACAACACATGGGCTCAAAAGGTCTTTTTTACTGACGTTTTTATACTTGTTATATGATAATGTCATGTTGATATAAAATCAAAAGTTATAACACGAAGCATTTAGAGAGGTTAAGAAATAACACTTGAGGACCCATTTTAAGTTCGTTTGAGGTCTCGGAAAGGCTTGAGCCGACCCTGGGTGTTTGACTCTTCTATTACTACATAAATTTAAATCTCATGGTCCATTTTTGTTAGTGTAAATACAATTTCATGTTAAAAGTATAAATTTACAAATTTTTGAACGGCAATGCATTAAAAACAGGCAAAAACCTCTAACAAGAAGCTAGAGGCCGCCACAAAAGGAACATATGCATCATATGTCTTAAATTTACAATTAATCCAACGAATAGAAAGTCTACTCTTAAGTCTTAAATATAAAATTTCAAACTTTTAAAGTATATATTTACAAATTAACTTAATCTAATGAATAGAAAGTTTGCTTCTAAATTTAAATTTTCAAATCGTTCTGCACACATTCCTTAAATATATGCATCATTTTCAGTCACAAAAGATTAGATTATTATCCCTTAGTAAAATGACTACTTTTATAATAGGTACAAGTTATAATAGAAAGCGTCTGGTTTATCATTTACATCATGTGTTGGAGCATTTGGATCACTAGGAACGAACCTATCTCTCAAGACAAGGTGCCGAGCGTTAGTAAAATTGTATGTAATATTAGAAGTTGGAGTAGGCTTTGGTGTGGAAATAGGAGTAAAAATCCAATTGATTGGGAAAATTTTTGTATGATGTAATGTTTGGGGGGCTCGGGCTAGCTTCTTGCTAGTCCCGATTTTTCCTGCCCTGTTCGTAATGCATTTGCCGTTCAAAAAAAATTAGCGAATTGATGATATATTTTCTTTGTTAGTATCTATGTGTGCGCTTTATGAGCATTCATTTAAGTTTGATGCTGTATATTTAGTTGTAGATTATTTTTCGAATGAGTGTATACCTAACATAATTGTAAGGCTATGTGTAATGGTTAAGCCCCATAAAGCCTCAACCTTGAGCGTTTAGAGCTCTCTAAAACAGAATCTTACATATTAAATTCACATTGTAAAGACTCGTCAAAAGATTAAAATTTATTTGAGTCTACCCTAAATCTCCCTCGACTCGTTAGCGGCCTAATTAGTATCAATAATCACTTTACATGTTTGCTTATTAAGTTTGAGTTTTGTTAAATTGTATAGTTTCATATGTTAATTCATATGTCACGAGTTTATGTTTGTGTTTATATTTTACAGGTTTGGGCTTGTGTTGGGCTGTATTCTAAAAGAAAGAATCTGGGCTTCAAGATTGGGCTGTAGCTGTTGAAGACCTGGGTTAAAACCCGGTTGCTTGGTGCAGCTGATATAAAAAAGTTGTTATACGCTTCTAGGGTTTCAGTTCCTCTTTTGAAGTTTACGATTGTCGAAATTGCTCTGCTAGGGTTTTGAGTCTTTCGTCTTCGTTTTCAAACTCCAGTTTTTTGTTCTTTCTTGTGGTTAGATCATCACAGCGATGATCTGTTAGATTTACTTCTTCTTTCTGTTGTATTGTACTCGTAAGATTGTTGTAAATCGTCTATTACTATTTTCTGGTTAAAGTTCTAGATCTGTTCGTGTTTGCTTCTGTTGTTGTGAGTTTAGTCTCACAAAATCTGACATGGTATCAGAGCCTACGCTCTGATTCCGTTGCTGTTTTTCATCGCTCGTTCGATCTCTGGTTAGGGCCGTAAAAACCCTAATTCTGGTTTCTTGTTGTTTCCTTGTTCGATCGGTCATAGTGATTCTAGATCGGTGTGATTCTGGGTATTCCGCTGCTTGGTTGTTACAGATCTAGTCTTTGTGTTTTTCGAAACCCTAGTTTTCCAGTGGGGTTCTTGGTTGTGGCTGACTGGAGTTCTGATCTTCATTCGAAGAGAAGGTGAGAAGCTGAAGCTGTTGCTTGTGGTTTTTTCATGGTTGAAGACCCTACCCTAAGTGAAGGTAGGGAGGCTAGGAGGCGCTGATCAACGGTTCTTCTTGCTGTGCTTGCCTGAGTTGTCTTGACCCTAAGTGAAGGTCATCACGACTCAGGCTCATTGGGTGAGACTGTTCCCTTTATTTGTTTTTTCTGTGTTCTATTTCTTGATTTTGTTATCTGGTTGGTTGTTGTGATACTGGTTAGACCCTGGTTAATCCCTGATCTGCCACCAAGAGTGGTGTGGAAACTTGGCTCTGACTGGGTTTATCTAACCTGTATCTTGGTTGTTGTTTCTGTGTTGTGATTATACTTGATTAGGTAATTCTTGTGTGTATCTTGTTGGTGTTTGTGTTTACTTGTTTGTTCTGCATATCTGAATTGTTACTGTGAAGATCATTAGAATGACTGGTACTGATGGGGATGCCTCAACTTCTGCTACTTTGGTTAGCAAAATTGAGGCTAGTGACCCTTTATACTTACATGCTAGTGACTCTAGCACTCTCACACTGATTAGTTTTAAACTTAAAGGGATTGAGAATTATACGGTTTGGGCAAGTGCACTTGAATTGGCTTTAAAGGTCAAAAATAAAATTGGATTTCTTGATGGTACTTGTTTGAAACCAACTGAAGATAATGTTCTGGCTAATCAGTGGGAGAGATGTAATTCTGTTGTTTTGTCTTGGATTTTGAACTCTGTTTGTGAAGAGTTATATGTAGGACAAGTTTATTCCAAGCTTGCCTCAACTGTTTGGTCTGATCTTAAGGAGACTTATGACAAAGTTGATGGGTCTATTATTTTCAACTTGTATCAGAAGATTAACTCTGCTACTCAGAGTGGGTCTTCAGTGTCTGATTATTATAATAGATTGAACACAATGTGGAAACAATATGATAACATGGTTAAATTGCCTACTTGTTCTTGTAATGCATCTAAGAAATACAATGAATTCAGTGATTCTATCAAACTCATGCAGTTTCTTATGGGTTTAGATGATGTATACTTGCCTGTTAGAACAAATTTACTGACCCGTGATCCTCTTCCCACACTTAAAACTGCGTTTTTAACTATTTCCAGGGAAGAGTCTCACAGGGCTGGAAATAGTGGGTCTAAGGGGCAAGTGTCTGGTTTTGTGTCTAAGACTGGGTCTTTTTCAGATAGTACCAGGAGACCTAATAGAGGTCCTAATACCAATGTGAAATGTACCCATTGCAATAAGGTTGGTCATTTGGTTGATAGATGTTTTGAGTTGATAGGTTATCCTCCTGGATATAAACCTAGAAATAGTAGATGGAATAAACAAGGAAGTTCAAATGGCTCTGTTGTTGAGTCAAATTCATGTGTTAATCCATCCCTTACCTGTGGTTCTTTGAGTTCTGAACAAGTGTGTAGATTGTTGAAGTTGCTTGATGAGAAATCTGGAGATGTTGTTCAGAATAATAATGTTGGAGGTAGAATTTGTCATAATATGTCAAGTAATTGTTTAAGTCAGTTTAGTAGTTGTGTTTATGTCTTTGGCTCTGGTATGAACAGTGCTGGATGGGTTATAGATTCTGGTGCAAATCAACATATGGTTGTTTCTGATCAGGGACTTTTAAATTCTGTAAATGTGTCTGATTTTGGAATTAAAATAAAACATCCCAATGGAACTGTAGCTACTGTTACTAAAATTGGAAACCTAAAACTTGCAGAAAATGTTATTCTGCATGATGTTTTTGTAGTACCAGACTACTTTGTCAATCTTATCTCTGTTCATAAGTTAGCTAGGGACAATAAACTAAGGTCTATATTTGATGAACACTCATGTTTTCTTCAGGATTTGTCTACAAACCAGATTGTAGTGACTGGTAAACAAGTTGATGGGTTATACTTGTATGGAAATGTTTCTATGTGTTCTGAGGTGTGTTTCAATTCTGGTGATATGTTAGACCTTTGGCATGCTAGGTTGGGACATCCAGCAGATCCTGTTTTAAAAATTTTACAAGCTGATTTGAATATTAAGCAATTTAAGTCCACTTCTGTTTGTGAAGTGTGTCATAAATCTAAACAGCACAGAGAGTCCTTTCCTCTTAGTAATCATAAAACAACTAGTGTTGGGGATCTTGTACATCTTGATGTGTGGGGTCCTTACAAGGTGACTAGTAAGGAAGGGTATAAGTATTTTCTAACTATTGTTGATGATTTTAGTAGAGCTGTGTGGGTTTATTTTTTGAAAAATAAAGGTGAAGTAGGTTATTGTATAACTGATTTCTATAATCTGATAAAAACTCAGTTCAAGGTCAATATTAAAATGTTTCGGAGTGATAATGGAACTGAATTTATTAACTCTTCTATGGAAGCTTTTGTACATAAGCATGGTATAATACACCAAACTTCGTGTGTGCATACCCCTCAACAAAATGGAATTGTTGAGAGGAAGCATAGACATCTGCTGAATGTTGCCAGAACTCTTTTGTTTCAATCTTGTATTCCTTTGAGTTTTTGGCCTGAATGTGTTCTTACAGCTACTTATCTCATTAACAGGCTTCCATCTTCAGTTCTAAATGGCAAATCCCCTTTTGAAGTCATGTTTAACTTTAAACCTTCCCTGAATCACTTGAGAGTCTTTGGATGTTTGTGTTTTGTTGCTGTTTTGAATAACAATGATAAGTTTAGTAGTCAAGCAGAAAAATGTGTCTTTTTTGGTTATTCAAATGTTAAAAAAGGTTATAAGTTGTGGAGTATTGATAGGAAAGTAATATTTTTTTCAAGAGATGTAAAGTTTTATGAATCTGTGTTCCCTTTCAAAACTACAACTGTTTCTTCTGATGTATCTTCTCCTGTTTCTGCTGACTGGATTGGTTTTTTTGATTTGAATGATGATGTTTTTTGTCCAAAGGTCTCAAGTGAAAATCCCGATGATGAAGGGGAGGTCCATAGTGACTCAGGACGCCCTGTTCAATCTCAGAGTGATACACAGGACAGGGAAGGTGAGGTTCATTCTTCACCTGATTCTGTTCCTAGTGACGGCACTACTGAAATGGCAGAAGGTGGGACTGAGGATGAAATTCATCCATCCTCTGAGGGTATTAGTGTAACTAGGCGCCATTCTACAAGACCAATCAAACCTCCATCTAATCTGAAAGATTATGTGGTGGGGGGGAGTATCTATGGTCTTGAAAAAGTCCTTAGTTATTCTAATCTGTCTAAAGATAATTTTTGTTTTATTTCTGCTTTAAACAAAAGTTTTGAACCCAATTCTTATAATGAGGCTAAACATGATACAAATTGGGTGAATGCTATGAATGAAGAGATGGAAGCGTTGCTTAGAAATAACACTTGGACTCTTGTTGATCTTCCGAAAGGTAGGAAACCCATAGGATGTAAATGGGTGTTTAAGATTAAATATAGGTCTACTGGGGAGATAGATAGATATAAGGCTAGGCTAGTTGCAAAAGGTTATAGTCAAAAGGAAGGCATAGATTTTGAGGAGACCTTTTCACCTGTTGTAAAGCTGGTTACAATAAGGTGTGTTTTGAATCTTGCTGTTATTAACAGTTGGCCTCTTTATCAATTGGACATTAATAATGCTTTTTTATATGGTAGTTTAAATGAAGATGTTTACATGACTTTACCTAAAGGTTATTTCTCAAAAAATGAGTCCAAGGTGTGTAAATTGAACAAGTCCTTGTATGGTTTAAAACAGGCCCCAAGAATGTGGAATGAGAAGTTAGTTTGTGCTTTAACTGAATCTGGTTTTATTCAAAGTAAAAGTGATTATTCATTGTTTTTTAAAAAAGAGGAGAATTCAATGACAATTCTTTTGGTATATGTTGATGATATTATTATAACTGGTAATAGCCCTGAATGTATTGAACAAATTAAACTTGATTTACAAGCTAAATTCAGAATTAAAGACTTGGGAGATTTAAAATATTTTTTGGGTTTTGAAGTCATAAGAACTGAAAGTGGCTTGTGCTTATCACAAAGAAAATATTGTCTTGAGCTTTTGTCTGAGTTTGGTTTAACAGGTGCTAAACCTGTTAGCATTCCCATTGAGCAGAATTATCAACTAACTGCTCAATGTAGAACTAATGATTCAAAGGTAGTTGATGTTTCTGGTTTCCAAAGATTGATTGGAAAGTTAATTTATTTATCCCACACTCGCCCAGATATATCATATACAGTTCAGTTTCTAAGTCAATTCATGCATTGTCCTACTAAGTCTCACCTTAACATTGCTCTTAGATTACTTAGATACCTCAAATCTGCTCCTGGAAAGGGTATATTCTTTGATAAACATAGTAAGTGTGTGTTGACTGTGTATGCTGATTCTGATTGGGGTAAGTGTTTAGTTACAAGGAGGTCTGTAACTGGTTTTTGCATATTTTTTGGTAATTCTTTGCTGTCGTGGAAGTCAAAAAAACAGAAAACAGTATCTCGTTCATCTGCTGAGGCTGAGTATAGAGCAATGTGTACTACATTATGTGAACTTATGTGGATTAAAAATGTGTTCAATGAGCTTGCTGTTGAAATACCTTTGCCTGTTTCTATGTTTTGTGATAATAATGCAGCTGTGTCCATAACAGCTAATCCTGTGTTTCATGATCGTACAAAACACTTTGAAATTGATTTGTTTTTTCTTAGGGAGAAAATTTTGTCTGGGCTTATTAAGGTTAATGGTATAAACACAAATGAGCAAATAGCCGATATCTTTACAAAAGGATTGTTAGTCTCTCAACATGAGTTTTTTTTGTAAGAAACTTAATATGTTGGATATGTTTGCCATATGAATTAAGGGGGCGTGTTAAATTGTATAGTTTCATATGTTAATTCATATGTCACAAGTTTACGTTTGTGTTTATATTTTACAGGTTTGGGCTTGTGTTGGGCTGTATTCTAAAAGAAAGAATCTGGGCTTCAAGATTGGGCTGTAGCTGTTGAAGACCTGGGTTAAAACCCGGTTGCTTGGTGCAGCTGATATAAAAAAGTTGTTATACGCTTCTAGGGTTTCAGTTCCTCTTTTGAAGTTTACGATTGTCGAAATTGCTCTGCTAGGGTTTTGAGTCTTTCGTCTTCGTTTTCAAACTCCAGTTTTTTGTTCTTTCTTGTGGTTAGATCATCACAGCGATGATCTGTTAGATTTACTTCTTCTTTCTGTTGTATTGTACTCGTAAGATTGTTGTAAATCGTCTATTACTATTTTCTGGTTAAAGTTCTAGATCTGTTCGTGTTTGCTTCTGTTGTTGTGAGTTTAGTCTCACAAAATCTGACAAGTTTTGAGTCTATTAATGTATGATCTAACAAATATAAGTCTTTGGTAATTGTTGGTTTTATGTTTTAGTTTGTAGTAACCTTTTTTTTTTCATTTTTATTTGTTGGTTTGATTTCTTATTTTTAAAGTAAACTCGGATATGAAATATATCATAATAATGTAATTTAAAAAATACAAAAGTATCTTACTAAAAATGGTGCATTTTATTAAATTATCTTAAATATATATATTATTTAAATTAAGGTCCATGCTACAAAAACCGAACCATACAAGCCGATTGGACCATGAATCAACCAGTCACGTTGTAAAGACATGCATTATTCGTTAAACTGACCGCTTGAATATGTTCGGTTTTAGCTAGCCACAATAATTATCCGAGTTTTTTCATATTTATATTTGAACATAATGTATTTATTTCTAAACTTCTTTTGTATTTAGAACGATTATTGTTTAAAACTCTAAATACTATTATTTTTTTATATGAACTAAACTACATAGTTGAAATGCAAATATTGTAACTTCTTTTGTATCTAAAGTTTAAAACCTAACTCAAAAGGGATTTCTCAAGTGATGATTTCCTTATTGATGGTGTTTTTATATGAGTCAAACCTGGAGTGTCGGATCCAATATAAACGATTGTAACCCCGGCTTTAGGAAGACTCACTCGAGTATTGAAGATTTGGCGGTTATTTCAGACATTGTTAGAAAAAAAAATACTATTATTATTTAGGGTATGTGTATACTTGGTGTGAGCTTGCCATGTGAAATCTGTCACAAAAGCAGTGACTAGACTCACATGGAAGGGTGTACATGGTGTGAGTTTGACATGTGATTTCTGCAACGTAAGCAATGACAGAACTCACATGACAACTACTCACATGGAAGGGGTATACATGGTGTGAGTTAATATACATGGGTAGTCTTCTGTTCTACTCTCTACGCATTAGTTAGAAGCATTTTTTTTGTTGTAAGAAAAAAACACGGCGTGTAAAAATCATGCACCAAATCCCACACAAGTGAGGGCAGGGTGGTGTTCCATGTCGTGAGTGAACTCATGCGACGGATGATATACCACATGACCTTAGTTCTTTTAGATTTCCATATAGTTCTAAACCAGATTGTTAACATCTGCGCATTGCGGCGAAGAGTCGTAACTCGCGTTACAACACAAAATGCAAAAAAAGAACCTAAGAAAGAAAAAGAAAAAAGTAGATTTTAAAGAAAACATACATACATACACAATAAGGTGATCCTTAATTATTGTTGTAAAAAAATTAGATCACCTCGTCGGTCTGGATCCCCTTTTAGAACGTATGGTAAAAGTAGTTTGATTTTAGCTAGCCGGTCCGGATCGTTGATTTTAGCTAATTTGAAGGCTGTATTTATCATGTGCCATTTGCGGTCATTCATCCTCACATTTCCAAAACCACCAACCAGCCTAGCGATTAACCACGCAAATGCATGAGCTCGTGCGCGGTGACTAGTTCACTGCTTATTCTGAGTATTTTATTAACTATTTTTTTATAATACCATATCATATCATATCATATATAAAATATATTAAAATTAAAAGTATCCCAAAGCCCTTTAGCTGCCGAATCGATATTGGACTATTGGGTAGGTAAAATAATATATGGTATAAAATTCTGCTTTTTTTTTTGGAATATACTAAAAGAAAAAACAAGTTGTATATATGAATAAAAAATTATATTAATTAGTTAAGAGGCGATTGTGACATAAATAAACAACAATAAAAGAAGTGGCTGCTACATAGATGATGACTCACATTATTATGTTATTTATTTTTTAATCACGTGACATTTCATTGTCTTTGTCAGTCTCCCACGTCTTTGGTCAGTCACTAACTCACTATATATAATTCTAAGGTTAATTGCAATGGTTTCGGGGAGGGCTGGATCGGGGGTGTTCGGTGGTCACGGGGGGGTCGGGAACACCATCGCCGGTGGTTCGGGGAGCCCGATCGGGGAGGTGGATTCGGGGTCGGGAGATGAAAATGGGGAGCTGCCACCGAGAGGGAGAGATGGTGCCGGAGGTTCGGTGCACGGCGGAAGAGGGCGGCGACGTGGTGGCGGAGATCTGGTGCGCGGCGGAAGTCGCCGGAAATTCTTGCCGGAGAACCAATTTAACTTGCCGGAGAGTGTGGGGGGAGTGGGGTGGGGAAGACGGTGTATTATATGGTTTTTTTTTGTTTTTTAATTTTAAATAATTTGTTATAAAAAGTATTTGGGGGAAATGGGGAAATGGGGAAATGGGGAAACCATTGCAAACAAAATGGGGAAAAATGGGAAGGGGTGGGGAATGATGAGGTGGCACCAAAAATGGAGTGGGAGATTGGGGAAATGGGAGGGTATTGCAATTAACCTAAGAAAACAATTGCCACTTGCTGCTTAGTGTATGTGGCATGGGTGGTATGAAAGTTATGTTTGTTTATATTTTTTCCTAAATTTTTTATAATTATATTTATTTTATAAAATGCTTTTTATCATTACCACTTATATATTGTATATCTTTCTCATAATGAGTCAGCTATGACGCCTACATAATGATACTGAGGCTATTCGTAATGGGGCGTTTTTGGGCTTCATAACGCCCCATAACGCCCCGTATAACGCCCCGCCCCACTACGCTGGGGCGTTATGGGGCGTTATGGTGCCCAAATTCGCCCCGGGCGTTAGGGATAAAACGCCGAAGAAGGGTTTAAAAGGGGCGTTTTAGTGGCTTTATCCACTACACCATAAAGCCCCATAAAGCCCCTTGTCCAGTCATCGTCCACATGGCGGATAACGCCCCATTTGGGGCTTTATCCACTACACTTAGCCTGATAGTCACCTCTTTGGCCTCCTACACTAAGTACACGTGTTATTTTCTAACTCTAAGACGAGCACACATTTTGGTTTTGGATGGATTCAAGAGAATAAAAAAAAAATGGATGTGTCGATTTTATAGGGGTTTTTCCCTAATGAGTTTAGAGTGCGGTATCTTCATAGCAAATTAGACTGTTTTAAAAGCGCTACATGTAAGGACGGAACTAGAAAAGTTTTTTATGGAGGTCCACAAATATTTTTTATAGTGTCACTATTTTTGAATATTTCAGTTTTATATAAACATACATAAAGAAATTTAATAAAAAAAATTATATAGCGTAACATTGACAACAGTATAACATCAAAAGGAAAAAGTAATATGACTAAAATGAAGAGAAAAGAAAACGTAACGAATGAAAAAAATATATATATACTTGATAAAAAAGTAACTTAAAAGTAAGTAGAAAAATTAACGTGCCAAAAATAATAATATAAAAAGTAATGTAGGTAAAACAAAAAGCCTAAAAATAATGAGAAAGTGGCCAAACATGAGATGACGTGTCTTGACAACCAACATATGTTTATACTATTTGTTTTTAATATATTTGGTTTTCTCGCACCTGAGACCGTCGAAATACTTGGCAGGGTCCAACATGTCATAAACAATAAAGTCATTACATCTAAATCTTTTAATGTAGTTTTTAAACAACTTTGTTTTGCTATACAAAAATGTTTAATACATGACGCAACTTGTTGTCCGTGTATATTCTATCTCTTTGTAAAAAAAATAGGTGAAGCAATAATTCAAAAATTATGCTACGTCCTTTGGAATTAAAAAAATATTAAACTAATTAAATCACACCATGATATATTTTATTATTTAATATTAAATAAAATTAGATAGTAAAAAACTTAAAATCATTATATATATATATATTTATTCTTAACAAAAAGAAATTAATTTCGAAAATTTAAAAAGCATTTTATGTATGTATTGTGTATTTACATTTTACAAAAGTCTACATATACTACTTGATAAAGAAAATGATGAAGAAAAGAAACATTCAATATAACCTAAGTTATTTTCTACACTCAAATTTTAAGCTACTTCTGAACAAGATCTGATGAGACCCAAATTATAAAGAAACCTTTCTGATCGATTCCTGAAAAGATTACCCAACGAAAACCCACCGGTTTGTTGCCCGGTCCGTTTCGAACACGTAAACGTTTCCTCTTCGTTCACCTTAAGAACGGTCTCGCCAATTGCATTTCTAACCGCTTCGATTGTTTCACTTTTAACTTCGTTGCCCGACGAATCGATCACATAGAAAGCGTTTACAGCCGTGGGTCCACTTGTCGTCACCTCCGCCCGAGTGACCGAAAGCCCGTTCTCTCTAAAAATACGAGTCACGTCAGATAATAGCCCGACCCTGTCTTCACCGCATAGTTCTAGCCTTAGGCCCTGTAATACACAAGGACAAAAAAACTTATTGCGATTTTAACACGCAATAATCAATAAATAATATCAAATCTTAGGGTTTCGGTTTTATACCTTTGAGACGCGTCTTTTAACAGCCGCCTCGAGGCAATTGATTACTCGTTGCCTCTCGGCTTCTGAACTGATGGGACATCCATCAGTATGCCGGATGTAAAACTCCTAAAATTTAAAATAAAAAACACGATTAACACAAAATATATAAAAGATAAAACACGCTTAAAACAATATAATTACCTGAAAAGCCTCGGGACCTTCAGCAATGATGGTGGCGTGGAACACAACATACTGCATATCCGTTAAGGTACAAACCGTATCAAAAAGTAACTTAGGCCGATCTGCGCACCTTAAGTTAACGACGGTATACCCTTTCTCGACACAATTTTCAACCGTCACCACCGGTTTATGGCCGCTAGACCCATCGGATACCATATCATATTCATCCGTATCATAATCACGATCTGCATACATCAACTGGTGCAACCGCCGTTGTGTATGGGTCGACCCAACAGAAACGGCGGTCTGTGCACCACGTCGATCCAGATCACCTTTTAGAACGTATAGTAAAAGTTGTTTGATTTTAGCTAGTCGGTCTGGATCGTCGATGGGAAGACCGGTTTCGTCGTCGGTGATGTAGACGATGGACGCCATTCGTGAATTGTGAGTCCAGATCTCGGCGGCAACCACGTTGCATTTGAGGTCGGTTAGGACCGCGAATACCTCGGAAAGTAAGCCGGGCCGGTCGCGACCGGTTAGCTCGATTGTCGTGTTTTCGGATGCGTATTGGACCCCGACTGAACCTCTTAGGGACCGAAAGCTACATCCCCGTGGTCCAAGTGACTGTAACACAACACAATATAGTCAATGAATTTTGATCCTAAAATAACACGATAATTGAATATAAAATCTTATTCAAAGATTAAAATTAAATGGAATTTATTAGTTACACCTAGGCGGTTAAACTGGTCCGATCAGTTTTGATCAAAATCTTATTTTAACCTTTAAAAAAAAACTATAATTTGAGGGAAAAAACAACTAAAATTAGTATAATTTTTTAAAATGATATCTAAATAAAAAAAGGTTTAACTAGATTTTTTTTAAACCAACCCATACATTCAAGAATGGAACTAGAAACTTTTTTAACTAGATTTTCTTTAGAAGTAACGCAGAAAAAAATCTCGAACATTGATATAAGATTTTTTTTTAAGAAGCGGCACATTTTTTTAAGGAGGTAGCACACGTAAATAAAAACAAAAAAAAAATCCATTTTTTTTACTTCGCCCCGGGAAACACTAATACATCAAACCGAAAACCGAATCGTTGGATCTAAATACCTGCTGGATGCGATCCGCGACATTATCTTCAGACAGTTTATTTCCATACTGATCAGTAACATGAAAAACTGTAATTTTAATAAAAAAACAATCAAACATTTAGCATAATGAATTAATAAAATTTAATAAAATTCATCCAAAAATATAAAGTTAAATTTATAAAACATTTATACCATCCATAAACCATCCTCCATCCGAAGAAATATAGGCTCGTTTGATCAACAGATTCAAATCAGTTAAAACCTGAACCACTTCTAATAAGCTCCCCCGCTTATTCGCGCTATCCACCTGTAAAAAAAGTTCCGCTTATTTAAAAAAAAAAAAATTACACAACTAATATAAAATAAATTATTGAATTATTTTAACTGTTGATTTATAATATTAATTAATAAAACATAAAGAGTTAAAGACAGCTTAAAATAGGAGTTTGAATAGTAAATAAATCAGTAAATTAGATTTTAATTTTTAAATACAAAAAAAGAGTTAGAAAAGAAAATAAAAAATAGTTAAAAATATGGTTTAACCTAACCACCCGATCCTATTCGCGACCGGTAACCGGCAGATTCGCCGGTTTCCGGTCCAGTCTGCCGGCCGGCGGCCTGTGGGGCTGATTCTAAAAACAGGGGAATCGGTGTCTTTTGAATACCTTGATCAGAGTCGATTTTTTATCCGTGAGGTGATCAACAGTAACCCTGAAGAATGAAGAACACAAATTCGTTAACAATTGGTTATAAATCGTAAGATTTTGAAGAGAATTGTTGATAATGAGCATCAAATTCATGAGGCAGAGGATTTGTAAACAAAACCCCTGTTCCGAAATTTCACGATTCACATGGGAAATTGAAGAATTTAGGTGACGGAAAAACAGAGGATCCCCAAAATTTACCTAGGTGGATGCATACGATTAACGAGCTTCTCGAATTCGTAATCGACATCTAAGGAAGGAGAACAGTAATGCATTTTTGTTGAATCGCGGAATTCTGAGAACGGAAGGTGGGAATCGAGATTTGGGATTTGATTTTGGTGAATTTTTGAAGGTTTTTTGTTTATGGAATTGTGATATGTGGCTGTGTGTGTGCCTGTGAATTTGTATGGATTTCTAGAGAGAGAAAGGGATGGGTTTCTATTCTAGAGAGAGAAAGTGGTGGGATGAAGGTGTTTGTTGGGTGTGTTCTGTACTGGCTCCTAAAATAGGTGAAGAGTTTTTTATTTATTTTTTTTCCTTTTTTCCTTCTTTATTTTTATTTTTCTATAAGGAAAGAGTACCCTATCTTGTATTCTCGTCTAGGGACGAAGCTTGACTAGAAAAATAAATTGGACCAAAAACAGATAGGGTTGTACTAAGTATATAATGAATTTTCGGATTGAATGAGTATATATTTTCACTTTTGAATGAAAAACGGGTAGGGGTCGGGCCTGGTGGGCCCTCGCTATACTTTGCCCCTGCAAACGAGAATACATTCACGTTTGATGTATTTTCCGCTTAGAAAGAAGGTTGTGTAAGAGAACATACAGAAGGCTCGAAAACAACGTTCCAAGCTATCAAGCGGAAAAAACAGTTTAAGGGTTACCCGATCGCGTTCCCGCTTCACATGAAAAGATGTTAAGGGGTCAACCAAACACAAAAACATCAAAACACGCAATGGTATGGGTGACCACACTTGTACCCCACCATATATTGTTCAAATAACTTTATTTGTTTTGTCTATACCACTTGCATAATGCTTGGTACTTCAAAGGTACATGTGTACAATCATAGAAAACGTCACATAGCTATTCGATTTATGTTTCAAGAATAGTATCAAATGTTTGTTTTGGCTTTTTAGATGTTCTTTGAATCGTATGATTATATCGGCTCGTCAGACCGAAAACTGTTTATATAAACGGTCAGATGAGTACTTTTAAACTGTTTTTATTTGGGTCAGTCTGTCATGACACTCACCAATTGAATCAATAAACCAGATTGGTGTTTGAACTGGATTTTCAAATATTTTTTGTTCTAGAAACTCATTTAGTTATTCGACTCGATATTATATTATTAGACTTTAACAACATTATCGATTTGATAAGTAAACACAACTTTTTGTTCGTGTGATTGCAGTTTCTTTGTAGAACAACATAGGCGTGTTCAGTATTCGGATTGAATTCGAATAATTCAAATTTCAACTCGATTCGTTTCGATTTGAATTCATTGGTTTGAAATTCGGTTCGAAATTTCAAATTCAAATTTGATTTGATGTCTGATATCGAGTTCGAATCGAATTAGAATTTGAATCTCAAATTCAAATTCGATTCGAAATAGACATTCATATATTCATACACACACACACATATATATATACACTATATATTTATTTTTTATATAAACAAAAATAAATAATTATACAAATATAATAAATTAGTTTTCACAGACAACTCATAATTTACACCTATTTAAAATCTTAAAAGTTTAGAAATATTTAATTTGAAAACACGTATTCTCTAATTTAGGCCAAAAAGTTGGTATTATGTGGGTTCACCCAATCAACATCATTTTTCAAATGAAATTAATGATATTATGTTTTATAACTATTTTGTTGTCTAGATGCATAATAAACTTGTAAATCTTATGTTTTTTGGTGATGCTTAAGTTGATTTTTGAATGATAAGTTATCTATCACGATAATTAGTGAACAAAGTTGTTTTGGATATGAATGTTTTGAACATTAAACTAAATTTTATCAAATATGAATGTTTTCATTTTTAATATTAAACTATGTTTTTTTTAATTTTATTAAAATAACTTTGAATTTCTTCGAATTCGATTCAGATTCGATTCGAATTAATCCCACTCGAATTCAATTCGATTCAAATTCAGGTTTTAAAAGTTGAATTCGAATATTTTGATTCAATTAATTCGAGTATTCGAAATTCGATTCGTTGAACATCCTTAGAACAACATATAATTTTATATATTTGTGTTACTAAAAAGGTATTTATGTTAGTTAAAAATAAATTGTTTCTTTGTATTATGGTTTCTTTAATAGAAATCTAATGTACTATGATAGAATATTTAACATTTTGTACTCAGTTGTGGAAACAAAATCCAAAATGATCACAATACAAAATCCAAAATGATCACAATGTTGGTCTATTTAAAGTCATGGGCAATGTGAAATGGGCAATGTTTCACATGACAATTTAATGAAGATGTTGATGCTTGTCATTTTGAACTAGGACGTATCACGATAGTTATTATTACGCGTATATACAGCTGTCGCCAGATAAAACGTGTTTATCATGCATGAAAGTTTCTAAGTATGGTGTGTTACATAACCATTGCGTCATTGGTTGCTATATATGTTGTTTGTTCTATAATATTATATCATATCAACGAGTCACACGTTAGATATTTTGTCTGACAACCCAAAAATTGAGACGTCACGTAAGTTGGATTTACACAACACTTACTTAAAATTAACATTTAGTATTCGTTGCGAAAGTGAAACCAAATGCCTTAGCATTTTGAAATGTTAATACATCAAAGTTGTTGTTTAAGGCTATGAAATAGGAGTTTAATCTTCATTATTGTCAAATAGTCTACATGAGTCTTTAAAACACTTTAATAAACAAGCTTTCATAAACGTTTGAAAACACATCACAAGTTACAATTTAAAATAATATTTTAACCACCTCATCTCATCGTGAACTATCCTTTTCTCCATGATGGTAATTTGAACACTTTTAAACTCTTAGGTAAATCAAGCATTTACCTTCAAAACACAACTTCAACGGGTGTCTATACTCTCGATTGTGTGTCCTATTTGTTTGTCTTGTGATGAGACCATTGGGGGGGGGGGGGGGGGAGGGGGGGTGGGTGGGTGGGTGGGTTGAATTGAGTTATGTTTCAATCCCTTTCTTTTACCCGATATGAAACTAGCAATAAATAAACTATATTATTAATAATTAATTAGTAAAGTTCATTTTTTATTCTTATAAATTATTTAATAAAACATTCAAATATCTTATATCAAAATTAACACACGAAAAAAAAACGGAACGAATATAAGAAAAGATGTATAAAATTGAGATCTTAAAACACCAATGTATTGTGGGTGTATCAGTGTATGTGTATAAATGAAAAGATGCATAAAATTGTAAATTTTCTTTTGTTTAACTATAATGAATATCATCTTTATGACTTTATGTTTAATTGTGGACCTTAATTCGAGGTTGAATTGAATCGTTTTTTATCTAAATCTCGTTTAATTTGAATCGTATACTTGAATTATGAATATTTAAACGATTGATAATGATTGAATCCGTGTAATGTATTGTGTATAGACAATAATCATCGAGTGATTTTGATATTTTTCCTCTAAATTGTGTCGCAATGCGCACAAATTTTGTCTAGTTATTTTAATTTATCAAAGTTAGTAGGGTTATAACTTTTAGCAATAATAATAAGATTGTTTTTATATGACCTACATATCACGAGTTTGAGTAATGAAAATAACATATTGGAAAATTATAGAGTAATGATATATAGTGATGAGGATAGGTAAAATCCGGATGTGCAAGTACAATTAAAGACTTAGCATTACCGAGATTAATGTCACCAATCGCATTTGCTTGTGACATACAGACATACAGTGGAGAAGATACAGTTGCGGATGATAAGAAGCAAGTGCATCCGTTCAAGTTATGGAAGATGCGATCTCTTTAGTTAGTATAAATAGCTATGATTCAAATGTAATCATCACTTTTTCAGTTTGAATAACACCGTTAATTGTGTTTTTTTTTAATATCTACTATTTGTACTCAAACCTCATGGAATCAATAAAGGGTGTTGATTCACCAATTCTTTTCCATTTCTAAGCTAGATTCAAAAGTGAATTGCAAAGTTCTATCTACATATCATGAGATTTTGTTCTTCATCATATAGTTTACCCAACATACACAAAAATGAAATACATACGAAAATACAAAATACACAATAATGATAATTCTTTACCCAACATACACAAAACTGAATACATACGAAAATGTCGTATGCAATAGATTTAAATTTATAAAAAAAATGATATAATACTAGAAGGGTGTTTGCACGTCACTAAAGTGAACACAATATAATAATACATACACTTATAAATACTTAAATGATTCATTGATGAAATATCATATAAATTAAGGTTTAATAAAAACTAATAAAATAATGTAAATATAAAATAATAGGAAAACAAAAAAAAAATTGATTAGGTACATAATTAGATTTATAAAGAGATTTTGTTATTAATTATTTATTCAATTACTATAAGTGACAAACACAATTTACTATTAAAATTTTAAAAACTAATATAAAAAAGACAATTATAAATATATTATAACGAGTTTATTGATTGTGTTTTTTAAAGTTTTGGGTATGAGAATCCCACGCGCTTTGAGGATATTGAAAGCATCACATGCTGCTGTTGTTTTCATCAAATCAAATCGGATCTTTGAGGGCTGTAAAACTCCATTTGTAAGGCGAGAGATGGGACCAAATCCCCTCTTAGGTTAATTGCAATACCCTTCCCATTTCCCCAATCTCCCACTCCATTTTTGGTGCCACCTCATCATTCCCCACCCCTTCCCATTTTTCCCCATTTTGTTTGCAATGGTTTCCCCATTTCCCCATTTCCCCATTTCCCCCAAATACTTTTTATAACAAATTATTTAAAATTAAAAAACAAAAAAAAAAACCATATAATACACCGTCTTCCCCACCCCACTCCCCCCACACTCTCCGGCAAGTTAAATTGGTTCTCCGGCAAGAATTTCCGGCGACTTCCGCCGCGCACCAGATCTCCGCCACCACGTCGCCGCCCTCTTCCGCCGTGCACCGAACCTCCGGCACCATCTCTCCCTCTCGGTGGCAGCTCCCCATTTTCATCTCCCGACCCCGAATCCACCTCCCCGATCGGGCTCCCCGAACCACCGGCGATGGTGTTCCCGACCCCCCCGTGACCACCGAACACCCCCGATCCAGCCCTCCCCGAAACCATTGCAATTAACCTTACCCCATCCATCTCCTTTTTATCATTTTTTATAAAAATTTTCATTTTGCCTGTCATATATATATTCTCTTTCTGTCCTTGTAAACCGGTAGCATGGTAAATATCTTTTTATAAAAATATTAAAAGTATAAATCCTTAGACTATATGTAATGGGTTTGATGGGGGCGCCACCCCCTACGTAGCGCCCATTTCACGCCTGAAAACCAGCCCTCTAAAATAATTCAAATATCAAATTTATCCGTTTTAATATATTTCAAAAAAATAAATATATAATATGACATTTAAATCTTAATTTTTTTAATCTTTTTCATTTTACCTATTTTTTAATCCATTATTATGACTCTTTATTTGAATTTCTTATTAGCATCTTTTCTTTTCATCTTTTTTATGACCTGATAAGCATTAATAAATATTTTATTCTAACAATTTATAAATCAAAACAATTTTGTATTACCAGGTAAGGTAAGCAAAACAATTTTGACAAACACAAGCTAAAGTGGATAAAAACAATTTTGTATGACGAAGTGAGCACTAACAAATTTTGTATTCAATCAATAAACCTTTGACAAGCACAAGCCTCAATCGATAAAAACATCAAAGGCCCCATGTTAAGGGCAACTAAAGAAAGATGATAATTTCATTGAACAAGCCTACATCGTCTAAACTAGTGTAGTTAACCTAATGAAATAAAATAGTATATTCGTAAAAGGTAGAGTTATAATTTAATAAAAATATAATTAAGAAATGATATATATAAAATTTAAAATTTATACTAAATATATTTGATCTTTTATAGGATTTTACAAGGACACAGGGACATATATGAAATTATCCCATTCTAAAATAGCCCTTTATAATTATTCACCAAAACAAATAATCTCTTTATATATAGCAACTTCCAACCAACACCTATGACTTTGTGTAATCCAGGAACACCCCGTTAGGTTATGTGTAGTTATGGAGCTTTTCTACAGGGCAAATACTGACACGTGACATTCTAGTCAGCAAATCGCTCATGAGAAAAAGTGGTGTAGTGAATGGAGCTTTTTGCAATCATTACACAATCATTTTTATAATTTAAATAAACAAATTAAATAACATTTTTAATTGAATAAAAACATAAATTACATAAATAGAAAAAAATAATATAAAATAAATAAAAAATAATAATAATTATTTAAAAAGCTAATCATCGTCTTGAACGTCATTGTAATCGTCTTCTTCATCGTCATTGTCATCATCATCGTCATCGACATTGTCAACTTCGGCTTTGTAATGAACGAACCGACCATGCATGTTCCACCAGATTTGCCATTAGAGCGTTATGTTGTTCTTTAGAACGCATGAAAGCCTAATTCTCCTAACATTCTTCCATGCTTGCATTTGGTATCTGCTCCACATGTTCGGTCCGATGATCTGCACAAATCGGCTTGCCTTTGTCCTTCTTAACCATATTATGTAAGATGGTAATAGCATGCATACAATCTTTTATTTTATCCGTTGTCCATAATCGACAAAGGTTTTTCACAAAATGCATTTTTTTTCCTAAGAGTACCAAAGCAACATTCGATATCCTTTCTTAAACTCTTGTATCTTTTTGAAGTATTTCTTTTTATTCATCTATGGGGTCTCTAGAAGTTTTGACGATGAAGTAATACTCTGGATATATGCCATCTCCCAAAAGATATCCATGTGGGTAGTAGTTTCCATTTACATAAAATGAAGCCACGGGCGCCGTCCCTGATACGTAATCTTCAATGACATTTGAGCCCTCCAAAACGTTGATGTTATAGTTGGATCTGACTACACCAAAATGATCATGCCAACTCCGTTGGTCACTAGAACAAACGACTTGCAGAATGAGTGTCTGTCCCTTTTAATCACCACGTGTGTGTTGACCTAGCCATGCGGTTGGACAGTTATCTCACTGTCAATGCATGATACCAATCATGCCGGGTAGATCAACCATGTACTTGCATATGTTGATCATATATATTTTGAAGATCGTTCCACGTCGGCTTTCTTAAATATCGTGCCTCATATAGCTCAAAGATTTCTTGAAAAATAAATACATATACGTACATATGTATAAATTATATGTAAATGTTATTTAATTAATAAATAATATATACCTTTAGCGAAATGTTCTAAGCTATCTCACATCATCTTTTCGGTCATTTTTAAATATCCATCGTTGATGTCGGTCGTGTTGCCATACTTCAAAATGCGTAATGCCGAAGTACACTTTTGGTCCAAGCTTTCCTCTTGCGTCACATCTTTATTAAAAATAAGAATATCATCGTTCCAAATCGTTTACGTAAGAACATTCCTCGTGCGACAAAACGCGCCAATAACCGTCTAGTTATTATTAAACCTAACCTTCGTTAAAAATATACCGTTGTTCTTTATAACCGAATATATATTTTAAAACTTTACAAATATGTAAATTTTGATAATATACAAATATCTGTAAGATTATACATATAAATTCATAGAACAATTATGTATTTTAATAACGATAATAGTATTACATATAAAATAACAATTTTGTTTGTTATTCATTACTTACTTCTCACAAAATATGATTTTTTTTTTTACAAAACTTTTCTCTACAAATTAATTATTAATTATTATATTAATTATTAATAATTAATTATTAATCTTAATCCTAATAAAGCAATAAAATTTTTGCCACATGTCTTCATTTTAGAAGGTCCACATCACCAACGCCACATGTCAAACTCACAATCAATTACAAATTTAGTAAATCATCAATTAAAACTAATTACTATTTTAATTCAAATTAAATTTTTAATTCAATAAATGACAATTTAATGTAAGTTTGATAAATTTACTCAATAATTTGAGTCTTTTTATAAAATTAATCAACAATTTTCAATTATAATAATTTTTTAATTTATTAAATTATCATTTAATGTTTTATAAGGATTTTACATCAATCATAATCTTAAATCTCATTTGTTTTGCTTTTTTGTATTTATTTAGTTATTATAAACCTAAATTCAGCCCGTGTATTACACGGGTTACTAACCTAGTTATTAAATATAAAACAACCCTTTCAAACCACACAAACTGTGACATCAAATTATTTGTCCGGTCAACACAATCAATCCAACTGATTTGATTATATATTTTCTAAAACCGTAGTTAGTGGTATTATAAAATTATATAATTTAAACAAGCATTTAAATATGTTATATTAGTGTTTAATAATTAATTAACTCATGATCAGCGTGTTTTGGGGAAGACATGTAAGTAACATGTCGATTAATAAATGGTGGAGATGTGTATCATCCCACTCTTCAATGTTGGAAATCCCACACAAAGTTGGTGAGATGTTTGGATTCTAGCTTTCTTACTAATTATATATATTCATTCATACTTTATTTATAAATGATAAAAGTCATAAATCAACTAGCCAGATCTAGGTTCTTAATGGGACATTTTATGGGTTAAAGTGTATGTCTTAGAATTAAAACATTAAAAGTTTAAATCCTACTACAAAGTATAGATGTTTTGTGTATTTGTTTTTAAATGAACATCTTAATAGGTAAGTAATATGTCTCACAATTAAAAGTTAGATGATTCAGATGGATGTTATGTTATGGACTTGTGGTGTAGTTATTCTAAATAATCTATAAATTGTTATTCAAAAAAGAGTGTTCTATCCTATAAAATCTAGTAATTGATGTTTAAAAAGAAGGAAAAAAAACTAGTAGGAGCTGGAAACATTGACCATTCCAACCAATACTAATTTGTATGTGCGAGAAGTTATAATTGCACCGGTGAAACTGTTTGAAATTTGGTAGCTTATATATGTTTTCCACCCATAAAAATCTATCCGATAAATTTGTGTACTCTTTGAGCAGTCATGTGAAGGGTTGCTTGAGAATAAGGGGTAGTTACGAGTTTTTCACATGCACCTAAGAAGTCAATAGAGAGTCAATAGAGAAACCAAGTGTATCATTCTTTTTGAGTTTTTGTCAAGTCATTTGATTGAAAGTTTATATTGAGCTCCAGTAGGTTGTTGGTTGAGAAAGGGTATTGAGGGAGTAACAGGATTGTTTACACATAAAGGGAGTTAACGGGATTGTTTAACGGAGGTTAATGGAAAGGAGTACTGTCAGCGTTCAATTTTTTTTAAGAAAGAAAGAAATTGTTGGACACAATCGTATTTGGTTGATGAATGAACTAGAAATTGAGCAAAATATTCACGTAATGCTTGGAATAAAAACTAGACTTTTAATTGATTTTTGTGGGGTACCAAATTACAATGGATGTGGCTTGTTTAAATAGCCAATTTTGACCGACTCCAAACTACGATTTAAACACAAATTCTAACCTAAATCCAATTCTATCAAATTACTATACTTACGTAAACTATTAGACAATTATTTAATAAATCAACTAATAAACTAATTTTTATCTAAATCAAGATTAATCTATCAGAAATCAGTAATTTACTCTATAAAATATAGTATAAATTATGGGAGATTTAAATAAATAAAAATAATTAAAGTGACTCGAATGAAATAATTGACAAAAATGTATAGTTATAATTAACATTAGCAAATATACAACAAGATAAAATAGAAGGACAGAGCGATGCATGTTTCGGTTTGAAACTAGATTTTGCCATCCGTGTGTAGTTGTGGGGATTACGCAAAGACTATAATGCTAATAAAATTAAAAAAAAATCGCGTAACATTTCAAATGCTTAAAGTATTAAGTCTACGATGCAAGTGCTATCACTATTTCTTATACTAAATTCACTGAGACTGAAAACAAAACAAAAAACTATGTTACACGACAATGTTACTACAAACAAACACAAACTCATTTGCTAAACTCACATGACTATATTTATATTTATTAGATCATAAAGTCATACGTTTTAATTGTTGCATTTAAACTAAAAAAACAAAAAATAATTTATAGAGATGACATCCACAAAAAATATAATGTGACCAAAAACTAATGAATCTCCGTTAGTAGTTCATAAGCCATCAATTTTGTTTGTAGAATATTGGGCGTGAGATGCTCAGATTTAATCTCACGTGTACGAATATTCTTCTTATAGTTGCACCACCACAACAACAATAAATAGTTGTTTGTAGAATATTGGGCGTGAGATGCTCAGATTTAATCCATCGACTCGTGAGTTTAGCAAAATAATAAAGAATGATGGTAATATTATCTTAAGCTTATTTTTACTTGTATTTTTTTCTAAAAGTTTTTATACTTCTGTTTCGTTTTTATTTTGTTTTAAACAAGATAACGTTTTGTATTAGTAATTATTACCGTCTAAATTTAAGAGCATTCACATTTCATTTAGTATCTTTTTTAATTCAACTGGCTATAGCATTTTTTTAAAATTCACTAAGTTTTTTCTTTTTTTTCTAGTTGCTTACTACCGATTTATTTTACGATGGGATACGGATTATTTTTACCATCATGACATTTTTCATCCACGGTCTCCCATCGTAATGCGCATGGTGATAAAATTCTTAGTTGAATTTAAAATCGGGTTTAATTTCTCTTCAACAATAATTCGTATCGACAATTAACCACCAACACTTTCAATCTTTTTTTACTTGTGTACACTCGCTTTCACTTAGAATGTTGATTAGATTTTTTATTACAGGGAGATTAAGTGTAACTCTATCAAGAATATGTGAGTGGGACTGCCAGTGAGTCAAATTGTTATAAAGTATTATCGGTCAATATCTAATAGTTTTTTATTATTAAATTTTAACTTGTCTACAAAATAAACGGATTGAAAAATTTACTTATGATTTTGTTGTGTAATCAAGACGTGTGTTATTTCACTATATTTTTGTTAGTGATTTTAGTGTTGTTGGACCACTTTGGTGTAGTAGGATTTTCTTGACACCATAGAAATAAATATAAATATTCTTACAAGTTAAGATGTGTGAAGTGGACACTTCAATAACATCGTGCTTATTTCTAGAATTTGGAATATAGACTTTGAGGGTTCGGGGGTAGAGCCCATGATAGTGAGGTCCTAGAAACAACAGCTCTAACAAGATCTAACACACAAAGACCCTGAAACGATTGAGCTGGCCAATTAGCATAACAAAATTATTTTGGCATGTTGTTAGTACGCTTAAGTTGTTCATATTCACTTGATGAATATAATAATACTTGAAAGAAGCTTTGATAGCAACCTAAAGTTTAGGTAATATCTTTGCTCATCGACAACAAGTTGACCTTCGGAAGCAACTTAGCCTTCAATATCAACTTGATCATCGTAGCAAAGTTGCTCATCGATAGCACTATTAATTATCAATAGCAACTTTGTGCATCGTTAACAAACGTATATCTCAGTAGTAATCAAGTTATTACCAATTGGTTAACTTACTAACAATGAATTAGTGCAATTACCTCTTAATTAATTAATGGTTGTTATCACCACATGATAACCCTTTGTAAACATGTGTGCAAAGATTCGTTGTGTCATAGGGGCTGCCCAATGGACCAAGCAATCCAAACTAGGCTTAAGATCCCCAAAAATATAGGGCCATTATTTTATAATTTTTTAATATATTTTTAAAAATATGTGTATATACATGCAAATGCAATTAAATTATCAAATAAGTTAATTTTTTTTTTGAACGGCTGAATATTAATAGAATAGCAAGTAGCTACAAGAGGCAAAGCCAAAAGGCATACCAAACACCACAAAGACAAACAGGACTACATATGAAAATTAAAATTACACCAATCCACCCAACCAACGCCTAGATCTTTTGCCCGGTTCGTTATCCAAAGAAACGAGAGGACTTTTGTTTCTCCAAAGATTGTTTCAATGTGAAAATGTTTCCTCTTGTGGACTTTATCATTCCTAGCCCTCCAAATACTCCAACAAGCCACCGAAACGATTGCTTGATAGAGCTTTTTCTTCTTTGAAGACCCGTCGATGAACATGTGATGATTGATGATGTCCTTGAAAGAGAAAGTTAAAAACGGAGGCGAATTCATCCACCCTGCAATGAGATCCCAAATTTTACACACCGAAGGACATGAAGTAAAAAAATGGTCAATCGTGTCTTCCGAAACAAGGCAAAGCGGACAAGCCGAGTTTGGAACGGGGATGCCACGACGAACCAAATTAGAGAACGTTGGAATTCTGTCGAGAGAAGATCTCCACATATGGATATTGACTTTTATTGGTAACCAAGCATTCCATTTCCAATTTGTCCCAGCCCCAACTGCCTCACTATTATGGAGCATTTTCTTCACCATGCTAGAGTGAAGTCTCCCTCCCATGAACCCAGATTAATACCAGCAGTAGATAACGGTCCCTCAATTTTTGAAATAGCTTTCCAACAGCCCGGAATAGATAATTTGACGGGAATGTCACCCCAGACAGTGGACGCATTAGCATGAATGGCAGTGATAACCCGTCTCCACAAGCTCGTATGCTCCGTGTTGTTTATTGTAAGAGTTAAAACTTTAAATCCCTAAGTCCCCGACGTTCCAAGTTCAAATCTTACATGCTACATTTATATTTAACCTTTTTTTTATCTCTTTTCTAATTTCTTGATTTTTTTGTCTTTTCTTTTTGGTTTATTTACTTTGTTATTTCTTTCCTTCTTTTTTTTTTTCAATTTGATTTCTTTAGTTTAGTTTAACACATTTTTTTTTACGTATTATTAACATATTTGAATGATTTAAAACACAATTTTAAAATATCTCGAATGTTAGTTCGCTTAAGACCCACAAATCGTTTGATCTCCCCGTGTTTGCTCATAATTTAACATGTTACATAACATAGTTCGCATATTCGTTTTTGTGATCTTTTAAATTCTATCTGATCTTATTGAATATTCGTATTTGTCTACGAATACTTCTGTTTGTAATTTTCTCACACTACTAAAAGAATATCCACATTCAGAAAATATAAAAGCTACAATTTTCAGACTTTTTTTTTCTACATTACAATTTACAAACGTCAAAATTGATACAATAATTTAACTTAGTGGTGTAACTGGCATGAAAAATATTATATGTTATCTTTTAGCAAGTCTTCATCCTCAAAGCATCATAGTCGCTTCCCGTCTCGACACGTTTCATTCTTTCGTCCCTCAGACACATAATTATCCAGTGATTTATTTATTTTTAAATAAAATTTTAAATAAAATCTGTTATTTAAGAAAAACACTAGTTCGACACCACAGTTGATTTATTAACAGCGATTTTAAATCATTAAAGGATCATTATACCACCACTCGATCATATTCTGATACACGCCAGTTCAAGGAAGAAATCAAAACCCCCCTTTCCTACTCTTCGGACCCGGTCAGTATATCGACCATCTAATTTTTTACATGAATATGTAGGAGGAATGGATCGAACCCATGACCTATGATACATAAGCCAACCCCAGGTGCCATTGGATTATTATCCTTTGTACCCATCTGCTATATAATAAAAATACATACAATCTTCTAAATGCAGTGCTTTTATAACTAGACCGGTCATTGAATCAGTCACCCTACTATCCACTACTCATGAGTGCTTTTAGTTTTAAAAATAACATCTTTATCAGTATTTAATTATTTCAAAATTATTTTTAAGCATTTCATTGATTTTAATTTTTTTCACATCGTTACCTTAGGTATCTAATTATTTGTAATGTTATATTTAACCAGACTTCTAGTTTTCATGTTGTTGGGTTGTCTTTTTTATTTTTGTTTTTTACGTCGTGCTTTAAAATATAACTGTTTTGTACATCCACGTTATCCACGTGACAACACACGGATAGTAAATACAAATTTTGGTGTTAATTTGGAATTTAAATAAACAAATTACTAAGTCTAAAGTAGTAAGTGAATCAGTAACCAAAGAATAAAAAATGAGGGATTACAAGTTAGGTCAGAGGTTTTCTAACCAGTGGTGAATTTTCTTCTGGGATTGGAGATGATCGGATGGATGGTGTAATGTCCCCGTCAGTGATCCAAATTTTCCGTTAAAAAGAAAAGAATAAAAAAATATATATATATAAAATCCAGTCCAATTCACAAGCTCAATAGGTACCGTCTAGTACAAAATACAAATAAAGTCAACCGGACCGGTTATTAATTCGGTTCGCGGTCCGACTCTAAAAACATCATCTAAATACCTAAAGCAATAGTTTCTTTTTCTTTTTTTAAATACTAAGGCCAACAAAAAGGTTTTGCAATTCACTTAGGCCGTGTTTGGCGTGCCATAAGCTGGCTTATATATAAGCTAGCTTTTTGACGTTACCAAACGGAGCTTTTTAAAAAATCTAGCTTTTTAAAAAAAAAACATGTTTGGTAAAGTCAAAAAGCTAGCTTTTGAAAAGCTAGTTGGAGTAGCATTTTAACTAGCTTTTATAATATTTTCAATTTTACCATTCCCTATGTTATAAATAAATATCTTTATTTACATTTATGACATGTATTATTATGTCATTTTATATTTTTCAGCTACTTTTTACCAAACGTTATTTTTTATCTACTAGCTTATCAGCTAGTAGCTCAGCAAGTTTTTCAACCACTGCGCCAAACACAGCCTTAGCTGACCTAACCCTTATTGAATAGACGTCTTGTTTCAATCGAACCCGTTTTGACCCATTACCCAAATCGCCCGAACTATGTGTCTTGCATGCCACCTATAATTTTTTATGTACATAAGAGAGGAATTGTAGAATGGTCTTCTGGGACAATTTTTATTACACATAGTCAAATACAAATGAAGGATACATTAAATTTATATTCATGCGACTATATAGACAAGAAGCTTGAGTTCATAATACTGTAAAAATTTACAAATGTCCTTAGTTTTAAAAAGAGGGGGGCACATTGATGTATATACAGTCAGGTAGCGAGTAGCATCAGGAAATAGAATTGAACTGATAGGCAACGGTCGAATTGGGATACTTTATTAAAACTAGATAGATGATGACAATATTTCAAATGAAAAGGATTAAACAAACAATAGCAACTGTTATAGGACTCACCTCCTAAAGATTGAAGAGTGCGAAGAGCTAGTTGAAAATAAGCACTTTTGAAACCATCTTCGCGGTCCCTGGCTTTTCCCTTGATGTTCACATAGTAATATATGAGGCTAGCAAGAGTAAGGGACACCGATATCAAAAACATGATTACTGCAAGAAAGCCAAACAAGTATGAATTAAAATAATGTCAAGCGCACAAGGTAAAAAACACACACAAAAACCACAACTGAGCATGAAAAAAAGGAGTAAAAAGAGGACCTGAAAATTGTGATATTTTCAACCTCTGCAATTTCGACACTTATGTTTTTATGAATGGGCAGATTCAGGTTATATTCTCTAATGGATCAAAATAGGGTTGAGCATGGTTCTGTTCGGTTCGGTTCGGTTCGGTTTTTTGGCTCTAACCGAAACGAAACCGAAGTTTTCGGTTCCTAAGAAAAAAAAAACGTTTGGTTTCGCATTTTTCGGTTTTGGTTCGGTTTCGGTTTTTTTTTTAATTTTTTATTTTTGTAATATGTTGTTAATATAATTTTAAATTTTGAATGTTTAATCTTAAAAGATAAATAAATAAATGTAAAAAACCAGTACCTTCATAACTACTAAATTAGAAATAAAAAAACAAAAGTAGTTACGTGAAGCATGTGACCATACAAAATACGGAGTGACGTTAAATATAAAAGTTTTTAACACTAAAGACCCTAACATAAACTATTAAGTGTTAACTTAGAATATAAATTAAGGGAACATGGATCATAAGAATCTTAAAGTTAAGTGTTAAGTGTTAACTTAAAATATAAATTAAGGTTTAAAGATTTACAATGTGCCATTCTAAAATGTTAATTCACTTATTTGCCTCTCGGTTTGGTTCGGTTTTTCTAACGGTTCGGTTTGGTTCTTAATAGACATAAAATCGAAACCGAACCATTATTTACGGTTCGGTGTTTTTGGTTTTTCCTCTGGTTCTGTTTTTTTCGGTTTAGTTTCATCGGTTCCGGTTCGGTTTTTTTTGGTTTTTTGCTCACCCCTTCATCAAAAGGGTAACTAAAAAAAGAATATTGCTTAAAAGAAAGCGAGTCCAAAGTCACCCAAAGTGTATTTGTAATGTATAAAACCTCCTAAATCATTTTCTTAAAAAAAGGAAGGTGTTTAAAATTACATACTTTCTTCATCATATATGACAGTGATAATCTAAAAAGTTAAAAATAAAAAAGGGTTCTTAGAGAAACGGGGCTTTCGAGTCGACCCTACCCCGCCCATCCTAGCCCACCCAAGTGAAGTACCATATTAAGCTCCTACACGACCAAGTATTCTGTCACTTCTAATAAGCAATACGAAGAACAGATTTAATGACAAGTAGCATACCAATACAAAGAGATGCTCCAAGAAGAGAGACTCCAATGATGAAACTTCTAGTGAGGATGCTCCAGAAGAAGAAAGCAGGACAAGTTGAAACCTGCATAACACCGCAGATAAAAATATAAAACATAGTTATGGCTCTCTTGTCGCCTTGCTTCTGAAGCCTTATTTTCAGGCCAAATTACGACCAAAATTCGGGCCAAAAATCATTTGACTAAGTCAAGAATTACAGTAACCCTAAAGAAGCCTGGAATCAACCTAAACTAGCTCAAAACAAACCTAAAACATGTCTAAAACCACTAAAATGGTAATTTTATACTATGCGCCTCAGTTAAAAAAGCCCTCGCTTTTTAAGCGCCTTGTGCCTAGGTCCAAGGCTCACCTTTTGCGCCTTCGACGACTATGAGTTATGGTATGGGAGATAAGATCAGGATTCCCAGTTACAACCTTAATAATTAAGAACAGGTAGAATATCACCATTCACTATCGCTGCTAGAAGACGTGGGACCCACATAAGGCTCTGTAGAGCAGCACCCAAAGTTGAAAGAATGATTCCTCTGTATATGATTGCTGAAGAAGGCCTAGCAATGGTTGCTGTCAGTAATCTGCAAAAAGAAAAGATAAATTCCGTTATTGCAACCGAATAAAGTAAATACTTACCGAGAATTTTAGTAAAAAGGTGCAATAATACCTAAAGACGATTTGCATAGAAAGGTTAACAAATGTGGTCACTCTCTGTTTCAGGTAACCAACTATTTTTACCGAGAGACAAACTATCACAATTTCAAAATTTATATTATAAGGTAATCTTCCAAGCTAACTGGTATTCTGGTGTCAAGTTAGCCACATGTCAGGAAAAAGTCTACCTTGGTCAAAGTTACCGGCACATCACCCGCCATGTCATTGTTGTAACAGTAACCAGATCTCTGTTACCTTAAATCAAGATTTTCAAAAGTTGGTAAATGTGCTAACATCTAGAAGAAGTCATACCTGACTGATTATCAAAATTTTACCTAGATGGTTTTTTAATGGCCTAGAAGTTGGTTACCTGAAATAAACCTTTGACAAAAGCTTCTTTTTATGCAATTAGCCAATTAATAACTCCAAAAAACTACTTAACAGAGACTATAGACCATGACAACTATATTATGGTCACTATAAAAGAAAACTCACAAGATGCTTTTAAATAAACAAGGAGCCAATTTATCACAGTAAAAAGTTTCTCCCTGGTAGCTATGGATACGAAAAGATATACAGAAATGAAATATATTCCAGTAGTTGTGAGTGTTGCTGCCAATGTGCCAATAGAAATAGAACGTTCAGTGTCTTTTAACGAGGATATTTGCTGACATGGAACTTTTATGACGTGGCAAATAAAACTGGCACCATAATCACAAGATTAAACTTATAAGTTGCTGACATGGAACTTTTTAAGCTTCATGGTTATAAAGGGTGAAATTGTCAGACGAATTCTATATCAGATTTAACATTAAATCAATTTGAAGGGTTAATAACACCAATTTGTAAATTATTTTCAACATCTTGTCATTGTGTAAAAAACCTGTTTTTCTCCATCGCATGTAACATAGAATCATTTTTACCATGGTATGCAAATAACTTCTATAATAAATTTATAAGTAAACTGGTGATGTCAGACCGGTTTTTAACGATTTGGTGGCATGCCACGTCATTGTTTAACTTGCTATAGTCTATAGAAGGGTACTTGCATACACTGGTAAAAACTAAGTGTGTTACAAACAATGGGGAATGAAAAACTCACATACAACAACAATATGGTGAAAGCAAAGTTACATTTTGGTGTAATAAACTCAAATTCGTAATAACACTGTTTTGATGTGACATATTGAGCAAGACAAGCATGATTAGTCACAATGCACATTCTTAATTTGGAATGGTGAGAGTAATTAACTTGGTACAAACAATCTTTAAGTGACAGTTGAGAGTCATTTAAAAATAGGATTCCTGTTCTGTATTCATCTAGAAAGACTATTATGCATATGGCCATATCTTTTTAAAAAGTAAATATATCTTATGATTTTCTTCATAATTTCCCTACCCAAAAAAAAGTAACTAAAACTCAATGAAAATAAATATCAATTACATACCTGAAATGCCAGTATATCAATTACTTATTAAGCAGCATTGTCTGATGTTTAATAATCAGAACTCCAATTTTTTTTTAAGATTTCTAACTCAAGTTCGTAACCCCGACTATTTTTTTTAAAAAAAAAACTGTTTTTGAAAAAATGGTTACTTTTCTTCCTCATAGAAGACATAATTCAGAGGATTCAGAATGAAGGCATGCCTGCTGAGTGATCTGTTCTTGCGGCCAATATTCCAATGATTATGCAAAAAAGTGAAAAGAAAGGTTGATGCAACTTTGTTAATCATTTTCACAGCTCCAAAAACTACAAGAACTAAAATTATAGTAACAATAATCGCATAGACTTGCAGGTCATGAAAACTTGGAGTTGTTATAGGCTCTGCTAGACTGCTACTACTACTGCTTAACAATTAAATTGAAGGCAAACGGCAATGCAGTTTTCACATTTTAGTTTTTACTTATATATGCAACATACTTTTATTTAACCATCTAATGCAACATCCTTGCTGTTTCTTACCAAAGTCTGCAATTTGTTGCACTAGATGGTAAAAAGAAAATGACAAGAATGACTACATGGTAAAAGAAATAGTAAGCTATGTTACAATTGTCGGTAAAAGGTGAATGATACATTGCATTTTCTTGCAGTTTATACTAAGACTTGTAGCAAGGAAACAATGGTGAATTTGAAAGAAACTGATTTTGGAAAGGTAAGTTAGCAAATCATGAGAAGCTTGAGGTAACGAGCATGGGAGACATTGATCTGGTCACTTCATTGGGAACTATATGGAATCTAAAGAATGTCAGGGTCATTCCGGGGCTGAAGAAGAAATTGATTTCTGTTGGTCAGCTGGATGAACAAGGACTAGAAGTAAGGTTTGGTAGTATGACCGTCCCGATTGAGCACAACGAAATCGGGTTCACTAAATCTGGCGCTAAGAAAGTTCATTTTGCAAACGTGAAGTCTGGAGAAGGGATGTTAGCTTATGTTAGCAGAACGAGTTCAAAAGTCTAAACCATTTAGGGGATTTGATAACACTGGGAGCACGGGACGTGTTTCAGGGTAGAGTTACGAACTAAACGTTGGGTTTCGAAGACTAGAGTTGATTCTCTCCTAGTGATTGTGTGCTAAGTTTGGAGAGTGTCGATGATTCTTGGTGTATCTCTGGATCTGGTAGAGTGTCCAAACCGGTTGTGACAGAGGACGAGTCATTGATGAGATTAATCACGGCTGATTTGAGCTTGGGAGAGCTTCAAATGGCCCTTTTGGTACTTAATGATGCGGGGTTGTTCCAACTAGGATTTGATTGAAGTCTTAGCTTGTTTTGGGGAACTGGAGGCTTGGAAGACTTGTCTTAATGATTAATGAAGTTACCGGTACATGATTATAGGGTTCGCTTGATATAAGGTTTGCTTAGATGGTAGTTTTGTGGATTATTCAACGCCTTCGAGTGGGAGATTGTTAGGCTGTGAAAGCTTTAGACTTGGGCTCAAGTTGGTGACAAAAAGATCATGGTCCGGGTCCATATTTGTTTTTCGTGTTCATGGAATCTTAAGCCCTAGTATTATCCCTATAAAAATAATATGATGTAATTGTAATTTTTGAGCATATAGAATAAAAGTGAACCCTTATTGTAGCTCATAGATGTAGGTCACACCGACTAAACCACGTTAAATCTCTCGTGTTGATTTTATTGTTTTCGTGTGCGTGTGTTATAGTGCATTCCGTTGTGTGTTGCTCTAATCGATGCCTAACATAAACTTCATGCTAATTTAAAATGTCATAATGCTAGTAATTAAAGAAGCATATACAAATTCAAACAATAGGAAACACTGAAGAAAGTATTACTTATTCACCTTCATTACACCATTAGTTGCAATCGCACTCAATGATATTGCAGTCAAGAAAGTACACAAGCAACATAAGGCAACTACTAGAAGGGACCCACCTATGCCTGCTATGTCGACAATCCTGCATTTCAATTCTCTGTATATAAGAAATCAACATATCTATTTTGACAAATAGAAAAAAGATAATAAAAAAAATAAAAACCGAACATAGGAAAACACAACAATCCTTTTAAGTACAATATACCCAAATAATTATCAACATCTGTGAATTCCAACATGGTGACTCCAAAACAAAGAGCAGCATTTAACCAAATTAGTGAATTAGTGAGTTTGAATCTTGCAAGACAAGAAGGAAGCATGGGAACTTACAATCAAGCTTCTTGTGCATCTTGAGCCTTAATAAAAAAAAATTATTGATTAACAGTTGCAATAAATATAAACAAAAAGGAGAAGAAACATACGATGTAAAACTAATGCAGTAAATAATGCCAAATATGTTCTTCAAGCACAGATTTGCCAACACTGCTAGTTTGTATTTGGAAATTTTGGAGGATATTAAGAAAGTACTAAATGATGAACAATGTGCATCCAAGTCAGCAAAAAAAAAAAAAAAAAAACTACCACGTTCAAGTATGTTTTTAGTGTTAAACCTTTAAATGTCAAATAGCAATTTATTCAGGAAAATCCCGTTATAAACAGAAAGAACCGACAAAATAGATGCCTGATAATCAAATACTTCATTTTAAACCCATAAACCTATATCCGAGTAGGGATATGAATATTTGGACGTCAATATGAACTAAATGGGTTAGCATACTGTCGTTAAAATTCATTGCTTACAGGGTAAAGCCATAGTAGTTATACTGAACAAACTTACTTTCAATGAACTTTTTTCTCATGAATATTAACTATAATATTTCATTTTAAAGTCACTACAACAAATTGACCTCTAGGACTCGTAGGTGCAAGGATCTGCTCTCCTTTCATACTGAAATTGGAAAATGAAACATAATATCTAATCATACGACTACAAAACATAATATAGTATAAGTTGAACGAATTAAAACACCAACTTTACTCAAAAAAAGAAACAGCTTCTTTTGGATTTCAATTTTAGCCTGCCCCAAATTTATCTGGAACAAAATAATAGTTTTTATTCATACAAAAGAGTAAAAGGTTAAAAAACAAAAGCATAAGCAATATTCACCTTTTGAGACCAATAATGTCAACAATAGAATCAAAACCGAACAATTCCAATTTAGATTTTGTGTGTTAACCATTGACTTCTTTGTCATTTCACATCCTCTCTTTTCTTGCCCCTGTAGGCTTGTTTGGCTGCTAGGCTGTTTTTTCTTTGTGCTTCACATGTTATGATTCTGACATGGAAAGAGAAGTTCTATTTGAAATGCCAGTTACAAAAAGCCATACAAATTAAAGGCACAGAACCCCGAAGAAAATTGACAAATCTACACCTAATATCAACCTCCCTCTTCAAAGAAAAGAAAAAAAGGTTATATGTCTTTCTTTGTTGGAGACCGGGTCTCTATCCTTGACTAGGTGGGTGGGAAATTGCAAATATATTGATTTCTTATAAGCCTAGAAGAAATAAGCGGATGTGTAGAATTGACATTGTACAAATATTAGTATCATACATATCGTCTCATAAGAACAAATTAGTAATATTGGAATATTCAACAAGTGTATCTCTCTTAGTCCAACTCAACTACCAAATACAGAAGCTAAGAAGAGAAGAGAGTTTTAACATGTTTGTATGTTCCTCGTTGTTGTACTCTTCAGTCTTCCCCACTGGTAAGAACATAAAGCCTATACTGTTGCCACTAACTGCCAGCTTAAGAACTAGAAATTTCCCTTGAAAATAGCTACCACATCCACACTCAACTCTTTCTCATAACATTATAGTTTTCCAAACCCACTAAGAATCAACATGAAAATCTGATATTTTTGTTTCAGCAACCTTAGCTTTACAAAATATTTTCAGAAATTTTTCCAAATTCAGTAACATGACATAGATAATCAATGCAATAACAAACAACATAGCTAACCAAATAGCCCAATATGTTTTATGACAAGAAGATCACCTTAAAATATCTTTATTCTATTGTGAAGATAACAACCTACATAAATTTACATAGTTGGTAGGAAAATCACCTAAAGAGGCTTTGTTGTTGAAGATTCACCTATATACAATGTAAATAGGCAATATTAATTATTCTTCCATCTGGTAAATTGAAATCTTCCAATTTTATTTCATCATTAGTGTAGTCTTTGCAAAGTAACACTACTCATAAATGTATACTCATTCTCATTTCAGTATAATGTGACTATTTCATCAACATATGCTACCAGCCTATCATTGCTATTGTTAAATTCTATTACAGCACAACTGCACTTCTATACTCAAATGCCAAAACCAGAGTCAGACTTCAACTACAGAAAATTAAATGGGCTGTGTTTCAATTGTATTGTTGACAATTTAAAGTTTTAAACTATTTAAGGAAAAAAATGGCAATTAGAATGAACTTCATAGTCGCTACAACAAATTGATAGCTATCGGTGGTACATTAAAAGCACCATACAAATCATTTCAGCAACTCAAAGGTGGCTAGGTTTGAGTCTCGACAACAAAATACAAAGCAACACATTAGACCATCCACAACCCAATGTTTGTGAGGGATCCATGGGAGATTTGGCAAGCCCATGGGAAAGGTGTGGGCTAGAGGAGCCCGCCGCACAGGAGATTATATCATCATGTCAGAGATGGTCTCAATGCCTCATTCATTTACTATATAACAATGATGAGTGCAAATGAACAGTACCAGCCATCTAATTGTCCACATGGCGTATTGGTATTTGGGTGGATACCATGTGGCGTTTTGTTTTGTTTTTTTATCTAAACGTGACACATTTAGCATATTAGTCGGTGTGTAATGGGTAAAGTCGTGTAACATGACCTTTAGGTGGTCATACTATAGGTTCGATACTTTGAATGTTCGGAAATTTAACGTCACTAAATAGTTTTTTTTATTTATGTTTTCTTTACTTTGCGCTTTACCACTGTAGCTCCACGTCAAGTAAATCTAGTTAGCAGCAATATAAAACTACTCGACCTCATTAATTTTCTGCTTTTCTACAGGCAGCCATTGCAAAAGCAAATTGTTGCTCAACAATTGATCTAGGGCAAGTGTAAAGTCACCACAGAATTCACACATTTTGCAACACATCAAAAGCATAAACACATTCATATCCACTAACTGTAGCCAGGCTTCCGTCTAGACCTTCAATCTACTTTATTTCTCACAATTTTCCTAATTTTCAAACTTCAATCGTGATCGATAAACACAAGTACCGCTATTAGGTGATCATTAAGATTAATGGAAAAAAAAATCGAAGATAGGAAGACGATTAGAAACTAACTAACTTGTTAGGCGAAGATCCACGATCGAATGAGGACATGTCGATCACGTATTTACGGCAGACTCGAGTCGCCGGAGACGGTAATTCGTTGGGGTCGGAGCTCTCAATTTCTTCATTCCTCGTTTAGTCAGGCGGATCTATGAGCAGCTACAAATTTGGGGAGATCCAATCTAGTTCTGGAAATAGAAAAGGCACAGGTTGTTTCGGGTGTGTATATGTAAATGTGACTGTGGATATTTATCTTTTTTTAGACCAAACTTATTCTACACATGATTGGTTTGTGACGAGCGGAAACTATAACACGGATATAAACGACTAGAAAATATAAATGAAACGAGAATCTAACGTGGTTTGGATATAAACGACTAGAAAATATAAATGAAACGAGAATATAACGTGGTTTGGTTAATGCAACCCATATTTACAGGTTGTAAATAAGTTATTTAAATATAGAGTAAATTGTCATTTTCGTCCCTGTGGTTTGCTCAAAATTGCCAATTCAGTCCAATAGTTTAAAAATTACCAATCTCACCCGTACAAAAGTTGTGTACGTGAGTCCATGAAATGACCCAACTCGGGCCGTGAAATGCAATTTGAAATACCAACTATGTTGCTTCCAACCAATAAGATAGTCCAAACAAATCATTTAATTTTTCATTTTATCAAAAAAATCTTTAGGGTCTAATCTGAATTTTCTTTCTCAAATAACTTTTGCATCTTAAATTATTATTAAAAACTAAATTTGTAGTCTTCTTTATTGTTTTTAGAACATCGCGGTATAAATTTGAAAGAAAACATACTAGTTTTTTTCTAAACATATTTTTTTGGTCTCTGAAGCGATTTTTTACATGTTTTTAATCTCGTAAGCAGTTTATTGTATTTTAGTTATGTAAGTTTGTTTTTTTAATGCAGTGGTTTATTTTTTTAAATGTTATGTTTTAAGTCAAAAGGGTTTAAAAACTAACTCATATTGTTATACCCCTTCCATTTAAGTTGTCATGTGAGTCAACTCACTCCTTACATAGCAGAACTAAGCGGCACGAAAGCTCACACCTAGCAACTCGTATTCCTAAACTACTTTTCATATTGAAATACATCTTATATTAATTTAAACCCAGGACTTTCAACTAAAATATGAGAGCTTCTACCAAGTGGACTAGTACCACGTTGGTAAAAAAAGACATTTCAAGACACGTTACTTTGGGGGATTAGGTAAAAATGATAACTTTACCACTAGTGGATCCCGTAAATACCACTTAGGTTATACCCTAATGGTAAAAAAGCAAATTCTTTTAATCGCGACCAAGATCCAAACGTTTATAATTTTATAATTTAGACTATTGGTTATGGACTACTCATTCATTTCTTTACTCGGTGCCACATTACTAGCCATATCAACTTTCTCTCTCTTATACTCTAGTAACTCAACAAATGCTCATTCACTCGCAGTTAGAAATGAAAATCTAGTGTCAAAAATGAAAATACTAATCAAAATATTTAAAACACACTTTCATTTATTAAAAAAAATACATAAATAAAAATAAAAACAAGCGTAAAAAAATAACAAAAACGTTAAAAGAAGTGTTATAACGTAATTCAAACACTAGTAGACATTTAATAATATTTAACTGTGATAGAAGCCAAGAAAATTTTAAAAATCTTCACCTTCTGAAGAACGATAACGATCTTCAGTCATCCTCAAAACGTCGTTTCAATTCACCCTAGTTGACTGTTGTTGTCGAAGTGCATGTAAAACATGTAAAACTTTGAAAGTCTTCTTCTAAGTGCATGTCATTTAGAGGATAACTGGTCACGTGTTCTACATTTCCAAAACCTTCTTGCGTCATAGATGTTTTCTATAAGACACCCGACAAATCTGGTCACATTATGGTTAAATCTCCTCTTCTTGTAACGACCATTGGCTTGGATCCATTTTGGTGAAAAAGTTGAAAGAGTTGGATAGTGTTTAGAGAAATTAGAGAGGTTAGATAGTTTTGATGTGTAAAGTGTATTAAATAATATGTATTTATTGGTACAAAAATAAAAATTTAAAAAGCGCTATAGATCCGTTAGAGGGGTACATAGTGTTTTTTAAATGAATCCGTCACAAGGGGTAAAGGGTAATTTTCAAGGGGGAGAAATGAAAACATAGAAGTGGTTTGTTGTATAGTCTCCTCCACATGGAAGACCTCTATGTGAGTAATGGTGTAAGGAGGGGTGGTGTTTCACGCTCACCATGTCGCGTGATGGCATGCACAATAATTGACAACCTTAGGGGTATACTTTATTATTAGTAATATATATAGGTGTGTATTAACCATTTAAAAAATGTAAATCCGATAAATGGTCAACTAAGACCCTCGTTCACTCTTTCGGTGGGGGCATGTTTCGTCCCTAGGTGGTGCTGAAGGTATTATGGTGAGTTATTATGAATAACATTCTTTAATCACATTTTCAAATTTATATATTCATCATAAAAATCAAATAAGTTAGTTAACGCTACAAACAAATTAACAAACACTAAAAGGTAACAATGCTTCACAACCTAATGAATATTTTGGCTTTAGATATGTCACAATGTTTTTATTGGATAGCAAGTTACATCCTTCAGATACATTATTGGTCGTGACATTCTCACGGTGTTGACCCCAAACCATTATATGTCACTTTGAAAGAAATTTACGTTTTAGTGGGAATTTAAATAATTTAAAGTTAATATCCCACTTGTAAGCATGAGTGTCACTATTTGTTTGGTAGTTTGTAGGATGAGACAAGTCTCCGTTAGTGAAGTTCAAGATTACTCGTGATGTATGAAACAAAGGTGGTCACGTAACAGAAGGAAATGAGAATGTCAAGATCAAGATCATTGGTTACATGGTTTCCATTCCGAAACTAGCCTTGGTCACGATGTCATGTTGCGCGAAACATAACTAGGCTAGTATAGTAGTATAGATCCACATAACTTACACACATTTGAAATGTGTATTCAAACAAACAATTTGTGCCAAAAAAGAAAGTTACAAAAACCCATTTCAAATAGTAGAAAGGTGATTGATTGGTCATTCATAGTTCCATTCATAGTTGCCCTAGCATGAAAACAATATTATTATTTATATCCATTTTCTCTTTTACTTTTTCCATTCCAAAAGATAATCAATCAATCCATCCATCCATCTCTCTTTTATGTCCATCTCACTCACTCAACAAGTGCAGAAAAACCCCCAAATATGAAGATGAGAAACAAAGGTAAAGTATACCCTTCCTCTTCCTCCTCTCCTCCGGTCCCCTCCACCGCCGCCGCCGGAGACTACCTCTCCGTCCTAAACCTCTTACCGGCGGCGATTCTCACATTAGCCGTCGTCCTCTCCGTCGAAGACCGTGAAGTGTTAGCCTACATGCTCACCAGGTCCATCAAATCAACAAACCCTCCGTCTTCTTCTTCATCAGGTAACAACAAAAACAAAACTCCGGCTCAGGTTCCGGTTCCGGTTCCGGTTCCGGTTCATAGACCGCCGGTTTTCGACTGTGATTGCTTCGATTGCTACACGAGTTACTGGTTTAAATGGGACACTTCCGTGAACCGCGAGCTAATCCACCAGGCGATTGAAGCATTCGAGGAAAATTTAAGTAACAACGAGCAATCGAAGAAGAAAGGGAAGAAGAAGGAGAAAACGAGCCACCGCCGGTTAGCCGGAAAAAACCTAGCCCTAAACCTAACCCTAGCTCCTCCGCCGGAAGCGGCGGAGGCGTACGACGTGGCATTGGTGGAGGCGAAAGGTGAGGAGTGTGCGTGTGCGGCGGAGGAGGAGGTGGAGGAAGAGGAGGAGTCGCCGGAGATGACGGTGGCGGTGAGAGGAGTGACGGCGGCGAGCCACAAAGGATTGGCGAGAAAGGTACTCCCGGACGTGATAGGGTTGTTTAACTGGCGTTTATGGAGTCTTTGGAGTCCGAATGTGTAATATTTTTTTTTAAAATCTCGATGTGTGTATCTATATACCTACTGTCTGTCTATGTGCCATTATGGCATTGGTCTTTGTTCCCTATGTTCCCGATTTGATGTCGCCGGAGCCGGTGGCGTGACGACATTTTCCGGTGAAATCCCATGAAATTTTGTTTATTTTTTGTGTTGTATTTTATTTTAGTTGGTAAGTTGAGTAGGTGATGATATTTGGGAAATGTGACATGTTAACTTTAGAACCAATTGATGTAAGCCTCTCGCTTAACTTTTCAATTTACGCAAGACACATTTTGAAGCCTCCACGTCATCTTCGTGGCCTAGTGTTAAAAGCTTAAGTTATTTTAAAATTGGTTTTAGTTTTGAACCTAGATTTTACTCATCGGTTTCACGTCAACGTGACCTAGTTGTAAACGCTTAAGTCGTTTTAAAATTGGTTTTAGTTTTAAATCTAGATTTTACTTATCGTTTTAAAAACTTTAAAGTTAAAAACAATGTTTTTCACTAGCCGTAGCCGTTTATACAACATTAGATGCGCTTTATCTTATCCTATTAGTTAACATGATACATTTTAATTTCCTCGCAAGAACTATGGTGGGTATGACGGCGTTCCCGTCTGGTTTTCCGTCTCACGTGTCTTTGGGCCAGGGCGCTATGTACGATTTAAATCTTCTTAAAGATTTGTTGGAGGATGTTCATCTTTCTCAGAGGCCGGATAAATGGGGCTGGGGTACTTCTTGTAACGATGTGTATGATGCTGGCTCGGTGCGGTCTACCGTTCAGAAGGGTCTTCTATCGGTTTCGGCTTCTCCGTTTCCTTGGACGAAGTGGGTTCCCTTAAAGGTCAGCGCGTTTGTTTGGAGAGCGTCCCTAGAGCCTAGATAGGATCCCGTCTAAAGTATCGCTTGCGCATAGAGGTGGCTCCATGGACACCATTTGTCCAGTTTGTTCACGTTGTGATGAAACACCGAATCATCTTCTTACTTCTTGCGAGCTTGCGTCGGAAGTTTGGAGAAGAATCGGGACGTGGTGCCGTAGTTCGATGCCTTGTTTCTCAGGGGTTAATGAGGTGCTCCAAGCTCTTTCTGGGTGGCAGGGATAAAAAAAATGGCAAGAAGGTGATGTACGGGATTGCCTTCACGACAATGTGGTGTATTTGAAAGACCCGAAACAATCGTATTTTCTACAACAAAACAGAGTGTATTGATACTATCATGGAGAATATAAAGGTTTTATCGTTCCTGTGGATTAGTAATAGGGGGAGACTGAATGGTAGTTCCTGGCAAATTTGGTGTAATTTTCCGTTTCATGCTGTGTAACTTTGACCTCTAGCTTCTTGCTGGGGTCTCTTTTTATGCTTAATATATGGCTGTTTTCTAAAAAAAATTAAAAGTTAACATGACACAAAGGGGTGTTTTGAGTTTTTTTAGTAGTGGGTATTGAAATAAAGAATTTGATGGCCAACAAGCTTCCTTATAGAAGGCATTGTTGATGTGGAGGAAGTGTTTTTGTTTGGGCATAGGATGAACAAAAATTGTGGATGAATAAATGGATAATTTATAAGTATATTTGTTTTTAACAGTTTATAAGGTCATATGTAGTGATAGCGTGATGAGTTACGATGTCCTTCAAAACATCCAAAATGGCTCCTAGGTGTTGGGGGGGGGGGGGGGGGGTTCAACTTCTTTGTGATCAGAATGAGCGGAAGTGGGAAAGTTGGTGGGGCCAGGCAACAGTCGACTACCCTTTTTTTAAAAAAAAATTAAAATTATTCATTACAAATATTAATATCCAACCTTTTGTTTTAAACTTCTATCACCATCTTCTATCAATAGAAGAAATTTCATTTTCACCTAAAATATAAGTTTATACTGTGGTATCGCCTCTTCATAGTTTATATATAATAAAATGGAGTGGGACAATATTAGTGCTGACATTATGTAACCTCTGTGTTCAAAACGTTCATCCGAGCTGGAATTTTCAAATGAGAAATATTCAAAAGTTTCTGAATCATAATTTGAGGCGGTACGCCTAGGATTAGGAAATCCTAGGCGGTACGCGACCCGTTTGGTAAACGGGTCGGTTTGCGGCACCCATCGGATCTCAGCATACCCGAATCTCAAAATCCGGGCGGTACGCCCCAAATCATGCATTTTGGGGCGGTACGCCTCGATTCCAGTTCGTTAAAAACTATGAATTTGGCCTTTATAGCCTTACACACTTGTGATCAATTGCTCACACCTGGCCAAGAACTCTGTGCTGCGACTTCCAGACCTCTGCTGCCATTATTTTCCATCATTGAGAGCTCAAGTACAAGGAAATCATCAAGGGTAAGCCTTTCTTCAAATCCTTTTCATCATTAACCACTTGTTTACTTGAAGAAACCTTCACTCAAGTCTTAACCCTCATAAATGCAGCTGTGGATATGCATATTGGAATGATCAAGGTGTGTGGAAATTAAATTTAAGGTTAATCAAGGTAAGGACATCTTGATTTTTGCTTAAGAATGCGAATTAGGTTTCTTTTGTGATCTCACACTCATAAATGGCTATGGTATGCAAGCATAGAGTTGCTCCTGGAAGTTGGATTGGGGACTGGAGAGAGCAAGGGATTCAGAAAGTTCGGTTGTACAAGAAATCCATCACAAGGTACAACTCTCTTATGCGTGCATGTTGATTTTTCCATAAATAGAAACCTTATGGGATAAGTTATTATAAAGTCAGCTTTGATCAGTGTGTTTAAAGGGGAAATGAGTAACCTAAAACCCAGAAATCTGTCCCTATTAACATTGGTAGGAAACGGGGTTCGAATTGGTGAAAATTACCATAAATGGAAAGCTCGGGAAGTTGGGGTTTTGTTTTGATTAGGAAAATAGACCACAAACGGACTGCTAAACGACCCTAATATGGTAAAATACTGATTTCTCAAATGATTCTGGCTCAAAACGACAGACTGGAAAAATGGCACAAAAAGATAAAATAGTCGGGCCAATCAGGGGCGTACTGCCCAGAATTTGTACATGCAGAGCGGTACGCCCAAGAATGTAAAACAGGAGCCAAAATCAACAGATTACAGCGTACCGCCTAACTTCTGATAAATCAGGGCGGTACGCCCGAAATTGAAAAACTGGAAATTAGTCTACCATTTGACGCGTACCGCCCAGAATTGTAAATTGACAGAATGTTTAGTCGATTTTTAGATGAACCAAAAATTGAACCGGTTGATCTAGTGACTGTATTTCATGGTACTTTGGGCCTAAGATGGTTTTTGGACATGTTAGCATGGTATATGACTTGTATATACATAATACTTATGATAGGTTGCTAGACACTGAAGATAGGATATTCTAGCGAATCTTGGATTGCAATCCTTGTTGAACTTTGTTTCTGACTTCATTACTGTGAGTCCTCTGACTTCCCTCATTAGTTAACTATTTGAGATCACATTTCTGTTCTGATGTATCTGTTATATCTGTTATGATTATCATGTCGAACACTGTGAATCGGAATGCCCTGTGTGGGTCATTAGAGACTTTCTGGTCATTAAGGTTGAGACCACTAGGCATATAAGATATTATGACGGCCGTTATAGTTGAACGATCCATATTCACCCGGATCCTCTAGTATTAATTTACTAGGGGGAATATGTGCTTATATGTTGAACTTAAAAACTACTCGTAGAGGGTGTTCGGCTACGCACAACGAGCCCGTAGAGTATATGAGTGTTGACCTTGGGTGCGGCATGATAGATTTATAACCTGTATGTGTTGAAAACTGTTAATATGATGATGGTAGTTACGACTCACCAACAACTATGTTGTTGACTTTGTGTGATTGACTTATGTTGCAGGTAAGCAAGTGTAGGTGTGGACCTAATCTGAATATGGACTTTCCATGGTTGTTGTCACTATGAATAGGGCTATGTATGATAAACAAATGACGTTTGTTTTTGAAGACCTGTTATGAATATGTTTCTTTTGATATAATGTATCTTTCGTTTGTTCAGTCATGGGTCATATCCGGTGGCTATTGATTCTATCAGGTCGGCTAGGAGGTGCTCTGTGCATCCTCATTTAGAGTCGGCCTAGAGTATCAATGTGAGGACTGGATGTCCACTATGTATGTGTATTGTTGTTGTTTAGTTGGTACCTCGGAAACTGATGCGGACAGCCGGTCCCACACCCTCCCCCACACCTGGCAGGGGGCGGCGGAGGGGGGTGTGACACATTACAAGCTAATTAAAAACATTTGATCCCGTAAAAGGTGACATTAGTTATTTTTGTGAGTGTTTCTAGTATATGTGTTGTATCTTTTATAAAGGTGATGACGATTTAAATCCTTAAAAATATAAGATTGAATCGTTTATGGTGTAATAAAATTGTTGTTAAATTTTTTATATATGTTCTACCTTATACCGTACAAAAACAAAGTAATTTATGTAAAGTTACGTTTATGAAAACATCATGTTATGGATAAATGCTTGAATGCTTGCGAATGGTGTGGCCAGATCCCAGGTTAATCATGTGTTTATTATTTTTTTAATATATTTTTAATTATATTATTTTTCATTTAATACTTAATTTGAGTTTTCTTATATAACTTGTGTACTTAAGTTTTATTTTCTTAAACCATAACACATAATTTTTATTTTTTTCATGATCATGAACACTCTTATAAATTTTAATGATAATAATTATTAGTTTAGTAATCACTTTTCACCGTATTATCATTATCAATAAAAGTTTCAATTAATATTAATTGTATAAAAATAATTAAGAAATATAGTAAATTTTAGTGAAGTTTATAAAAGTTAACTATATTTACTAGACGATTATATAAAACTAAAACTATTCAAGAGAAATTAATATTTCACTGATTTGAGCCCACATAGCACTGGGTGCTCGCTCCAGGTAAAGAAATATGTCAATTTGGCAATTTGGGGCCAATCATAGCCAACAAAAAAACAAGAGTAACTGACATGATCTTTTCTAAAATAAAAAGATAAAGTGTTATTTATCCATCCATATACATATATATATCATTATTTTTAAAATATATTTTTATTTATTATGAAATTTCAACCCTAAGTGAAGGTAAAAATGAACACCAAAGTTTTTAATCAAGACTTTTCAAACATATGTCATCATTGTTTTTCATATTTAGTTGACTGCAACACTTTAGATAATAAAGACGGTTCGGGATTGAATTGTATGTGTAATAGAAAATATAAAAATTGTCATCATTGATCTTAATCAAGACTTTTCAAACATATGTCATCATTGATTTTCATATTTAGTTAACTGTAACACTTTTGGATATTAAATACGGTTTCGGATTGAGTTGTATGTGTAATAGAAAAGAGAAAAATCGGAAGGAGGTCGATGTGGGCCGTCCATTGGGTAATGGGACCTGACGGCTGACGGTACGCATTGAGTGAAAGAGCCCAGGTTGGGTGCGGCGTTCGGGAGAGGGGTCGCGTGTTTTTACATGCACAAAGTGGAACGTCCCGAGTGTAAAGGTGGACCCAGATGATCCGCTTCGACCGTGGACGATATAAACTAAGTTTCATTCACAAATCTGCTCATTTCTCTCATTTAACTCCAAACTCAAAGCTCTCTCTCGACACCAATGTTTTAAAAACCGGTTTTTTAGTTGAACCGGAAAACCTTCCGGGACCGGTTCGACCGGTCGGACCGGTTAGACCGGGTGGTTGAACCGGTTAGATGATTTATATATATTTTTTTATAAAAAATGCTAATAAACTTGTACACCCCAACAAAAGTAGTTAAAATACAATTATAATCCACTCAAAAATAATATCAAATATGTATTTCATAAGAACATATAAGTTTTAAACTTTAAAAAATAAAAAATAAAAAAAAAGTAAAAAAAAAAAAATCAGAAAACCGGCTGAACCGGAAAAAACCGGAAAACCGGCCGGTCTAACCCGGTCCGGTTAAACCCATAAAACTGGATGTTAAAAAACCGGCTGGGTGGCCGGGTGACGGTTGAACCGGTCGAACCGGCCGGTTCGAACCGGTTTTTAAAACCTTGCTCGACACCCTAAGTCCCAGAAGTTGTTCCAAAGGTCCAGAAGTTGAATTCACTTGAAGATCCCTGCTCCAGTCACTTGGTAAACATCCAAAACACTTGCATATCACATTTGATGTGTTGTGTTGAGTTGAGAACTGCTTCTCACTTAGGTTTGGATGATTTACAGGTCTACATGAATCATCCACACATCATATCTACAGAGAGTGTCTTCAAGTGACTAATTAAGGTAAGAGATCTTAACTTTATGAAGAAAACCCATTTTTAAGATACATGATGATGAATCTTGAGTTGACCATCCTAGATTTCGTGTGTGCAGGATTATTTGTGACTAATTGAGGATCCTTGAGTTGTGATCAGAAGTCAAGAGGTTAAAACCATAGATTGTACAAGTTAGAGAGCTTGAGGTTAAAACCATAGATTGTACAAGTTAGAGAGCTTGAGGTACAATTCTTTAATGGATGCATTAGGGTTTCCAATTTTAGAAGTGCTTAATGTGTAGTTTTGGGTTTGACCAGTTTGTCACAAAAGGTTGGAAAACATTAAAAAATGGCTTAAAATCGGTTATGGTTAGAAACCCGGGTAAAAACAGACATAAAACTGAAAAAATCAATTATGGGCACAAAACGACAAAATAGTCGTTGCGGACCATGAGGGTCTGGTTTGTCACCAGACGGTCCATAAGGGTTTTGGTCAGACGGGGCTTCGGTCAAAGCGGACCTTCAGCTTTGCATCAAAATGGTCATGAAACGGTATGCTTTGTCCCCGGATCAGAAATGGGGTTTTTTAGAAAATCAGATTTTGACTCGGATTTTGACAATGGATTTAGTTATGGGGTCATAGGTTATGGGTTTGGGATTGCTTTGCTCGTAGTGGGGTATTTTCCTTTGAGAAAAAACTGAGAGTTCCTATGTTTGTCAAAATGGTCGAGTCTGGTTATTGGGGTGACGTCGTGATGAGATTGCCATCCATAGTAAAGTATCATGATAGATAATAGATTGTTACTGTTAGAATCAGTTTAAAGGTACCTATAATTGTTTAGGTCACTAGAGTCGTTAAGCTTGACAACAACTCAGGCTTGGCTAGGTTCTCGTGCTTTATTCATACGTGGCAGGTTAAGTAAATATTGTTAGCTCCCTTTATTAAACTATGTTTTGGGGTTGTATATGAGTTATTTTAAAATGTTATAATGATAAACGAAGACAATGTTTGATATACGTGATATATATTTGTTAGATTGTCGGGGTTCAGATTTTCCAGGTTGTAGACTCCGAACAAAGTATTCCTAGTAGTCATTAGGGTCCTTGTGTGGCTTCTATACAATTGTACTAGTAGAACGTAGTTTCTCATACCATCGTGTTAGCCCTATGTGAGTTGTTAGAGCCAGTATGGCATATATGCTTATTATACATGATAGGAGTATGGGGGCATATGTCCATACTTTCAATGTATTGGGATTTGACTCTACAAGAACCAAAATTCTAGCATGCACTTGTGTTTATCAGTTGTTTGTGAATCACTAGATACGTCTCACCAACAACATTTGTTTGTGACATATTTTAGCTCATATTACAAGACTATACGCAAATTTGCTAAGGATTTAGTGTCTAAGTTTTTACCTAACCCTTTTTCTGTCTCACATCCTCTTCCTCCCAACCTACATCTGAAAACTACTACTGGTGATTTTTTATCTGACCAACTTCGGTATAGATGACTTGCTGGCAAGCTTAATTACCTTACTCATACCAGACCGACTTAGCCTTTTCTTCTCAATATCTTAGCCAGTTCATGCAAGATCCTCGAAATCCACATTGGGAAGCTGCCATTCATTCCCCTACTTATGTTAAAGGCTCTTTTGATCAAGGTTTATTCTTTAATAATACTACTGATCTAACTTTGTCAGCTTATTGTGATTCTAATTGGGCATCATGCCCCAACACTCGATGGTCTGTTAGTGGTTATTACATCACACTTGGTGGAAGTCTCATTTCCTGGAAATCCAGGAGAGAGCAAACTATATCTCGTAGTTCTACTGAGGCTGAGTATAGATCTATTCGTCGAGTTACTGTTGAGTTAGAGCAAGGTTATTGCATGAGTCTCAAGCTCCTAATATTACACCTATTTTAGTTAAATGTGACAGCCAAGTTGCAATCCATATTGTCAAGAATCATGTATTCCACGAACGTACAAAACATATAAAGTTGGATTGTCATTTTGTTCGTGAAAAGTTATAGTTTAGGTTGATTACTCTTGTTCATACTGCTTCCTGTGACCAGCTAGCTGATTTACTCACGAAGAGTCTTCCCAAAAAGCAACATCATCACCTTTTGTTGAAGTTTGGGGTTTTACAACCACCAACTTGGGGGGGGGGGGGGGGGATTTATCTTTATCACGTGCAGAGCTCGTGAATTGTTAGTTAGAAGTTAGTACGCTTTGTTTGTTAGAAGTTTGTTATGTATTTATGAAAGCTTTTTATTTTTCCTTATTCGACTAGTATACATTACTAGGGTTAGGTTAAATTGAGAATAATTTGATTTTGAGAACTTTTAAAAACCAATCTCAATTACTAAATTTAGTGGGGGACCACTCAAATTTATGGATGAGGATTTTCTTTACATATAACTAGTGACTCGGAATGGTTCTTAAAATTTCTTAAAATCAAATAGTTCTATAGTTCTCAAATGAACCCCCATTATATTACTATTCATATCTATTTATTTTTCGTATATTATATACTAGTTTTTTATCCCCGTGTGTTACACGGGTTAATTCAAAATTTTGTGGTGATGTCAAGTTTCTTTTTTTATTAATTAAACTATGATCAAACTTTTTTTTTATTATATAGTATAGAATATGGATAGATATATATAGATGTAACTTAATAAACTATATTATATATTAAATTAAGTAATTAAATAATTGGTTATTAAATAATTTAGAAGACAATAAATAAATAGTGGATATATATATCCAAAATTAGAAGATCCGCTACAATAAATAAATAGTGGATATATATATATATCCAAAATTAGAAGATTCGCTTACAATCATAATCTACGACAATTAGGTATTTTTATATCTTTAGTAATTAAATAATTGGTTCTTAAATAATTTAGAATGCAATAAATAAAAAATTGGAAATATAAATCACTTCCATAATTAAGAAAATTGGCGGGAAAAATTGTTGAGGATGAATGTGGTGGTGCCACATGTCAAATTGTGATGCTAAAAACTTTTCTTTTATTATATATATAGATAGATAGATAGATTTATATATATATATATAGGTGAAAGTTTAAATACAAAAGAACATTTGCGTGCAAAGTGTAGGAAGTAATTTGAGCTATTGATTTTGGAAGATGAATGGTCTAGATCTAGTATATCTAATAGATGAATGGTCTAGATCTAGTATATCTAAATTTAGTGGGGGACCACTCAAATCTGGAGGGGTAGAATTGGTAGAGCCTACAATTGTTGACTTTTTTCAAGTTCCCCAGTTTTTTTAAACGTCCATAACTTTTTTATACGACATTATTTTTTTTAAAAGGTTTTACCATAAAATCGGGCATTTTATTCTCTTTAATTCGAGTATAGCATTATATACTTTTTTTAAAGAAAAAAAACTTTTTTTTTCAATTTCATTTATATGCTCTCGTATAACTTGCGTGATTATAAAATATAACTTGCGTGATTATTGAATATAGTTTGCGTGATTATCGAATATAGCTTGCGTGATTATCAATATAACTTGCGTGATTATTATCAAACGCGGGCGTACAATTTTACCCCCCTTCGCACGCTTCGCACACAAATTGCCCTTTGTACAAAAACTTTCCCCTATATATATTACTAATCATTATTGGACATGCCTTGTGTATGGTTTCCACGTGGGCTACCTTCAGTGGTGAAGCCTGAAAGAAAACCCCGAGGGGGCGAGGCTTAAAAATTCTATCGAGAGGCGATACGCAATACATTCAAAGGGCGATACTCAATACATATGATTTATTTTTTATATAAAATTACGAATATCAGTGCTTCAAGCCGTAAAAACTGCGAAGACGGTCGCCCCCTCCGATCCCTTCGATACTTCGCCGTTGGCTACTCTTCTAAAAAAATACACGAAGAGCTAGAAATAAATATAAATAAATTTCTATAATTTTTTTTCTCACCCAACTCATAATTAAAAAAACAAATGCATGAAGTTTTAATCTTGGGGAGTGATTAATGAATTTAAGAAAAATGGGGGGCTGATTGTTTAATCCTTGTGTGGATAAAGAAAAGTATTGCCGTTCAAAAGAAAATAATGAGAGATCGTAATTATTTAACTACTTTGAGAAACAAATGTGTGGGATTCCCTTTTCAATATAAGGGGTCGGGTCGGGTCGAGGACGTTTCCAATGGACCTACAAGGCTAAAAGTAAAAGCCACAGAATGCCAAGTTGCTAACATAGATCGACCCAAAAGAGAAAGAAGTAAGCCCATGTAGTTTTCTTTTTCTTTTTGGATTAAATAGAGCCCAAAAAGCTAAAAAGAAAATCGGTTTGAGTTCCAACCAGAAATTGAACTCCCCCAATTATACAACGCTCCTAAGGTTAATTGCAATGGTTTCGGGGAGAAGGAATCGGGGAGGGTTCGGGGGAGTTCGGTGGGATCGGGGTGCTCGGGAACACCATTGCGGGTGTCTCGGGGTCCCCGATCGGGGAAGGGGTTTGGGGTCCCGACCTTGAGAAGAAAAAAACGGGGAAAAGAGAGAGAGTGGAGATTGGGAAGGTTTTTATGGGGTGTTTGGGAGAGTGGGAGAGTGGGGAAACCATTGCAATTAAAATGGGGAAAAATGGGAAGGGGTGGGGAATGATGAGGTGGCACCAAAAATAGAGTGGGGGATTGGGGAAATGGGGAAACCATTGCAATTAACCTAAGGCTAAACGTAGTGGGGCGTTTTTGGGCTCCATAACGCCCCACATAACGCCCCGCCCCACTACACTGGGGCGTTATGGGGCGTTATGAAGCCCAAATTCGCCCCGGGCGTCAAGGGTATAACGCCGGAGAAATGTTGAAATTTCGAGATATAGCCGTTGAACGGCTATATCAACGGTATAATTTTTTTTTTTTTTAATTTTCAATTTTTTTAAATACACTCTCAAACTATATATATATCTCCCACAATTTATAAACTTTCACACACCACCTCAACTCAATTCTCTCCTTCTACTTCTCATCTTCTATATTTTTTAAAAATGTTTCCCAACCAACCCAACAACCAACCCAACAACCAACCCAACTCTCGACCTAATACCGGGGAGAACGAACCCGATCAAAACCTTTGGCAAATGTTTATGAACATGCCTCCCCCTCAATTCCCGTCAATGAACCCCGCCACTCAACCTTTCCCGAACCAATTCTCAAACATGAACCTTTACTCTCAAGGTTTTGCCCAATTCTCCCAACCACAATTTGGAGGTTATCCACCTCAACCATTTCAAGCTTCTCCAACCCCACGACCTTCTCCAACCTCGCGACAAACTCCAACCCCTCGAGCATCTCAACCCTTTTCTCTTCAAGATGAGGATGTTGAAATCGTCCAAGAAACACAAGAGGTCGGTGCATCACAACCAAAACAAAGGAGAGGAAAGAGCAAACGATCTCACAAAAAAAAGGAGGACGACGCGAGAGCGACGAAGGAGATACAATTTTGGAGCGACGACGAGTGTTTCGCTCTTTGTCGAGCTTACATTGAAGCTTCGGAGAACCCGACAAAAGGTTTTTTTTTTTTAACTAAAAGTTATATTTTAAAAAAAAAAATTTTTTTTTTTACTAACTTTTGTCTCTTTTTTTTTTAGCAAACAATCAAGATGCGAGAGAATTTTGGGACGAGATTCGGTCGAAGTTTTTCACGTTGATGGGGAAGGGCGAATACCGAAACCCGGATTCGTTGTCGTCCAAATGGAGAGAAATAAACAAAAAATGTCAAGCTTTCTCAACTTACTATGATCGGTCCAGATCAAATTGGCCGAGTGGTGCGAACGACGCCGACATTTACGATAGGGCGGTGATCGAATATGGAGCGGAGCGTGGTCACTTCACTCTCAAAAGGTGTTGGTCGTTTCTCTACCAAAGCGAGAAGTGGAGATCGAAAGCGGATATAACAACACGTCAAACCCGAAAAAGCAAGAAATCCAAGACGTCGTCTTCCGCCGATCCCGAGTCGTTTGACTCCACCGCTCGAACATTCGATATTAATTTGAATGATTCGGACAATGATGATGAGGATGATGCTCCGACTCCACCCGTGGAGACTAGTAGTGGGAGGCCAAGAGGTCGAGATTTCGCGAGGGCTAACCGTGGAAAGGCTCCGGTCGAATATCACGCGGTGATGGCCGAGAGTATTCAAGATCTTGCACGGTCGAAGAAAAAGCAAGTCGAGCAAATCGACGATTATCAACTCGACAAGGATCTCGAGTTCCTCGCCCAAAAACCGCCTGAAAACGCCGATCCGGTTTACCTCGCCCTCCATCAGAAAAAGATGGAACGAATAAAAAAGAAATGGAAGTTGTAATTTTTTTTTCTTAAATTAGTTGTAATTTTTATTTTTACTAAATTGTAATTTTTTTTTAAATTAGTTGTAATTTATATTTTAATTAAGTTGTAATCTTTTATTTTTAATTAGTTGAAATTTTTATTTTAATTAAAATAGTTTAAAAAAAATAAAAAATAAAGAAATATTAAGTAATGATGGTGGGGCTTTATGTGGCTTTATCCACTACACCATAAAGCCCCATAAAGCCCCTTGCCCAGTCAGCGTCCACATGACGCATAATGCCCCTTGTGGGGCTTTATGGGCTTTAACCATTACACATAGCCTAATAATTCAAAGGAAAATTGAAGGAAAATTGAATTTTAACAATCTCAACTATTGCGTGTATTGGTCGATAATATTTCATACTTCGTTTTTTTGTATAATAAATCCAATTTTAATCATGCTAGAAATAAATTGACCGACGTTAAAACGACACTAACTTCGTTAAGAAAATTTCGGATTTTAATGTATGTGATACAAAAGCACTAAAAGAAGAACACACAAAATTAGAAGATGAATGAACACACAGATAACTAACTAAAAGGAAAAAGACACCATTTAATAACCACAAACCTTGGGTATATAACAAAAGGTGAGATGGTTACACACTTGCACCAAGAAAACAAAGCCTTCAACTATAAATTTGGATAATCATGTTGAACTTAATTTCTTTTACTTCACTTACAAAAATGCTAAATGAAGAGGATAGATACGAGTTCTCTGTCTGGACCATTCATGGACCAATACTTGGCCCAAACAGTCTTTAAGATATTTCGTGTGGACCCCGCGCAAACCTTTCACCGGATCCACATAATATTCACACATACGTAGAGACCAAAAGTTGGCTATGCCACATGTCGTGTGGAGGCACAATCTTCTCCTCTCATCAAATCTTCCAAGGATGCGTAAGTGCATCTAGAAAGCTCCTATGCGCCCTCATGTGTGCGTAACTGACATCACCCTGAAAACCCTAAGCATTCTCTACATATACACAGGGATGAAATTGTAATAGGCCCAGGGGATGCACGTGCACTCCTTCAACCTCGTACGCGAATTGGAAATTATATGTTCGTTTTTCAACTTTTTTTTTATTGAGAGTCATTAGATAAGTTCTTGATAAAACATAACCAATTAACACATCTGACTCAATTGTTCTTCTAAATCGCGTTGAGTGCGTTCCTTTCTCTTCGTGACTAACCCGGGTTTTAGCCCTGCCTGCTTTATATATTTGATAGTTCAAATCTGGATTGACTAATAGTCATGACAGCAACCAAGCCCAATAAACAAAAATTTTAGTAACTAATAACTCAAACTAAAATACCTAATAGCCCAATTCAAATATAATTATAAATTAATTTTCAATACATTAACATTGATGATTCATTCGAAAAAAATAATAATTGATCACTCTCATTTCTTATATGATATATATATTTTTTTCATGAAATCTTACAGATGTGCTATTCAAAATTTATAAAATAAAAAGTAACTAATGTCCAATTATACTAATTTCAATGTATTTATTTTTTAATTCATAAAGACCATCGTATGCATATTATTTAAATTCTAATGATGGTATTTTATATTATTATTGTGTTGTATTTGTCTTATGTGACCAGCCTGATCCGGACCAAATTTTTTATGTATGTTTCTATGAAATTGAAAAATCTAAAAATAGTGATTCCGTAAAAAAAAATTGTGCACCTACTTAAAAAGTTTTCTAGTTCCGCTCATGTATATATAGTCTATACTATATAATAAACACAAGTTTTTAATGTCTAGGTGGCACAATTTAAGGTGTGCCACCTAGGATTAGCTTATGTGTCATTTTTATAGATTTTTGAATTAAAAAATTAAATGGTATTTACAAAAAGGAAAAATCTTATAATTAAAAATAAAAAAATAATATTCTTTCCATACAAAAATTATCCATATTTGTTTTACAATACCATAACTTTGATTCATCAATCTCCTTCATTTCTCAGTGAAAATTTGGAAAAAAACTTTCATATTTTACTTCGTTTAATTCTTTTTATATCACAGCCTCGGGTATTTACCCGGGGCACTAACTAGTGTACATATATACTCTCTTTATTTTACTTACACAGACTTACCTCATCTTCTAGATCGTACTCCAATACTTATTCTCACGTCGGAGAGCCTTCACATGACAACCTTCTCTACCCTGCTTTGCTCTTAACGCGTTGTTACGTGTATAGATACCAGCTCAGATCGTCAGATGTCCTGATCCCGATCATATTCAATAGCTAGTGTTGAAACATGTTCAATCTAGATCACTGGATCCAATCCGTTCCCGTTTTAGTTCATACACTAAGTAAAAACGAAAACAAATCCTTTTCCATTGAAATTTGAGCATCGCAAGTCGCAGGATGGTGGACTAAAAAACAAAATTAACATAGTAACTTAAAAGAAATATATCAAGGAATAAGAAACGATAAAGATAATTAAAAAATATATATATCAAGGAAAAAGAAGCGATAAAGATGTTGATGTAGGGGTCAAAATAGATCAAGGAATTAGAAGCGATAAAGATGTTGATGTAGGGGTCAAAATAAAAAATAAAAAATAAAAATAAAAGATTTTAAAATTTTGAAAGATGAGAACAACAAATACGGATGATGTGAGGGTGGGGGTATGGTTGGGTTGGAAGCCTTAGGCTTTAAATTTTGTGTCCGCTAAGATTGTGTCACATGAGAGGAGGAGGATAGAGGAATTGGAGCCATAGACTTCATTTGGTAATTTACTCAAAATTGTTTCATAACTGTTAAGAAACCTTCGGTTTCCTTCGACTCAAACAAACCGAAAAACACAAAAAAATAAAGCGCAGGAAATAAAGCCGGATGAGAGGGAGTGGAAACAGAGGGAGCCGGCAGAGCTGAATGAACCGAGGAGAAGGAGCCGAAGGCCATATCCAAAAAATTGTAAAATTCATCTGATAATATCTAACGTGTTAGATTTAAATCTCTATCACAAAATAAATTTCAAGTATCACTAAAAGGCCATTGCCACACAACATTAATTATAATTCAATCTTCATGCCAGAAGTTCTTATTTGACCTATATATCACCCCTATTTGATTAGTTAACATATGTTACGAAGCATATGTGATTTTAATATTACACAACCTTTATTTTATTTCCTCGTTTCTGAACCGATCGTCTATTAAAAGAATCTAATTTATAAAAATAATATACTCATGTAATAGTATGCACTGTATGTTAAATGTTGGTCTTAGTTTATAAAGTGTTCATAGTTTTAAATATATGACTAAGGATAGAATAAGAAAATAATAAATAGACTTTCATATCAAATACTTAATTTTACCTGTCTTCTAATAAATTATAAATCCATCAACTTTTTAGGCTCTCAAAGGAAAGTAGGGTGGGAGATCCTACTCACTTCTAAATGATATTTGGATTAAGAATGAGTCGCTTAAACTCAAGTTTCCCTGGTTATATAGGCTTGAAAGCTTCTCTACTGCTCGGTTCTGGACATATTTTTGTCGGGTTCATTTTTGGGCAATGGGAGGAGACAAATCCGTGGGAGAGTGGAAGCTATGCAATTAAGCTCTATCGTGAACTCTTGGCTGATTCTTCATTGTCCAACTCGCCTAATTCTTGGTCTTGGTCATTAAATTCGGCTAAGAAAAGCATTGGTTCTTCCTTATTATTGGTTGCCCCTCGAATCACATTCTGGGATCAATTTGTCCCTAGAAAGGTGAACATCCCTTAATGTGTCATATATTATCTGTCCAATATGTGGTACGTATATTGAAGACTTGCAACATTTATTTTTATTGCGTCATACTTCTTGTTCTCTTTGGCAACACATATGTTCATGGTTTGATTTTCATTTGCTAGATGTCTCTTTCCCTATATCTTTGATTGATTCATTGGCTCTCAACATGTCAATTTACAATAGCATGTTATTGTAAGGATTGTAATGGTGGGTTATATGGAAGTTGAGAAATTCTATGTTTTTTATTCCAACAGATTCTAGAAGGTCTTTTCTTTTTGACGGGGTTCAAAACTTCTCATTCTCTTGAAAAAGCCTTACGTTAATGTGAAAAGAATGTAAAACGTGTTGTTTCACATGTGACTACTCAGTCACATCACCTTTTTCGTGTGAACGGGTAGCCCATACCTATTAGTCTAATAGCCTTCATCTATATAATAAACACTCATTTTCTACCCGCCTATCTTTTATTTAAAATAATAATAATTAATTTATATAATAGTAGTAATTAATTAATTAATTAATTAAATGACCTTTATAATCCCTTTCTTCCTTGCATATATCTTCTCACCATCACGATAACTTCACAAGCTAGCTAGTTTCTCTCTCCACTCTCTAAAAATGGACAACTTTGCTAAAGATTTTTCCTACAATTCATCATCTTCAACCTCACAAGTTGTTTCCTCACATCTATCACTCGATTTAATGAATGATAAGTACTTTCATGCTGCTACTTACAATAGCGATCATACTGAACAATTAGAAGATGACGATTATGAGCAGAATCTCGATTTGATCAGAAAAAGTCCAGAATGCAACGATTTGAATTCAGTATCTGGGTCACATGTTCTTCATGTGAAAAAAGGAAAGAAGATCCGGAAACCTAAGTGTTCATTTCAGACCAGAAGTCAAGTTGATATTCTTGATGATGGTTATAGATGGAGGAAATATGGTCAAAAAGCAGTGAAAAACAGTAAATTCCCCAGGTTTTATATTTACCATTAAATTTATATAGTTTATAACACGTGTTAGATTTAAAAGTTGGGTATATTTGTCGTTAAAAATAAATTACACTTTCGGTGATTTAATTATCAAACAATTTGTTAAATTCAATTATTAGAAAAAAGTGGCTGGATTAATTCGATTAACCACTAGTTAACCGTCGATTTTGACCAAAGGTAGTAGGAGGGTTATCTAGTCGTTTTAAAAAATGTTAGAAACACTAGTGTTGGATGTGTGTTTTATATTAGGAAAATTGAAATTAAATAATCCAAGTTATTGGGTATTGGTGGATAATAATCCGAGTTCCAATATTGGCGTATAATAATCCCAATTAGTTGGGTCTTGGAATTCATTAGGCCGCCGTTAATTTTTCACTAACTCCGTTAGTTGTGTGCTGACGTGACACATGCCACGTCAGCAAGTATGATGCCACATCACCTGCCACGTCAGCAAAAATGATGCCACATCACCCGCCACGTCAGCAAGTACTAGCGGAGTTAGTGAAAAATTAACGACGACCCAATGAATTCCAAGACCCAAATAATTGGGATTATTGTAGGCCAATATTGAAACTCGGATTATTATCCGCCAATACCCAATAACTTGGATTATTTAATTCTAATTTTCCTTTATATTATTATCTAACATATCTTAGGTCAAATAAAACGTTAGCAATTCTTATAATTTAAAAAGTAATGAGCGAAGTTATTTACAAAAGTTACTTAAAACTTGTGTATATTATTTATAAAAATATAAATGTCAGTTTAGTTTGGTTGTATTTATGTTATTTTGTAAGCATATAATAACCGGACCATAAATCATTGGTTTCTGCATCGATTTGCTTTTTTGCATTAGGGTTTAGTTATTTGATTTGTGTTTGCCCATATTTTAATTCGGAATGAGATTATTGTGAGAAATTTAGTTTGAATAAGAGAGAATCATAGTCATTAAATCTTCAATTAAATAAAGATCTATGACCCAAAAAATTTCTATGTAGAATTAGAGAGATCACTAAAGAAAACAAAAGATGGAAGATCATTTTGACTTTTTTATCGAATTCCTCCATTTTTTAAATCTCCATAACTTTTAGATACGACATTATTTTTATAAAAAAATTACACCATAAAAACGAATGTTTTTATCTTTAAAACGCGTACACTGTTGTCATATATAAAATTAATTTTTTTTACTCTTTCAAATGTTCAGATCATTGTGTCATATTGTGTCAAAATGTTCAGATCATTGTGTCATATGGTGTAAAAAACAGAAAAAGTATTTAATTTTATATATAGCAACACTATATATTTTTGACACAATGATCTAAACATTTTGACACAATAATCTGAACATTTTGACACAATGATCTGAACATTGTGTCAAAAATTGAAAGAGTATTTATTTTTAAATCTTTTTACATAGCAACACTATACGCGTTTTAAAGATAAAAAGATGCTCGTTTTTATGGTGTAATTTAAAAAAAAACTAATGTTGTATGTGAAAGTTCTGAATGTTTTTAAAAAATTGGGGAAGTAGGTAAAAAGTCAACAAAGATGGTTAAGACTAAAATACGTCTCCTTCCTTTTTTATTAGATCTAGATCCAATTGCTGAAATTTTTTCTCGTCCTTCTTATCCAAATCAAACTGCTCATTTGGACCTCTCCCTTTAACTTATAGATTATTGGTATTGTTATTGTTATTCTTGTTGGTTGTTATTAAAAGTCATGTATGAAATTTTATATAGGAGCTATTATCGATGTTCGTATCAAGGATGTAACGTGAAAAAACAAGTTCAAAGGCTATCTAAAGATGAGGGAGTCGTCACGACGACTTATGAAGGAACACATTCACACCCGATCGAGAAACCAAACGATAACTTTGAACATATTTTGACTCAAATGCAAATATATTCATCTTGCTAGCTACAATAGGGAAATTAATAAAGCATAATAAGGTAGCTAATTAGGTGATTGATTAATTTCACAATGCTTTATTTAATTCTTGTAATGCTTTGTGTTTGTTTAAGTTGCTTGAACCGATATATTTAGTTTTTCAATCAAATATATCATTTTAGTAAACTAAAATCCAACCAATCCATCATGAAATCTGTTAGGATCTAATTTTATGTTAGTTTTTTTTGTGTATTTAATACATGTTAAGTCTAAAACGAATTAACATGACCCGGTTGGGTTGTGACTAGTGAGAATTCAACCTTTTAATATATACATCTATGCCTAAATTATGATAATTATTTTTAAAAGGATTTCTTAGGAGAAAATTGGTGTGTTTATTCAAATAATTTGTGGTTTGAATCTTCTTTGAGAAAAACTGATTGACCGATGAACATGGTCCTTTTCATATATGTATGGTTGCACTTCTAGGAAAAAAAAAAACATGTTTCCCACAAAGGTTTCTGTCGGAAATTTATAGACAACGACATTTTCCCGATAAAAAAATTGTTGAAAAACTTTCCTGCACTTTTCCAGCAAAAATTAGGGTTCATCTTTTTGTCAAATTTGAAGTGTATTTTAATTGTTTTTTATTTTTCTTGTTCTTTTTACAGATTTCGACAAAACATTTTCTTTCGATGTTCCTAACAAAAATGTTAATTTCCCATCCATTTATAGTACGGTGTCTTGCATTGTTCCTAATAAAATAAATTTTAAGAAGAAATCATTTGTAAGTCTATATAAAGTGGCCATAGGTATACATCATCAAGAAAGGAAAAAAGTGTTGGTGAACCGAATCGAATGGACCTTTGCTCGTGTTTGGTTCGTTTTACAAACCAAATCGAGTCGAACCGAACATTTTTTCAATCGAGCCAAAACCGAACGAGCATCTTTCGATCTAAACATTTTTCGAGCGATCATCGAGTGAGTTTTGAGTGTCGCATAACAAAAAAAAAATTGATGATTGGTGTGGTGGTGATCTGACATAACACCTTCATCCATATTTCTAATTTTAACAAAGTTCGTCTAATAACTAACAAACTAACATTGTTGTTAACTTTTTTACAAAATGATGTAAATGCTGGTGGTGGTATGACATAACACATTCATTCCACATATTTATCTCTCTAATCACATACATCAATAAAAAAAAATTCAAAATTCACCAATAGAAAATGAAATGATGAATTCAAAAGATAAAAGAAGATTAAATTATTTCACGTTTCATCTTGATCTAGTTTTTAATTAATGTTTCTTTGTATTTTTGGATTTTATTGGAATAACCAACACTTATATGAAGTGATATAACCATATATATGTGTATAAAAAATATATTTGAAAACAAATCAAGCCAACCGATTTGCTCCCGCTCGGTTAGTTTACAAACCGAACCGAACCATGCACTTTTTCTACCGAGCTAAATCGAACGAGCGTATTCCAAACCTTTTTCGAGCAAGCGTCGAGCGAGTTTGGAAGCAATTTGAACATCCCTATTGGTAAATCAATCCGTTTCAGTCCCGCATAGACTTCAAATGACTCACAGATCTTAATTTTTATTTTTATGGACACCTACAAAGTTCTAACAATAATAAGTTATTGGTTTCATACAAAATTCAGACAAATGTAAAATAAAAAGAAAACGAAAAAGATTTAATATTTAAGACTTTTTCTTACAAAATTATATTACACACAAATTTAGAGATTATAAAATGTCTGATAAAAATGTTATCATAAAGAGTCCTTGGAGCAAGGAGGATGATGAAAGGCTAATCAGTTTCTTCATAAAAAATTATCGTGGAAGGTGGAAGACAATTCCTTCACTTACAGTTGAGTAAATGTTCTATATGACCGGTTCAATTAAGGATGAGCATGGTTCAGTTTTAAGCCCTAATCCAAACTGTATATTTTTTAATATTTTTGCTAAGTAATTTTCTAAATTAATCGGTTTTGGTTACATGGTTTAATTTAATTTTTGTTTTTAGCATTACCATCCAACATCACAAGATCTACATGTAACAAAGTATTTTTAGATTTGTTGTGTGACTGCCATATTATATAGGGAAGTACGCATACGAAAATCATAATACATAGTTGAATCAGACATAAATGTACTTCCCTATGTATTATGGCATTCACACCAAAAAGCAAAATACACTTTGTTCAGGTGTTGACCTTGTGAGGTTATGGTAATGCTAAAAAAAAAAAAATTTGAAACCAAATACCCTAAACTGGATGTGTTTTGAAAATGGCTTAACAAAAAATTCTGGTTCCGATTTTGGTTAGGGCTTAAACTGAACCGTGCAACCCCTAGTTGAATTGGTCATATAAAACCGTTGCTCACATGCAATTGAATGAACCGTTTTCCATCTCCTGGGACTATTTTTCTGAATAAAACTGATTAGCCCTTCGTCCTCCTTTTTGGCCCGAGACTCTTTATGATAACCTCTTTGTCAAACATTTTTTTAAATGGTAATTGTATTTTTCAAGAAAAAATCTAGAACTTTAAATATTTGTACTTTTTTTAATTTACATCTGTCGTAACTATGTGAATTCTTTTTATATTTATCGTGCTCTTGCTTTTGAATCAACCTCATTTGTTGTAAATTTTTTGATGGTAAACGATTAACTCCCGGTTATCCAAGACAACCTTATTCGCGTAATGGGTGTCTACACCCAAAATAGCAGATAGCGTAGCCATATTCTCACGTGTGCCGGGTAGTCCAAATACTTCAGTTGAGCCAATCCCAGGGAAAACTATGACCCACTCTGCATTGTAACACCACTTGATCAACAAATCTCCCCATCATCACCTCATACCACTAGGACAAGTCCTAGCGGTGTATTTGTTTTTAATTAACAAAAAAAAAAAAAAATACAACGCGACTTTTATTTCTTGATGACATGTCTTTATATAATGTTAGATTACTTATACATGATGGTAAAAAATAAAAATAAGAACATTACAAAAACTATTTTATTAACATACAAACTCAAATTTTGCAATAACCATGTAATAAATCTTGAGTGTATCATCTCGGGTTGAATTATTCAACCGGAGCATGAACCTTAGTTTATTCGTGTCAAACACAACAACTTGACTCTCGCACATATTTAAGATCATGTAATAAAAACCGATCTGTTTAACCCGTTTATCCACGTATTTAAGATCATGTAATTAAAAAACGATCTATATAACCCGTAACCCGTTTAACTACGGGGACGGAGGGTATTAGGGGAGGGGGTATGGTTGCCTTGTGGCTTCAAGGAGCCATGCTCCCCAACCAATCATCATGTGCCAACTCATTTTTTATGTTTTTGAAGCCTTGTCAAGCCACACCACAAGGTATGGTTGCCTTGTGGCTTGGAGAAGCCACCGAAAAAATTAACTTTTTTTTTTTTTGATTTTTAACAACTTTTAATAAACAAACAACTTTTATATAAAAAAACAAACACTAGCATTACGAATACAATTGAAGTAAACAATATTCATTAAAACAAAATATTCATTAAAACAAAAATAAAATTACAACTTACAAAACATTCACTAAAAAAAAAATTACAACTTTTATTAAAAAAAAAAATACAAATCTAGGGTTGAGGATTTGCGTTCACCTCCTCCTCGGTTAAAAACACATCCATTGTGTTTTGGATGTGCTCGGTGATATCGAATCTGAGTTTAAAATGAGTCTCACTATCTCGCAATTCGAAAATAACATTCGGGTCGAGAACCCGGTTAACTGGCGGATCTCGAATGTGGACCGGTGATATAGCAAGGCCATCGTCTTTGAGAGTCATGTTGTGTAGAATGATGACCGCGTACATAATGTTCTCCATTAGCTTTTTTTTTATTGGACGACCCTTTCGATCCACTATTGCCCACTTTTCCTTTATCCGACCAAACGCTCTCTCGACGTCTTTTCTAGCCCCCTCTTGTATCTTCTTCATTTTCTTCTCTTTAATCTCATAAGGATGTGGAAATGCCTTCACAAAGACCGACCAAGGGGGATATATGCCATCCGCAAGGTAATATCCACGTTTGTACTCTCGACCGTTACAAACAAATGGCATTCTAGGTGCAACTCCATGCATCTCATTGTTGAACAAAGGTGACTGATTAAGCACGTTGATGTCGTTGTTTGAACCTGCAACACCAAAGAACGCATGCCAAAACCACATATCTTGGGAGGCAACCGCCTCGAGTGAAATTGTTGGCTTTTTATGATCGCCACGATGATATTGTGCCCTATACTTTCTAGGACAATTTCTCCACTCCCAATGAGTACAATCGATACTACCTATCATACCCGGAATACCATGCTTTTCTAAATGGGCATTATATAAAAGAGTGATATCGTGGCTAGTAGGTGCACGCAAAAATTCATCTTTGTAAAGCTTAATTACGGCGTCACAAAAATAGTGTAGGCATTCACGTGCAGTTCTTTCAGAAAAATCTAAAGATTCATCATATTCGTCAGGAACGTTACCGTATGCGAGTTGACGAATAGCCACCGTGCACTTTTGTAAAGGCGTGAAACTTTCTCTCTTCGCCGCGTCCAAACGGGGTGTGAACCACGGAAAGTTGTTTGTGATGTCGTCAACAATCTTCAAAAATAACCGTTTAGACATACGGAATCGGTCTTTAAAAATCCCCTCGTGGTAACGGGGATTTTCGGCAAAATAAAGATCCACCAATCGTTGGTGACCGTTTTCACGATCACGATAAATACTTCTCCTCCGTTTAGGAGCGGAAACCTCTTCTTGTTCTTCTTGTTGGATGACGTTAACACATAGGTTAAGGTAATTCATCGCGTCCTCGTACGAACCATCGGAGCTGCTTGACGAAGTCCCAATCTCGGGTGGTGGAATAAAGTCGGCCTCATCGTAACTCATTTTATAAAAAATTTGGTAGAGAGAATGAGAGTATGATGTGTGTTTTATAAAATGTTTGGTTGTGTATATATAGTGAAATAAGAAGAAGAAGAAAAAAAAAAGAGCCGTTGGCTCTCAACGGTAAAAAAAAACGGTAATATTCACCCGGCTCCCCCCTGCTCCAAGAAACCGCTCCATCTCGAAAATTCGGAGCCGCGGACTAAAACCGGGGCACCCGGTATGGCTGCCGGCTGGAACCGCGCGGCAGGCATGGAGCCGCCTTGCGGTAACCCAGCCCATACCGTCCCCCCTTACGCTGTGTTCGCGAGTTTATTTAACGAGGGAAAGGAAAGGAAAGGGAAGTAAGTTTAAAAAATTTTGTGTTCCTGAGTTTCACTTAAGGGGGGAAAGGGAAGGAAACAAAAAAAAGTTGTGTTCCCGAGTTTCATTAAAGGAAAGAAGGGGAGGGAAGGGGAGGGAAAGTTAGTTCATTTTCTATTGTATTTCTTTCCTTCCAAATCGGAAGGATTTGGAAGGAAAGGAATCACTCACCTTCTCTTCCTTTCCTTTCTCTTCCCTTCTTTTCCCTCTTTAAGTAAACTCGGGAACACAGCGTTTAAGGGGGGAAAGGGAAGGAAACAAAAAAAAGTTGTGTTCCCGAGTTTCATTAAAGGAAAGAAGGGGAGGGAAGGGGAGGGAAAGTTAGTTCATTTTCTATTGTATTTCTTTCCTTCCAAATCGGAAGGATTTGGAAGGAAAGGAATCACTCACCTTCTCTTCCTTTCCTTTCTCTTCCCTTCTTTTCCCTCTTTAAGTAAACTCGGGAACACAGCGTTGGGGTAATAATAATAGTTTGCGTGATTTTGACGGAAAATCTTAATTCGAGAACGAACACACGTTCTTCTCGAAGTTCACCTAGTTTCTCGTTGACAGAAAAAATGTACAAAATTTCAATCGATTAAAATTGTTTGATTCGACGATGGCTCTTCCTCTCGGGAAGCTGACGATAATCATCGGCGCAGGTATTGGTTTTTGATTGCTCATTATTACGTCGTTAAGTAATTAACCTAAGTAGCCAGTATTTTTGTTTAAATTATTTCATCCGGCTTTCGATTCGATCTTAATTTGATGTTAATCAGTTACAGAAAAGCTAAATTTGAATGGTGATCGACTATGTGTGCTATTTTGCCAGTGTTTCACTGGATACAGTAGGGTTTTACGGTTTTACGACTGTTAGGGTTTTAGCTTAAATTGAGTTTGTGGTTGAAATTGGGAGATAAAACGATAGGATTTGAATGTTAGTATGATTTGTTCCAGTTCTGTAGTGTGCAATAGCAGTTTGCATTGTGTGAAGGGGCGGGTTGTAGTTGAAGTTGAATTTTCATGGTGGTTATTTGAGATTTACAGTAAATACCTATTTTCCTGTATGGATCATTAATGCTGATCTGCAAAATTGGTGCTGACTAGTCCCTTGGTCCCCGGTGGTTGAGTAAAATTGGTGTATAGGTGGCAAAATTAGGGGTGGGTCGGGTTGGGCAGCAGATTAAGATGGTCAGGTTTGTACTATGGTAGAGAACATGTCTGATTGATCTGCAAACACTTCGATGCCATCTCTTTTAAACCTTTTTAATGAGTAATAGTCCTTTAAATATGATTACAAAGATACAAATATTGCAGTGAGTATCTAATTTGTTAACAAATCGATATGTGGTTGTATTTATTAAAAGGACACCTTGTGCAACTTTCAGCAATTCAACTTGTCGGCTTTGTTCAACATTTAACGTTTCATTTGACTTGCTATTTTTGTTACTTTGGGCATTTGATCTATCAGTGATAAAACATATCCCAATTCACCCTATTTCTTTGACCCATTTGTTCTATTATAAATGTAACGTAATCTAAATTAACAAGCAGGGGCGGATCTAGGAAAGAAAATCAGGGGTAGCGGGGACTAATGGGGGTTCGGGGGCAGCGCCCCCGAATTTTTTTTAGGTAATTAACGGGCTTTTGATCATATTTTCAAGGGGCTTTTGATCATATTTTTAGGTAAAAACCATAAAATTTGTTCCAGGGGCCGCGAAAAATTCGTTTCAGGGGTCGCAAAATACCAAAAACGTAAAACCCCGAAAAAATTTCCTTCTTCGCGTTAACGGTTCAGGGGTCGCGGGGGCTACCCCTACCCATAGGGTAGGTCCGCCCCTGTTAACAAGTATTGGTTAATAACACATGCCATATGGTTGTTTGTAGGTCTTGTTGGATCTGTTCTTGCAAAAGAAGGACGCATTCCTGGTGTTGGTGATTTATTATCTGGTGCTTCTAAGGTAATTGATCTCTTTGCTAGTTAGCTCCATGCATCACATATTGATTATATTCTTGTACCACAATAGTCACTTCATTGCCTTGTCAGTTAACGGTTTCTGATTTTTGTCTTTATAGGTACTCAAACTAATTAAGCATGATGAGAAAGCCGGTTCAAGTCCAAAACCACGCAACGACTCATTGATGGCACAGGTTTAGTACTATTTTATTACTTTTGTTTTTGTATCAAGATACCGTTTGTCTATTTCATTTTAGATTTACACTTTTGTTGCTGAACTATTGGGTTATTATGATGTATAATGTGTAACAGGTTAACAGCCTAAGGCAGGAGCTTCAACTCCTGGCATCAAATAGACACGTTACCATTGTGACTTCTACTAGTTCAGGTGGCTTGTTCAAGATTTGGTTTTTATATGTTTTTCTTTGCCGACTATTTATTTGTTGTTTGCAACTTTTACCCTTGTGTTACTATTGTTTATGACACTGTTGCTAAAATTGGGGGCATTTCTTTTATGTAGTGAGATGACCATACAACAATGGAAGAGATATGTATTTAAGAAACTTGGCCCATAGGAGTTGACAAAAATATGACTTGGTTATATAATGTTATTTCCGAAATCTCTAGCGATACATAGTGTATACCAGTTGAAGTTTCATTAATGTCTTCTAGTCAACTACTTGTTATTAAAATGTTTAAGGTAGTTTAAACCATATGATTGTGATTCTTTGAAAGAATGAAACGATTTCCTACACTTTACTAATGCTATAAATGAAATGAGTTTTATGAATATTGATTTGTTGATTTTCCTTGAGTGGTACTTTTTTCACTAAGATCACTTTAATCTGCTACGATTATATGCAGGTACCAGAAAATATGGGCTCGTTGTCGTCATTGTTGTAGTAGGATATGGCTATGCTTGGTGGAAGGTGAGTATGGCAACTTAGCATCTAGATTCTAGATCATCTAATTCATACATGCCACTATCTTGTCTATATAGACTTTACACATTTTATATACTTAAATACTTCATTACCTCATTGATTTATCTAACATGCTATCTGAAAGTCTGTGAATTTGTGTGTAGATCTATAGTAATACATTTATATTATAGTTTCCTTTATTTTTGTTGTAGCTACCAATGACAGTCTTTAAATTAATTAGAAGATGTGTATAATAAGTCTTATTAGTTTTAGTTGTTATCTTGCGCTTAGTTTATGATAGATACTAGAAAATCAAAGACTGATTTATTGAAAAACAAAGATAGTTGGCTTGATTGGAGAGAGCTTAATCTCCGATACAAGAACACTAATAATAAAAAATAAACAAGACAGAAAATAAACTAAAACACTACTACTTAAAGGAAGAGTTGCTCCAGCAGTTACCTCTCCCCCATCTTCTCACTAAATTATAGCTTAGACTTAATTAAAACTGCCTTAACTTGGTAATTAAAACTGCTTTGACTGTTCTTGAAACTGCCTTGACTAGTCAAGAGAATGACTTGACTTAGTCTTGGGTCATTCACGGGTCTGATTCCGTTGTGGGTCAAGAATTGGGTTCGTATCAGTTTATTACTTAATATATTTTCATTTGTTCGCAGGGTTGGAAACTTCCTGATATGATGTTTGCTACAAAGCGTAGTTTATCGGATGCGACAAATGCTGTAGCTAAACAGCTTGAAGATGTTTACTCTTCACTTGCTGTAAGTCTTCCAAAACTGTCTTTAGTTGTATCTGGAGGCAACAATTTCTATTGATTTACTTAAGTAGGTTTTGTTTTATCTCAAATTGGTTAAATTAAAAAAATTAGCTAAAAGGGTGAGTGAGTTGAAGGGTTCAACAGTCTGCAAATCGTAGAAAGCTATCCTTAATGCTGCCACCTCCTAAATCTTTTTATGCAATATTTAGATGATTTTTTGTTTTGTAAAAATAAGTAACAGATTAATTAAAAAAATGGAAAAAAACTTGTTCACAAGTGAACCCAACTCGGCTCGAACTGTTTGACTCCTAAGAAAATGATCCGTTGCGACTGGGCTAACCAGTTTGTCCCCTCACTCAATCAGCTTCTGAAAGGTTGAATTTCAGCAATGGTTGTATGAGAAACTAAAATGTTTTAATTAGGGAGGTGATCTGAACACAAGAAAAGTGATTTGTACATGGTGAAGAATTGTATATTTACATTTTTACGCTTACTTATAAAACACTTCAATTTTTTTCCTGTTTATTAAAGCTATACTTGACAAAACACAATTGTTTCTTGTATATGAATCAGTTTTATGTTCTGTATAGATCGCCTCATTTACTTGTACCTTCATTATGTGCTGGCTGTAACTTTTCTTTCTATTTTTTTTAGCTAATAAGGTTATCTTTTTGCTGTTTAGGCTACCAAAAGGCATTTATCTTCAAGAATCGATCGTGTCGACTGTAGTTTAGATGAGGTTGCAGAAATTTCTGCATCTACAAAAGAGGAGGTATGTCCAGACTGAATCTTGAGTCTTGGCTAGTTTTCTTGTCTTATAACTCTTCAAGTTTTATATTTAGTCCATTTAATTTTTTTTAATAACTATGTAGGTTTCTTCTCTACGAGGAAATACAGAAGTGATTGCTATAGATGTTCAAAAAGTACACGAGGCAGTTTATACCCTGGTGTGATTCATTTCCATTACCTATTCACTTTCAACTATTTTATTCTCTGTGAGATCGTCAACTCATGTCTTGGATACTGGTTAACTGTTTTTTTTTAACAGGAGACCAAGTTGAGTAGGATTGAATGGAAGCAGGATGACACAAACCTAGGAGTCGCAAGGTTACTACGTACTGCAATAAGCATGGAAAACCAGGCATCTGTGAGAGAGATTCAGGTATGGTATATTGATATATGAATTGCAAAGTAGCACTCTTCATTCCAGATAGCTTATAGTAGAGGTGCCAAGATGGGGGTGTGTGGGGGCAAGATCAAAACAGGTCTGAGTTGCAATAGGCGGGTCAGATTGTGGCCCACAATCATTTGTGTTACCGTCCTTTTTTTGTATAAATTATTAACTTGTTAATTTTGATTTAAAAAATATACCATTGCAGTTGTAATATAATCTAAATCTCTAAATAAAACAATTTGGGAGGTAGTATGCATTAAAAGTAGACTTTGAGCGGCTTTCAACCTGTTTGGCCACTTGGCCCCATTCCCTTTTTAGGTCTTTTGTTATCTGGCCTGTTTGAGGTAGAAAACCAACCCAATTCAATCTATTCATAAGTGCATTGGTTGAAATTACCATTTTTGAAATGGGATGTGTTGACCTACAAGCATTTCTTTTGTTCATTTTTAAAATTCTTATATAAATATAATGTGTTTGTTATGATTATAAAAACAATAATTTTCAATAATTCTTTCTCTTTGAATAAAATGGTTTAGGAGCTGATGAATTAAAAGACTTTGGCGACTTTCAACACGTTTGAGTTGTTTGACTCATTCCCCTTTTAGCTAAAATTTTGTCCGTTTGAGATTTAAAAATAACCCAATCGACCCATTCATTCAATGACGTTTGTTCTAATTTGTAGGCAAACTCGTCTAGTTCATCAAGACCAGCTCTTCCATCCACACAACGGGTAGGCTTTTCTAACCATTCTATTTCTTGATTTGAGAGGTTCTGGTTTACTATACATGTAAGAGCATCCATTATCATAGGTCTTTCTTAGGTATTATAAATTTGCCATGTCATGGCACATCAACAAACCATAAAAACTTTTCTTAAAAGGTTTATAAATGTGTCCCCACATAATTTGTTTATTTCAATTTTTGAGGCTACGAGAATATAAAAAAGAATATAAAAAAGCTAAAAAGCAATGAACGACTTCAAGATTTTGGACCTTTTCATGTCTCATAAGCGTGAAACACAAACCCATATGGCTAACAATTTTTGTAGACCTTTTCTTTGTAAGCATTTGTATTTCTCACTAGAAAGATCCTGGTATTAATTTGTATGACCTGTTGTCCTCTCTCTCTCTCTCTCTCTCTCTCTCTCTCCACACACACACACACACACACACACACTGTCACCCACCATGGAAGAATAAACTTTCGGCAAGGTTAGCCCATCTAGCACTGTATCTGTTTGTTTTGCAGATTACCTTAGTATAAGAAAAATATGACAGGTTATATGCTTACTTAACATGTGGGCCTAAAATGTCTTGTAATGTGATCCCTTGGATCATTATTATGAAGAACATATGTCTTTTGAGCGTGCTCTGTGAAATATATAATTTTTTAGCATTTCTTTCTCATTGCAGACTATGTCTTTGCCTCCGGTTCAATTAGAAGAGCAACAATCATCCCCTCGTGTATCGCCTGGGGTATGTCATATGTGTCTCACCACTTATGGGTTAATATTAGTATTAGAGTTGGCAAGATGGGAGGACCAGGCTAGTTGAGTGACAGTCCAAAACACAATCGGTTCAAAACTGGTCCTTTCCAGCACGCGCCTAAACCTGCTGAGCGGTGTGTTTTGACCCAAACAAACACTTTTTTGTTTATCAATTTTTTAAAAATCATTAAGGTATTAATTATGACTGGAAAAAAATATTCTTACAATATAATAGTAATCTAAATCATATGGATAAAATATACAAGAGTGAATGTCTTTCAAGTTTCAATCCATTTGTGACAAGCGTCCTTCTGTATATATTTTTTATTTGACCGTTTTGAGATAATAGCAATCCAAATCGTCCCATTTATAACGTTTCGAAATTGCCATCTCTAATTAGCATAAGACTTTATGAGCACGCCTGGTAAGATTGGCAAGTGTATTGTATTGGCACGTATATTATGTTTAACTTGATTGAGTTCAAAATTCAAAGGGCAAAACAATATCAAACTCATTTTTTATTTCAGCCCCTAATATGGTAGTAACAACATGTAGGAACACATGAGCCAGGTTTCTAATCCTTACTTTGTGTCTTTCAGGTTAAACGGCCTTTGGGGAGTTCCGTCTCAGCCTCTGCCTCTGGCTTGAAGGTTATTCCTAGTCCTTGCATTATTTTCTGAAGTGTAAAGGTCGCAAAATGGGTTGGTTGGGTAACGGGTCAAATAGGGTAATATATGATAACTAAGATTATATTATTTACAACGCAATTTTAAAGAAAAAATGGTTTTTGAATTTGTACGTTACTGGAAATTTCTTTTGTTTGATTAAATTTCTAGGGTTTTAGAACTTTATGAGAAAGTCATTTTGTGAAGTTTATAGGGGCTTAATCATGCAAAATATAACCTTTTTGTTAAATCTTGAAAAGTTGCAAGGATTTATTATGCATTTAAAACTATTAGGACCAACAAAGGCCTTGATTAAAGCGTTTAGTGCTCCGATTTGAGTAGCTTATGAACAACTTAGCCTGTTTTTAGTGCCCCTTATCTTGCCATCTCATCATGCCACGCCATCAAAAATTAACGCCGTTACAAATCTGTTAGTTTGGGACTGCTAGAAAAAAATAGGATGAAAGTTTGGCTCGTTAGAAAACATTTTCTGAGTTGGGATTATTATTGGTCAATTACTGATAGTTGGGATTATTTAAATCCAATAACCCTTATTTTTTTTTTTACTATTTTTATAATTTAAAAATATTCATTTTATATATATTCTCTTATTTGTTTCAGATATTTGTAATTGTATCCGAATCCGAAATTTAACCCCTAACCCTAAGAGAAGCCTCGATCTAAAATCTGTCTCATGTGGCAATATATTGCAGGGTCTTCAAGAACATGTGGAAACACTTGTATCAGAAGACACAAGTGGAAGTTCAAACTCGGGTGTATTGGGGCGAACGTTTTCAAACGTCGGTTCTGTTTTCTCGAGGAATCGCCCTCCTAACGGGCAGTGAAATTATATTTATCCATATCCGCGAACTTAGGTTAAGAAGAGCATATATTTTGTTGTTGAAGGATCTTTTTTGCACCTTGTTGAATGAAGAAGCTACAGGGGTGCTTTATTTTGTGATAACAGAGGATTAATTAGGTTGTGTTTATATATGATATAATGTTTTAGATATATCCATTTAGGGCTTTTTGGACTGTGATTAAGGCCTATGGTCTCCTTTTTGGGAATAATGTAGTCACTTTCTTCTTACTTTATTATAAATACATGTATTTTGACAATGTAACTGAAGTTCGCATTTTCATGAAATAACCGAGGACGGGTTTAGTTCTAAATTCTAACGTAACTGAAGTTTGAAATTTAGTTCTTTTTTTTTTGAAAAGTAAACTTCATTAAACACCGCAAGCGGTCCTCAAAGCGAGGACCCCCGGGAAAAAGAAAAAAAAACGACGCTACATCAAGTTAAAAGGATAAATACACCAATCATTCCACACAACATTTTTCCATCTAGATCTATGACGGCACCAAAAATACGACGTAGACTTGACAATCTCGACTACCTCAATAGGTCTTCGTTTCTTTTTCGTGAAGATCCGAGCATTTCGTTCATTCCATATGACCCATAAGGTTGTATAAACAATACCCCTTAATATATAGCGTTTTTCCTTCGAGAAAGAAGAGTTCTCAGCCATAGTAATCAGGTCCTGAACGTCAAAAAAGAAAGAAGGAGGGAGTCTGCACCAGTTTTCCACTCTGCTCCATACTTCAGCAGAGAGCACACATCCTGTAAATAGATGCGTGTTTGATTCCAAGGTAGAATGGCAGAATATACAAGCCGATTGTTGCAGAACAACTCCTCTTTTCATGAGCTCATCCGTAGTCGGTAATCGATTTCTGGCAGCCCTCCACGCCATTATCTTGCATTTAAGCGGCACCCAGCAATTCCAATTGATTTTCGTACTATTATCTACCGGAACATGGTCAGAAAAGAGTTTTCTAGCTGAGAAAACCGAGAAAATACCATCATTGCTCGCCTTCCACTTCCACTTATCACTACCCCCATGTCTGCTAACATTGTAGAGATCACCAAGAAGACTGAACATCTCTGTTAGTTCTTGATAAGTAGCCGGCTCTCGTATCCAATTCCATAACAGAATGTTGCCATTATTCGCTAACTGCATTCTTCCAGAGACTTTGACCCATTTGTCACGTTCAAGAATGAAGAGGTTTGGATAACGGACCCGAAGAGGAGCGTCACCAAGCCATAAGTCTCCCCAAAAATACAAAGAAGATCCGTCGCCAAGGGAGGCAACAAAATACGAGTTCAAGGGATCACCGTTGGGGAGTTTTTGTTCCCCGACTTTGACTATTTGTTTCCAACATCCACTCGCCGAGGCGCTGCATGGGAGCATCGCCCAAGGTCTGCTCGAGCCGTGACAACTTATAATAATGTTCTTCCACAAGCTATTACCTTCTTTTTTGAATCTCCACGACCACTTTAGAAGAAGAGCGTCATTCATATCTTTTAATTTAGTCAAACCCAAACCGCCTTTCTTCTTTGGTTTAGAAATAGTATCCCAAGCCACCCAAGGGATTTTTTTCTCGTCACTAGAACCCGCCCACAAAAACCGCCTCATTAAAGCTTCCATGTTATCTAACACCGACATTGGAGCTTTATAAAGTGAAAGATAATAAATCGGTAAGCTAGATAAAACCGATTTAATGAGGATCAAACGGCCGCCAATTGAGAGATGTCTCGCCTTCCAAGATGAGAGGCGATTTCTAATAACATCAACCACCGGATTCCAATTACTAATTCGAGTCATCTTGGCACCCACCTTAATACCAAGGTAAACAAAAGGCATATCGTCCTTTTTACATCCCAAAACTTGCATCATGTCATCAATTTCAGCATCGTCTACTCCAATCCCGAATAAATTCGATTTATGAAGGTTGATTCTAAGGCCCGAGCAAAGGTAAAAAATCCGCAACACTCTAGCTATATTTTGGATGTTCTCCCGCGACCATTCACCCAAAATAAGAGCGTCGTCCGCATAGAAGAGGTGAGAGATAATAATATTTGAGTCCGCCATATTAATACCTTTGAAAACCCCAATGTTTTTAGCTTTTTCCAATAACCACGAAAGCACTTCCATAACCAAGAGGAACAAAAAAGGCGAGATTGGATCACCTTGCCGGAGACCTTTCTCACATTTAAACTCAAACGTAGGCGAACCATTAACAAGCACTGCGGCTCTCGATGACTCGAGGAGCCCTTTAACCCAGACACACCATAATGACGGAAAACCCATTTGGGACATAATAGATAATAAGAAGTTCCAGTTTACATTGTCATAAGCCTTCTCAAAATCTATCTTTAACATAAATGCTTTATGGCTTCTACGTTTCAACCATTCCAACATTTCACTAACCACAAGCGGACCGTCAAGAATAAAACGGTCTGAGAGAAAAGCCGATTGTGAATCGGAGATAACTTGACCCATAACTTTTTTAAGACGATTAGCAAGAACTTTAGACACGACTTTACTAATCATACCAATAAGGGTAATAGGCCGATAATCCTTGAGACCCAAAGGGGTTTTAACTTTGGGGATCAAGGTGATGAAAGCCGAACCGCAACCTTCGTTAATGACACCCGTCCTGTGGAAATTGAGCATAATATTATAAAAATCCTCCTCGAGCAAGTTCCAAAACCTCTTTACAAATCTAAAATTAAATCCGTCGGGCCCCGGAGCTTTATTCGAACCACACCCGAACACCGCCTCTTTGATCTCTTGCTTAGAAAAGGGAGAAATCAAAAGTTCCTTAGCATAACTATCGACTTGCTTCAAACCTTCACATTCCAGAATTGGCCGAGATGGAAGCGACTCTTTAAAATGATTTCTAAAGAATTTCATAATCTCCCTTTTAATCAAATTAGGCTTATCAATCCACGTATCGTCAACCGCAATGCCCGGAATAAGGTTTCTAGCTTTCCTTCCGTTTACCACATTATGGAAAAAGGAAGAATTTTCATCGCCAAGAGAAGCCCATTTGACCCGGGATTTTTGTCGCATATCCTTGGTCTTATGAAGCTCAATTTCTTCTAGCGCTTTTTTACACTCCGTCCAAACCCACAAATCGGATTCTTCCATATCAAAAGACTCCATCTGAACCTCCATATCGTCTTTTTCTTTGCGGAGACGTGAAACCTCTTCCACTTCTTTCACACTATATCTCTTGAACCACTCTCGTAAGACATCACGTAGCCTTTTCATTTTTCTCAGCAAATTGCTATCAGGAGGGCCGCAATTTACCCAATCTTGCAAAGTCGACTGAACAATGTCAACACAACCCGGGCGGTCTAACCACGAATCAAAGAATCTAAACGGTATTGGACCAAAATTAGTTTCAACTAGCGATAAAACCACCGGTGAATGATCTGATAAATTCCTCTGGAGAGCCCTAACACAAGCGTTTGGCCATTTATTGAAAACATTATCACATACCAAAACTCTGTCTATTCTACTCCACTTGCAGACTCCTCTCCGATTGACCATATAAGTATATTTCATGCCTTTCAAACTGTATTCTCTCAAACCAGCTTCGTCAATGAAGTCATTAAAGTCCCGAGCACTCCCCGGGTCGAAAGAAGAGTTTTTTCTTTCCTCCCTATCCCTGACAGAATTGAAATCACCCAAAATAATCCACCACCCATTGCCTGACTGCTTACATTGAATAATTCTGCTCCACAAATTACGCTTCTCAACTATATTTTGAGGAGCATAAACATTGATAATATTCAACCGGATAGAACCATCTAAAATCAAGCCCGACACAAGAAGAAAATTATTGTCTTTAAACACCGAATCCTTAGAAAAAACCTTCGGATCCCAAATGTTAACCAGACCACCCGAAGTACCAACAGCATCAACACTTTCAAAATCGAAACCTGTTCCACCCCAATAATTCGACACCGTACTAGGATGAATATCCCGTACCATAGTTTCCTGAATCCCCAAGAAAGAGATCCCAAATTCGTTTTTTAGACTTTTAATCCAGCCCGATTTACCACAAACCCCTATACCACGAATGTTAATGGAAAGACAATTCATCGCTTACCCCTTTGTAATCCTTCTTGGTTTATCGACTCTTGGATCAAGATGTTACAGTTTGATAGATCAGTGCCCATCTTCTCACCCAAGACAATAGTTGCATGTACCTCTTCATCTTGAAGTCGAGCAATAGTTCCATCAGTGTGTTGGGATTCTGCTTGTTGTTCAGGTGCCGTAACACAATCTTCAACTCGAACAGGCTGTTTGTTGAGGTCCAGTGAATCTGATCCACTATCCTCAGAATTAGACCCTAGGGCCTCTGCATTAAGAACTGAATATTTGTTGCTAAGGCCCAGCATTTCATCCAATCCAAACATATCATCATTTTTGGGCTTCTTTCCATTTTTCAAGCTCTCCTGACTGCTCACATACCCGTAACTGGGCCGGCCCAGTTCCTGTTTTTTGAATTTTTTTCTTTTGTTAACTTTGGGGGCCACAAACGGATCTTCTTCAATTGGATTTTCCTCAAAAGGAAAGTCAATACCTGGTATAAAAGTGTCTTCATTATTTTCCTCAATTTCAGCCCCCTCCTCATTGAGTAATGATTGTATCTCATTAATGTCCCCATTAACTTCAATATCAGTTTCTAAAATAGGTTGGACTTCCGCATCGTTGACTTCAATATCGTTGACTTCTCCGATCACCGGTTCAACTTCCGGTGAGTGATCCTCGACTGAATCATCAGTCTCCGATACATTAGAATCCGAATCCACCGATTCTCCATCTTTTTTATCAACATCAACAAAATCTGGAATCCATTCACCAAATTCCTCTGCCACCCATACCCGAAATTTGCGACCATTCCAGTTTAAAGTAACCTCTTCATCGATACGTTTTCCATCCCCTGCCAGAACGCCGATGATGTCATACGACAAATCATGATCATATTCTCCTTTACTTGCGTTATGAACCACCTTACCGAATAAATTACCCACAACATCAACAACGTTATTAGTATGCAAGTGTAACGGGATCCCCTTGACCTTAAGCCAAGCGATTCTCTCAAAAGCAAGAGGTTGTCCAAACCAAATAGTAACAGATGAGAAAGTGTTCACACGTAACTTTGCTGCTTCAAGAACAATTTCTGCCGCCTCTGAATCTTCAAATGACACGAATACATCCAATCCTCCCAAATATTGGACCTTACCAGTCCCTTGACATAACTCACTAAGAATAACTTTAATGTTCTTTAACCCTTGTAAATCAACCATCTTTACAACCAAAGCTTTCCCATGCATCGATGAAAAAGCATGAACATGATTGTCCACGTCAATTTTCTTCCCCACAAGTGAATCTTTAAACGACCTTTCTTCAGCGACAAAAGCAGTACTCTTTGGAACCGCTCGAGGGCCCTCCATCCGGCTATTGTAAACATTAGAAGACTTATGATTGCGCGTTGTCTCTCGACGAGTGTTGATCTCCCCGTCCTCAAGAACAAACTTTGCAATACTAAACCATAACTTGTATTCCCCCATTCGAATATTACGGAGGCTTTTGAGTAAATCTCCTTTATCTTTCACATCTAACATAGAGATGAATCCAAACCTGTTTCCTCCTTTATCCCTCTTTCTCGCGATATACAAATCGAAAATCTGTCCAAACGAACGAACTTGTGCAGCCAGATCAGTCCCGCTACACCCATCTGGAAGATTCGTGACAAACAATTTTGTAATCCGGCGTTGAACCGTCTCCGGAATGTTTTTTTTTTGAAGTTATTTAATTTGGATTATAAATTTCACTCGTGTTTTATTTGATAACGGATTTGATATTGTAATTTAAGTCGAGTCTTTTAAATTTCACAAATTTTACAAAGTAAAATATTTCAACATTCATTTTAAATTATAAAGGAGTGAACTCTTTAAGCGGTTTGTCATCATCTCCTTCATCGCCCGTGTTGCCGCCAACATCGTTGCTGCTTGACACTGACCACCACCCGTCCTCATCTGTGTTCGCCCAGTGCCGATATCGTCCACCACCACGATTAGATTCTAACTATGAATTTTTTTTCTTTCATAACCGTATTATAAATTCAAAATCATTTTAAAGACCAGTTAATCAGAACTTATATCTCTACCAATACCTGCTAACTAACATGATCACATAAGTCATAACTTGTGCTGGACATGTGACCTTCAAGAGATCATGATTGGAACTAGTAATAGTAAAAAATCGAATATGAGAAATCACCTAAGGAAACCAGACGCTTTCGACTACAACACCTATTAAATGTTAAACAAATTGTATATATATACAATAGACAACTTTACCTATGGTTTTGTGCCAATCCAACACAAAAATTCTTTCATATTATATATATCTGGTGCATATATACAATAGACAACTTTACCTATGGTTTTGTGCCAATCCAACACAAAAATTCTTTCATATTATATATATCTGGTGCGGAACAATAACCAAAATATCCAGCAGCGTAGTTGGTTATAGATGTTGCACGCAAAGTGAAATACCCGGTTTCGAGACCTAGCAGAGGTGATTTTTTTTTTACATTCCCACAACACATAAACTCTTTTCACGATCGGACCGGACCGGCCGGTCGGACCGCCAGAGGCGGAACTACAGGGGGTTCAGGAGGGTCAGTTGAACCTCCGGCCGGCCCTCTAAATCTGCTGTTAACCATGGTATTCAAAGGAGAAGACTTTTGAAATTTGAGCATTTGACCCTCTAGGTTTCCATCCATATGCTTTTTGTAGATAAAAGAAGAAGAAAGAGGTTGGTGGCTTCGAGTTTTCATGGGAGCGACATATAGACGGTGGTGTAAGACGGTGGTTTAAAAGCCGTGAAATCGGAAACGCAAATGATGAAGAAGAAAGAAGATGATTAGTCATCACTTGAGAGTACTTTAAAGTCACTTTTACCCCTACCTATATATAATTTTATTATATTTAATGTCACTTATTTCTTTACCATACCTCTCATCTTACAAAATTAAACTACACATCTTTTTAGTCTGGCTAAAAAAAACATATTTTTTTAGTATCAAATAATTCTTTTTTATTTTATCAAATCAAGTAATATTATCTTTCAACACCTGTTATTATTTACTCTCTATTATATTTATCCAATAATTATATATTAGTATTTGTTTCTATAGAATTGTTTATAAGTGAATATACATTGTCTCAAAATTAGTAATAATTCCAGTAGTAAATAACATGTCTTTCTTTATTAAATGGGGAGTGTTTGAGTTAAATTTTTTTTATGTGTTTGAACACAAATAAGAATAATATTTAACTAATAAATAAGAATGACTTTTTGAAATATAATGGATCACTTTCTCATAGATTTATTTGTGTTTTGTCAAGAAATACATTTTTAGAAGTGATAAAATAGAAGTAATTTTACAACGCTTTTAAGATATTGGACCTTATAAGACGCAATTATCGACTTTTACATGTATCGATCAATAAAAAAAGCTACTGGCATACGTTGAAGAATATAAGAATTTTCTATTATGACCCTCCAATTTGAATGTTCTGGTTCCGTCACTGCGGACCGCGATCCGGTGTCCCGGAGGTCCGGTTAAGCATAGTGGTACCGTCCTAAAAATAAGTTGCCGGTTTTGTTGGTAGACGGTCCAACCGGGTGGCCAGAAAACCACGATGAGGCCGAAAAGATGATCTTTGAGTAGCGGAATCAGAAAAAAGAAGAAAAACAGGCTTTGATGACATCGGATCTCGAACGAAGTGGTCGCCGATTTTCTCCGTGGCGGCGATGTCATCTTGAACGATGTGATCTCCAGTGAACTCCACGGTGGCGGCGACTAAGTGGTTTGTTTAAAGCCAAAAAATATTATCTTTTTTCTATCGTGAACATTTAAATCTCTCTATCACTGCTTTAGATTGATAGATGATAAATGAACGAAAAAAATCACCATAGAAATTATCGTAGTTTCTGGTAGAGAGAAGGAGGAAGAACAGCTGCAGAAATGAAAGAATGCAATAGGGTTTTAGACTTTTAACACAAATGTTACCTTTGACCTTTCATTTTTACTCATTTTAAACATTTGGTCCCTTCTCATTTTAAGATCACTTAACCTTGCGTTAAATATTTATACTATAAGATAATAAATTATTTATATCATCACCAGGTTCTCAATCTGGTCCGACTGGTTCGACCGGTTAACAAGACCGGTTCGCTATCCGTTCAATTTTTAGAAACATTATTTACCACGAAACCAAGTAGCATAACTGGTTTTACTGTTGTTTTGTAACTTCAATACCCAGTTGGGTTTAAAATATGAATTATTAAAGAGTAGAACATATATTATGTTATATTAAGATTTTTTTACTATTAACTATTAATAATAATTTTTACTTCTAAACATGTTAGCCTTTTTATTTTATTTTTTCTATTTCGGATATATTGTTACCATGATCTTTTTTTTATGGTCATGTATAATTTTAACTAAAAACAAACCGTTGACATTTTGTATACGAATCTTTTTCAAAATGTATATGGCATTGCAATACAATTATTCTATATAGATACAATAGACGATTTCTGTCTCTCATACATCAGTAAATCCATTATATATATATATATATTGGTTACTTTTTGGATTTGTAGGGTCTTTGTTTTAGTTTGGCACGAGTTCGAACCTTCCCACTTTAAACTTGGTCTGTATTTTTTTCACTACAACATTGAATTATTTTTTTATATAGATTTATAAATGTATTAGGTAGCATATATTTTACACGAAGCAAAGAAAGCTTCAAAACATAGACTATTTTACAAAGAAAATATATATGTTGATACTAAAAGTGCCTAATTGGATACGAAGGGCTTTATTCCAAACATCGCGTGGAGTTAGCTGCTGCTGAGGAAGAGTTTGTGGAAGAAAAATACAGTTTTAAAACTTATAGTAAAGTTTACTTTTAAATATGAGATGTAAAACGGATAGTAAGTGAACTGATATGAGTAATTAAAGATTAAAGATATAGAATGTAACTTCTTGAATTTATGAGAGTGGCGTTTATACAAAAGTTGTATAACATGGAATAAGAGTTAAATGAAATTTTCATGATTGCTTAATACACTTATGAACCTAATTTTTTCTATTTTGTTCACTATTTTCCTGTATTTTTCTGGATTACCGCAGCAACGCGCGGTCGATCTCTAGTTGATATACATATTGTACTTTTTTTTTATAAATAAAATCACACCAGTATTTATATAATACAAATATAATATGCTCAACCTATAAAGACTTTTAAGTATAAAATAGTAAATGCTTCATTTATATATCGTTTTAAATATGATACATTAATATATAGAATCCTCTCCTCAATTACATGTAGTTATCTTTCATGCATTTCATATAATCGTATAAGTTAAAGCTTGTTTTGTATTTAACATGCTTATATATCAGTATATACATTTACAGTATTATACTGAAAGGTAAAAACCCGATGGTTATACATGTATTCAAAATACAAACGAGATGGATGTTTGTTGTCCCAACCATTCTTTTAGTCCCAAACAACACTATGGATACCAACGAACTCATAACTCAATTGTATTTGGGGGACTTAAGACCTTAAGGTCTTGAGTTTAAAACTGGGTGTGAGAAAAAATATTCCTCGGACTCTGAAGAAAAATGTTTTCTTAGAAATAACCAGGTTTCCTCTGAAACGGAAGATGGGTATATAACAGAGCTAGTATTGCTGAGTCCAAACATGGTAAAAAGACATTTACCACAGTAGGGTTTTAAACTCGAAAACATATATATTTACCAAATGATCTTTGGTCCAGCCGTATCACAACACTAGATACGTTTTAACATGTTCTTACAATAAGAGTTTAAATCCTAGTGACGATGATAAAAAAAGTAAATAATTAATAAACCATTTAAAATAAACGTCGTGGAGATCTTCATACATGCCCATTACGCCACCTGAAAACACGGAAGGAGGACGATGTTTCACGTTGTGATCCCCAAAACGTGTGCCCATTACTCCGTATAGCGGGTGCCCTAAACTAAAGGAAAGTGGGCAACCCATTAACCGAGTTTAAGTGCTTTCCTTAAATTGAAAAAGTTGTTCACGTTGATGCCGATGTTATTTTAGTTTTTTAGGTAAAAAATATCTGTCATCATGGACCCACAACTATTTTGAACCACTCATCTTTCGGTGGTCCTCTCCGCACCCAATCAGTCCCCTGCTCTTTACTTTAAAACTCGTCCTTGTAAAGTTGCAAATTTACGAATATAACCCAAAGTTTTTACCCATCTTTTGCCCATGGAGAAAAAGTTTGGATTAGATCATGTATCTTGCTGAATTTAGTCTTATCGGTATGATTTCAGTGTAATTTGATTTATCTATTAGAGTAAATTATTATTTTGAATTTTCTAGTTTGGGTTATTTTATTTCTTTAATTATTGCTCGTGAGGTTTCATTATCTTTAACTGTTTTTGATTCTTATTATTTTATTTCTTTAAATATTTCCGCTCCTGGCCTAACGTGTCAGAGCAAAAAATAGTTAAAGAAATGAAGTTTAGGGATTGTTATGTTAGAAGATACTATTTTGGACTGAAAGTGTTAAATAACCCAAATCGAAGGGGACAAAGTAGTAATATACTCTTATCTATATATCTATGTCTATATATATTACTAGGTTAGTAACTCGTGTAATACACGAGTTGAATAAATATAAAATATTCATAATATATAAAAAGATAAGAAATTGATATGAGATTTAAAATTTATGAATGATATAACTGTGAGATAATATCAAATAGTTATTTTATAACAGTTAAGTAAAAAATATATTTTTTATAAAATATAATAAATTAAAGTATTTTGTATATCACAGTTGCGAAATAAATTTCTTAATGATTTACTTTAAAGTGGTGTTAAGAAATTACAATAATAAAAGTTATTATTATTTAGAATTACTTGAATTTTCAGAGAATATTAAAGGATAATTAGAACATGTTTAAGATGATAATTGAACTCATAAAAGTTATTTTTCAGAATATAAAAGGGTGTTTGACATTTTAATATTTTAATTGAATAAATCAAGCACCCTAATATATAATATTTTTAATTAATAAATATTAGTAACTATTATTAAAAGTTCAAAAATTGACTGTTATCTCTTAATATTAGAAAATTCAAATAATTTATCTAAATTTGGTAAGTTAATTAATAAATAATTTATGTAAATATATATACTTAATGAATATTAATTACATGTAATGTTGCATTTTAGATTTAGAAAGTTGAAATATTAAATTTGGAAAATTTGAATTCTTAAATGAAGAAAATTTAAAATTGAATGTCATGTTGACAAGTGGACAAAACTTAGGTGGAGACCCTAGAAAATTGAAATGTGACACCCAAATTAGTGATTTATTAGAATGAAAGATAATATTGTTGAGGAGGAAAAACTTGTTCTTTACCTACAAAATTAGGAGTGTAAGATTGTCATTGTCCATTGTGTTATTAAACAAAAAAAGTAACTGAATAAACATTTAATATCGAATTTAATTTAGAAATGTAATTATATAACAATGTTTAACTAAATGTTATTTTTTTATTTTATATAAATATAAACTTTCATTAAACCTTTAATTCTATCTATATGATACTTTACAAATTTTTATTGTTAAAATGTATTAGCAATGTGTGTAATTATTTGTGTTGTCCGTCGCATAGCGTGAACACCCCACTACTTAATATTAAGACGTGTAGAATAATGAGGTGCATGCTAATTCAATGATGTTGTGATTTCTTGAATTATGCAAACTCTATGTGTTATTAGGGGCAAAACTCCTAAAAGGCTAAAACGATCACTATCTAGTTAACATCGCCTTTGGAGAGGTTTGGAAGACAACAATCCTCTCAGGGTTACGCTACCCGATAAGACACACAAAATAATAATAAAAAAAACAGATCAGACAAAGGAACCGACAGATCTAAACCGTTTGAGTTGATGTGACCGAATTAGCCAATTTAGTTTAGGTGTATCCAAAATCGTAGTCACTATTTTGGTCAAAAAATCCCATCTTCGTTATCCGAACCACGCCGTATACACACGCAACTCCCCTCCCCAAATTGCATAATGTTGCCTTGTATACACAAGCCCACACTCGGAGCAAGCTTTAAAAGCATGGTTCAAGACTTATACTTATTTTATATTTTTTGAGAGGTAATTTCATATATAGGAGTTGGAACAATATATAACATCTTTCTCTTGTCAAAGAGATAACTCAATAACTCATTACAGCCACAAAGAGCATGACATATGTCCCAAAGTGCTTTTCCAAGAAGGGTATACATGTATTTTTACCCAACCCAAAAAACACTCACCATTTTTAAAATGTTTATAACCTTTTTATCTTTTATCGGTCTTTTATAAAAGTTATACCATTCGACTAGTATCATTTTTATCTTTAATTTAAATGTGGTTCTGATTTTTTTTAAAGTTGTTTTTTAAACGTCTGTATTAACTTAAAAGAAACCATATAACTACTTAATCTTTTAGTATGGATATATATATATAAATTGACAAAATGTTAACAAAATAAAAAGTCTATAAAACAAAACATGAAGTCTATGTTGTAAATGACCAACAAATATGATTTTGAATGCAAACTTTTTTGACTCACCACCGACCAACGTAATCGAGATAAAATAGGGACCGGCTACACCAATCGAGTACTCTTGAACCCATTTCATTTGGACTGGCCAGTTAGGAGTAGGCGTGAACATCTCATGGGCCGACCTATGAAAACCATTGGATTGAACCGGATAGGACCGGTTCGACACTAACCTGAAACACATAAAATTGGTTCGGTCTTTGGTCTTAGTTTTTGATCACCTTATTCACCTTCGGTCCAGGCGGATTTGGTCCGTGGTCGGTCTAATCCCTGACTCATGATCACCTAAGGAGTGGGCATCTCACGGGCTGATTCCAGAAATTCGACGTTCTGACCTGAATTGACCCAAGAACAACCCGAAACACACAAAATGGGTCCGGTCATGTTTTTCACCTTATTCGGGTTCGAACTCGAACCGGTGAAACTAACAACCGTAATTTAAAAAAAAAAGAGAGAGACAAGAAGAGAAAATATTATTGACTTTATCTTCACTCAACTAAAAGCAAGTATATTCAAATATGGTTGAACAAAAAGCATGTCATGTGAGTTGATTCCATTTTAATGGTCGAGCCCAAATCACAATGGAGGTTTGTAAAACGAAATGTCTCATCAAAAGTTGGCGTTATGGAATGTCTCATAATATTTCTCTTCATGTTAGGTGAACTAGTCACACAAAATATATAAGATTTTAAGTCAAGTAGTTATTGATCAATACTAGTTTCGTTTATCTGAAATCGGTTATATATTTAATTGTATCTAAAGAGTAATAATGTCATGATAAATTGAATTGATTCAGATAACCTCTTTTCATGTCTTCGGATACTACCCATAGGTGTTCGCCCATTCTTCATTCAAATACCGCGACCCACATTTTTACCTAATTAGATAGTGGACACCTCTGAGCCCTCTCCATGAGCCGAACAAGAATGAACACGACACAAAAAATCATGACTAGATCAAATTTATGAGTGTCTCAAAAAAAAACGTATAGAATTAGAACTTCTCAAACCTTACTATTATATTAGGTGAGATTTTATGCGGTGTTTTTGTTTACCGTTACTCCATTACCCATTTGGCAGATGCTTCGATGATCAACTGTCTATTTGAATGTGTTGAGTGACATGTCCATTTTGATAAAAGTTTCTAATCGTTTTAAGTAATTTCCATCCGTGACCTTGTATTTAGTGGTAATTATCTTTATATAAAAATGACAAGGTTTTAAATCTTTAAGATCGGTGGTATTTGATGAAAAAAATTGTTGTTAAAAAAATATAATGTCCACTTAATGATCAAAATGATAAGCTTCTTTGATTTTGTGTCGGAATTTATTCTTTTTAGTTTTTTTCAACTGTTCCCTTAGTTTTATTTTAAATTATTGTCTTTACGTATTTAATTTTATATAGTGTATTTAATTTTATATAGTGTTTCATTTAACTAATACGACATGAATTTGTATAAGGTTAAAAAAACAAACAAATATTATTATTTTTGAAGTCTTACTTCTTTTGTTGCATACAGAACAACATTTGTCAATACATCAACGTGTTTGAAAATTTGATTATTCATTTTCTCTAAAATTAAAAAGTGTGAAGGGAAAGTGTAAATAAATAAAAAAAATATCTATTGAATGATTGGTCAAAGATTATAGTGGACCGAGAGAACAAAGAAAAGTTGAGGAAGTAATAATTTGATGACACGCAGCACACTATTATCGATCGGTTTTTTTAAGGTTTCCTCCTTTCACATCTATGTCCGTCCGATCAATCTAATCATCTACATTGCTACACCAATCTACAAAATATGTAAAAAGAAAAGTAAGTAAAAACTTATTTGCTTTTCAAAAAAAAAAAAGGTAAAATCTTATATATCAATCACAATATTTTCTTATAATTTTTATTATTCAAAAGTTAATCAGGTAACTTTGACACCGTTTAATTTTGATCATTTTTTTATTTAAATTAATTCCTTAGGGCTTTCTCTTTATTTAATTTATTTGTTGACTCATAATTATGATCATGTCTCTCATCATACAATCTTCACCTCTAGTATGTATACCTTTAAAGTTAGTGAAAATTAAGTGATAATATGAACACGTCAGCTGGCCCAATCAGCCGTACGGAGCCCTTAACGCCCAATGTTACATCGGCTCCGGAGAAAGCCTGCTAAACGTCCGCCTGTAGGCACGACAAGAAATTAACGGTAAAAAACTCGGTTGCCTCATTGATCGAAACTGAGTTTCTCATGGTCTCATATCACTGGTTAGCATGTCTCTGATCAGTTGAGCTGGAGTCATTGGCTGATATGTCACTAATGGGACTCCTATATTCTCATGATAACTATAACCACTTTTACATAGTTTGTATTTGTTAGAGTTGGGATAGAGTGTATACTGTTTTAATGATGTATGGTGACTTAAATCGTGTATTATGGTTTAATTTGTGTTTAATTTCAAATTATGATCGAGTTTAGTTTATAGTAGGAAAAAAAATATTCTTATATTCTCATAGCAACTATGGATATTATTACATTATTATGAACAAAATTGTTTGCAACCAATGGGCTTCCAAATTAGATCTTGTTGTAATTTGGAGTTTCTTTCGAAAAAACTATATCTTTGTTTAATTAATTCGTATATTCTCATAGCAATTACGTATATTATTGCATTATTTTGAACAAAATTGTTTGAAACCCATGGGCTTCTAAATTTTCGGGTGGATCTAAGTTCTTAGATGATAAGTTTAGTTTTTAATTGTTTAAGATTTATTTAGTTTTAAGATTACCCTTTTCAAATTGTGTTCAAGTATTAGGCTAGATTTTTTTATTAGATTTGGTATTGATCTCACCTTACTATTCTATGGATCGACACTTGATTCTTAATTAGACATGATAAATTACGTATATGATATGTCTGTTCTCTTTTGTATGTATAGTAGTAGAGGTATAAATCTAGTTTATAAATTTAAAAACACATCAGGATTCACGGAGCTTCGAGAAGGAAGGATCGAAAGATGAAATAGAGGTGAAACAGAGACGAGTTTAGGGAGCATTCGAGAAGAGATCAAAGATTGATAGTTGGTTCATCATTTTGATTCGAAGAGGAAACTATGAAGAGATGGAACATCACCCCCTATGTGAAGGTTAGAGGTAGTTCATTTGTGTACAAGAACATGATTCACTCCCTCCACCCTAAAGTAATTTAACTCAACAAACTAACATAAAGTAAATCAAATTAACTACTTTCCGATTTACATTATTATTTAAAATTATTAATGACATCTTAGATAACTAAATAATATTAATTAAACAAATTTATTTAGATTAAAAACTAGTTAAGACTATCCACATCGCTCTTTTATTTCTATGTCCGTAAGTCTATGTGGCTTGATTGTGATGATGCAGAAACAAATGTTGAGAATTTATAGAAATAAGAAAGAAATGAGCATTTTGTAAGAATTTATACAAATAAGATGTGACACATTCTTTAAGGCAGTTGTAATGTTGATGCATATTAAGGGCGTCGTATGAAGTATCTGAACAAGACGATGTGAAGAATAAAACAAGATAAGATTAGTGCTTAACAAACTGGATCCGAAGTGGCAGTTCGGATAAGGCGACTCGCCAGTTCGTCTAGGGTTCGACAGGTCGTGTATAAATAGGAAGTTTGTCTTTGTTTTCAGTAACTGAGCGTGTAGAGTCTGAGCTTAAGTGTGTGTTCTGAGAGGTGTTTCTCTGTGTCAATTCTCTGTGTTTACTGATTGTAATTGTTCGTCTAGATCAATAAAACAGCGGTTTAATTACGTTTCTCTTTCGAAATAGCTAGATCGAGTAAACGATCCGTTACTCACGAACTTTTATGTAATACACAAGCGACATTCCACAGGGAAGCTGATTTAGCTGCTACCTAATACAGCAACACCATTACACACCTTAAAGCCACGGTTTTTTGGTCCCTGTGACAACTCACCCCGCACCTCACCACATCTCTCTTCTCTTTCTCTCTCCATCCTCTTTCTCTCGTTTTCTATAATTAAATGTTATTAGAAAAAGTAAAGGTTAGTATAAGGTGGTATTAACATACGTATAATATGAAAAATAAAAGATGATAATGTGACGAAATAAATATGGCTACGGTATTACGATTTGCGTTAAATTCGTCGAAGAGACGTGGATGATAAAACATCTATGTCATGCATATACATATACATACATAATATATATATACATGATGCAACAGTATACTTTCATTTTCACCTTCTCTCACTTCATAATACACACACAGACACACATATGTTATCATCTATAATTGTATGCAAGTTGTATACATATAAAGCAATGTGTGTATACACATATTAGGGGTGATACAAGGTAGGCCAATCCATAAAGAGGCGAGACTAAATTGCCTACAATTTTTGTGTTTTTCTGAGATCGAGATCTATGATCTAATCTAATCATCGAAAATGGGGAGAGGTAGAGTTGAATTGAAGAGGATAGAGAACAAAATCAACCGGCAAGTTACCTTCGCCAAAAGAAGAAACGGACTTTTGAAGAAAGCTTACGAGCTTTCTGTGCTTTGTGATGCTGAAGTTGCCTTGATCATCTTCTCCAATAAAGGAAAACTGTACGAATTTTGCAGTAGCTCAAGGTATATCTAATTTGCTTTTTCGTTTATATGATGATTTTGCTCGCTTTTGTTTGTTGTAGATCTGAAATTTTTGAAAAGGATAAAGTAATTTTGGTTTTGACTGGTGTGAATTAATTTGCTGTTTTCGTGAATGTTTCGGCGTTTATGGAACTACGTGCTTGTTTTGTTTGGTAGATCTGCAAGTGGAAAACGATGAAAATTGATTTTGCTTGCTATATATAAACATCGCCATTTTTATCGCCTTTTCTAGCTTTCTTCTTCGATCAATTTTGAGATAGATTCAACTCCTCTTTCGTGAATCAGACTCGTGTAAAGCTTTTTTAGGGTTTTGTTTTAGTTTGTGCTTTCATATCATGGCGGTATTTTCTCTCTCTTCTTCCTTCAATTTTTCACTTTTTTTCCTTTAGGTTCTTCGTTCTGATCATCCGATTTCGAGCAATTTTGTTTCAGATCTTCAATTCTTGAACTTGTTCCAGATTTCAAACAGTTAATTCTAGGGTTTTTTTTAGGTCTGGAGTTTGTTTATCATTTTTTAAAACTATTTTAAATATTATTTTTATCAGTTTTTTATATTGGAATTTGCTTCTAAACGTGATTAATTAAACCTCTAATCATTAGTCAAACTGTGTTGATTAGCTATATGGATGACGAGTCAAAGACAAACACGATTTCTTTTCTTGGCTTGCTAGATCTCAAATCAACAGTTTTCTTATCTTTTTGTGAATGTTTGGGTGCTTGATTATATCTTAATTAATTTCGAGAAAATTTGCCCAGTTGATCTCACTTTTGCGTTGACCAGATTTTGGTCTTCAAAGTCAAATCTTGTTAACCTTTGATTATTCTTCTAGGTTAGAGAAAACATGATATTCCCGAGAAATTTATCTTCATATTCTTGTGAAATCTCAGTTTTTTCAACCATAAGAACCCGTGATGAAAAACTCACGGGATTTATCAATACTTTTTCTAACAAATTCTTATGAAATCTCTAGTTTTTTCAACCATAAGAACCCGTGATGACAAACTTACGGGATTTATCAATACTTTTTCTCAACAACCAGAATCTTAAAAATCAAGTAAATTGGGTAAGACGTATCATACGCTAAATATATGGCCTTTTTAAAAGGGTCATATATCCTATAATTGTGGTCAATTGCTAGTTTTTGGTTTATCCTATTTGAGGCGAACATGCTTCAAAATCTTTGTGTATAACCTAACAATTAAGAAATGATTAGCTTTGAATAGATCGATAAGTCATGGTAAAAGTGCGTGTTGCGATTATGGAATTCTCATACCAAACATCCTAATTAGGTTTACACATGATTAGCTAGAACTAGGATCATTAATGATGTTAGTTAATTCTTGATTTATTATTATCCATTGTGGATTGCATGTCTTTGACATAACAATTGTTTAGCCCTTTTAGCATGAAGACATGTAGCACCATATATGTTCTTTTTGGTACATACTTCCATATTATAACTGTAATTAAATTCTTTTCTTGCATATGTTCTTCTAGCAGCATGCTAAAGACACTTGAGAGGTATAAAAAATGCAACTATGGAGCACCTGAGATAAACGTATCTGCGAGGGAGGCACTGGTGAGTATTCCATTTTTTATATCATACGTCTTTACTTAATTATTGCAACTTCAAATGCTTATAAAAAAACTATTTACTTTTTGGGGACACACATGACAAATAGTGTTCACCCGC
>JBCNJP010000020.1:14500174-14576119 GCA_039602395.1 Deinandra increscens subsp. villosa
TCTTTTTTCTTTTTTTCCCTTTTTTCTCATTGTTTAGAAATTGTGTTATGATTAATTTCTTTTTCTCTTTTTTTCCTTTTCTCATTGTTCATAAAATTTCACATGTGAAATAAAGTAATTTCACATGTGAAATAGGTGTCTACGTGTCTACGCTTATGGGAGTGTCTACAATGAACCTCACCATATATATGTATATATATATATGGTTAGGTTCAAATGAGAACCAATTGGTTTTGATAACTTTTGAGAACCATTCTGACCACTAATTTTTAAGAGAAGACCATTCAAATTCATACGAGGGATTTCCTTATATATAACTAGTGGCTCAGAATGGTTTTTAAAATTTCTCAAACCCATTTTGTTCTCACATGATCATCTCCCTATATATATATATATATAGAGAGAGAGAGACACACACACTAGTGAGGCACCAACGCGTTATGGAGTACAACAATTTATAGCGCGTTGTGTCTTCTGTTCATGTGATCAGTGACGACGATAACTTACAACACAATATTCGTTTATGTCCGAGCAATGCACACTAAATGTATGCATTATAATTAAGAAACACCTTTACATTTTAATTTTCTTAACACGCTAAATGAATTCGGGAAAAAAAAATCAGTTCAAACTGTCAAAACAACTTCATTTGTGGCCGGTTCCAACTTGCAAGGCCTTACTTGTATTGCAACTTGCTCATAAGAAAATTTTGAATAAAGTATAGACAAAACATTCACATTGTCTGCAATTTAAGAAATGAAAACCTGTCAGAGAGAAGCAAAAGATTTTTTTTTAGTCTTTATGCATAGTAGATATACATACAACCTTTTCGGCTTCCTTTGAAGTAGCATGTGTAGTATGCTCTTCTTGCCAAGAATCCTAATAAAGGGCTTAGGGCTTTGTATTCATTTCTCATCTTGTGGTATTTGGCCACTATTAATAATCATTGAAATAAATTAGTACAGAGTGCTATGAAAAACAATAACGAAATTGAATACTTGAGACAAAAATAAACCTCGTTGTTCATGAAATGAAGATCACAATAAGCTCCACTGAGTGAACTTGCGGTTAATAATGATTTCGCCACCTACAAGAGCTTCATGATTTGCAAGAATCAGAGTCTTACTCAGGTCTTACAAATTTCATCTATATCTCCAAAATTAAATCAACATTCACATATTTCACTTATATCTAACAATTCAGAAATTACAAAAGAATTATCAAATCAAGGTAAGCATATATTCAGAAATTACAAAAGAATTATCAAATCAAGGTAAGCATATATTAGCAGTTGGGAGTAACCAAGTCAGTAGCACAATCTTTTCTTCAAGTTATTTCCATCTCCTAACAACAACAGGAGCCAATTTTTGACCGAAACCCTCAACATGTCCGGTTCTTTCTCTATAAATTAGGACATTGTTTGGCTGGCTTTGAGATGGTTATCACTACCTACGATGGGGCCATAACATTGTTGTAAAATATATGGATAAAGAGATGACTTCTCATAGAATCCATACATACACATTCAAATTATATTAAAAATTGAATTAAATGTCCTATCTTAGCCATCATATACAGATCTTGTATTGAATAAATAGTCACTACATGAAAATGTGAGAAACACGAAAATAAAATTAAACATAACATAATTCAAAACTAGGTAAAAAAGTTAAAATAATCTCTAGATAACAATCTAACCGGACTTCCTCATCAGTTAGAGCTTTGGTGATCATACGCTGCTTCCTTGCATGAACTTGTTGCATTCATTCCTCCACCACATCCTATTACATGCTTTTCCACAAGAACAAAGTCAAAATAATATCAAACAAAAAGTACTCTTTTTTTAAACATAATTTGGAACTTAATTAAAAAGACTCTTGTCTATAGAACCCGAAGCATTATTAATGTTTATATATTTGAATAACTAATAGAAATAGAAGAAACAAAAACTAAAACCAAGTGGACAAAGTCCCCAAAAAGTACTCTTTTTTTAAACATAATTTGGAACTTAATTAAAAGGACTCTTGTCTATAGAACCCGAAGCATTATTAATGTTTATAAATTTGAATAATTAATAGAAATAGAAAAAACAAAAACTAAAACCAAGTGGACAAAGTCCCCAAAAAGTCATGATTTGAAAGCATTTGACCTGAAAAACATGATTAATTTATGAAGTTATAGGTCAGGTGTTTTAAATTCTGATTAGAGTTGTTGAATTCGCATTATCGCTTGTTGCTCAACCGCATGATTCCACCATGGATCCTACAAGATTTACCACAGTAAGGCAATTTTTTGTAAGCATATTTATACTGTGTAACATGCCTCGGTGATCATTGCAACAAACCTTGATGAGAAGCACATATGAAGACTTAGGTTGATGAGATTCAGGTCGATAAAACATGAGTATAGTAGCAGAAGAAACACATGACATGTTTCCAATACCTTCATAGATATAGAAGAACAAAATGTAATCTTCTAGGAAGCCCTATAAACTTGCATGACATATGTAATGAATGGATCAGAATGACCCGTTTATTGAACATGGAGGATTTACTCTTCATTAGCATAAATTCAAATATCAACACAAACCTATTGTTCCACATGAGAATCATAAATGATCATAGATGATGACCAACGATCCCATTCAGCTTCATAAATGATGGCCAGATTATCTTCAACTTCATAAATCATATCTGGTAGATGTTAAAACAGAAACTGCAGCAGCAACTAGAAAGAAACTTCTATTTAATAAAGATCATAAATGATGGCCAAAGATTATATTAAGCTTCATACGAAGATTTTTTTTTCACATAAGTACACTTGTAGCTAGATGTATATATTTACTGATGTGGAGTAAAGAATAAAATACAAATTAGATGACCTTTTGTGCTGGTCCATTAAACTCACTGCTGACTTTATGTTAGCAGCAAAAAAGAAGACTTTTACTTATTGAAGAAATGAATATTAAGATACTGAAATTACAAAAGCACCTTACTGATACAATCCATATTTATATAAAAAAGAAGTAATAGATAATAGCATGAGACGTGTCTACATGTTTAGTAGATTAAAGGAAGAGGGGAGAAAATAATTGACAAAGTTTAGTCTTGTTTCTCTTTATATTACTTGGAGCCTAACCGACTATACAGGTCTATTATCTTGAGAGACTAGACATCTCGAACCAGCTTATAACAGTATCTTAGTGTTAGATAATACCTTGTCTTTTCAAATGGTGAAAATTTAAAGCATGTATACACTATGAGACTCACAATTTGCTTTTTAATGAAGCTTACATAGAAATAACAATATATTTGAAATTTTATAAACCATTATATTCGATTTTTTAAGTTAGAAGACAACAAAAATAGTGTAGGTTTAAACAGAAGTGTTAATTGGGTTGAGGGGACGCTTTTGTTTGTCAGACGACGTTATAAGGCTAAATTTTCATTTCGCCCAAATTTCCCTCCTGTTTCCTCCTCTTTGTTCAGCGACAAAAACAAGAGCGTTCCGGCCTGCAGCCACCTACCACTCGCCTCGGCACCGACGGCGTCTCCTAACGGAGAGAAATACGACGCACAGAGAAACGATGGCGACGCGAAAAGGAGGCAGAAAGAATGTGATAGCCATCACCGGAGTTGCTGCTTTCTTAGCCGTCGCCGTCAAGTTGGCTATCGACGCGATTAACTCGAAGAGAAACGATCTGAAGAAGAAGAAGAAAGGTATACAGTTTCCGTGCATCAACAAAAAAGTGTTACATGTTTTACTTGTTTTGATAGTATCAACACGCAACCTACTCAATGTGTTAATCTGTATGTTGAAATTCCGTTGAATCTCTTGTTTAATTTAACGATTTTAGGTCCTCGAGGCTCCAATGTTAGGGTTAACCTCTCTGCATCTGATATACTTAAACTCGCTGATCGTGTAATTGCTAATTCGAAGGCAGTTTATAACGCAGTAGCTTCAGTTCCTCTAGATAAGGTATGTATGTATCATTTACAGGAGTTTTAGTTGAAGGCTTGCAGAGTTTGTTAAGTTGATTGCAGTCAGTAATACTCAATTTAGAGAGTTTACAATAGGGTTGGTTGTTTGCTTGTAATGAAAGCTACATATGATTATAGAAGCAGTCATGCCTCATTATTAGTTAGTGTTGGTTATCATAGTTTTTTTTTGAATTTGCAGGTCACATATACAAATGTTATATTGCCACTCGAAGAACTAGAAGCATACCAGTTCCCGCTGGTACAATCTTGTATCTTCCCAAAATTCGTTTCTACATCAGAAGACGTAAGAAAAGCAAGCGCTGAGGCTGAAAGGAGAATTGATGCACATGTACTGGCTTGCAGGTCTTACTTTACTACCAATTTTTGCATCCCTAGAAAAGAATTGTCAAATCCATGTAGTGCATACAAATTATTCATTTATTTTTTCCATACCTAGGCAAGAAATTGAGACATTATAACAATTGGCATAACATATCTGTATTATTTCTAATGTCATTTTAATTTAAGATGTTCAGCCGACGTGAAGATGTGTATCGTGTTGTTAAAGCCTTTGCAGCAAAGGGGGAATGGTCGAACCTTGAATCGAAACGTTATGCACAATTCATGGTATGAGTTGGAAACCTTTTTCAGCAGTATTCTTAGCTGTGAGACGTTGTCACTTGGCACCTAAATGAACTTAGTTGAGGAGCAACTGACCAACTTCATCAATTTTCTCGCTCAAATACTTATTGCTATATATTCAGTGACAGGTTAGAGACTTTGAGCGTAATGGAATGAATCTTACACTGACAAAAAGAGAGGAACTACAACGTTTGAGGGCTCAAATTGACGAGTTAAGTATGCAATATATCCAGAATTTGAATGATGATAACTCGTTTCTTCTGTTTGATCACTCAGAGTTGGTTGGCTTACCGCTAGAGTTCCTTAAGGTCAGACATTTATTTTGTGTGTAATAAATCAATCTTGCTTTAATGTGCTTAAGAAAATCCATCGTTTTCCTTCACCTTTGAGTAGCAATTTGATTCTCATTAGTTATTATTGTAATGGATGTGCAAATGAGGTTTTTCTTTGCTAATGCTATGTCTTACTGCAGTAACTTATTTTTTATTTTTCTTTAGAGCTTAGACAAGTCTGAGAATAATAAATACAAGATCAGTTTGAGAAGCCATCATGTTTCAGCACTGCTTGACCTATGTAAGGTATGTTTTATTGGGATTTGTAAGATGATCACGACTGTATATACACTTTTGTTGTTCTATTACGTATTTGATATAGCTGTAATAGTTTGATACACCCTCAAGCCTTGTGTTTCATTTATATACACTTTTGTTGTTCTATTACGTATTTGATATAGCTGTAATAGTTTGATACACCCTCAAGCCTTGTGTTTCATTCCATCATCATCTTTCTTTTTTACCTTTTTATTTATTTCAATTTTAGGTTTTGTTATTTTTTTATCACGCCCTTTTTCTATAAGATTTAGCACCTGTCTTCCGGTTAATGCAAGCACACTTATATTCTGTTTCACTCCGTTGAAGGTGGGACCGACCAGAAGGGTTGTTGCAGGGGCATATGGAAGAAGATGTGAAGCCAATCTTCCTATATTAGAGAAATTGGTAATTTCGAACTGAAAGCCATCTGAAAACTTTTCTGAGGTTAAAGAATATTATGTTGGTCTATCATTGCTGTTTTCAGGTTCAGTTGCGTCATAAATCTGCTAGGTTACTGGGCTATACAAACTATGCAGATTTTGTCACAGATCGTAGAATGTCAATGTCATCCTCCAAGGTTTGTAGAGCTCGATATTCATATGGTCATGCTAAAAATAATAATCTATTGTCAATTATTATTGATGACAATGCTAGAAAATTTTCAGGTATTTGAGTTTTTAGAGGAAATCTCTGCCAGTTTGAATGATTTGGCCACTAGAGAGCTTACTCTACTAAAAGACATAAAGGTTCTTAGCAACTCACATCATCCATAGATTTAGATTGTTTCAACACACACACACACACATAAATTTAATATATTAATTATTAAATGGTCGAACTTGCTGTTGCTGATGTTTTTCTGGCATTCAGAAGAAAGAGGAAGGAGAAACTCCTTTTGGAATTGAAGATCTACCATATTATATAAAGAAAGCAGAGGAAGCACAATTTGATCTGGACTTTGAAGTTGTAAAGCAGTACTTTCCTCTTAGTTTAGTCCAGTCAGGGATTTTCAAAGTATGCCAAGATCTTTTTGGTAATTGACTCATGTTTATGTTGATGAAATAGTTAAGCTGTCCTAGATATGGCAAGATGGGCGGCGTAAAGGCTCCAATGGGAAACTGTTGAAACGGGTCGTGTTGGGTTGACCGCTCGACCTAAAACACTTTTTGTACTTAATTTCAACTTTTAGATGAATAATGCGTCAAATTTGGCTATGTAACTTACAATATTTTGATAATAGTCTAATTTCTTTGAAGAATATGATTTCGGAGGTTTTATACAGAAAGCTTACACTTTTGGTGGCCTTATTAACACCTATGATCCATTTATAAGCAAAGTTGCCAAAATCGCCACCTGTTAGTAACTTGTCCTATTTGTTTGAATTATCAAGATAATATACAAGTTGGTTTAATTGCTGCAGGCTTAAGATTTGAAAAAGTTTCTGATGCGGAGGTCTGGCACACTGATGTTGAGCTTTATTCAGTTTTTGACTTGAACTCAACTGATTTAGTTGGTCATTTCTACCTTGATATGTATAGCAGGTTCATATGTCAAACACTTAGCTATTAATATTTGTTCATCACTTTATTAGGAGAATGCTAACATAAGATAAAAGGCAAGAGACATGTAATAAACTAATTTGGTTCATTGGTTGTTTATCCTCTTTGACAGGGAAGGGAAATATGGTCACACATGTGTAGTCCCTCTCCAAAACGGTTCAGTAACCAATGGATCAAGACAGGTATATGTCACTGTTGGATTTTAGTTTATAAACATTTGAGCTTATCATTATCTTGTTTTTTAGATAATTATTGGTATTAGATTATAGTTAAACTATTAGTTTGAGATAATGTTACGTTAGGATGTAATACGGATTAGGTAGCAATTATAGGGTTCCCATGCATTTATATTGTTACTTGTTTTGACCTTTCATTAGCATATAACAACATAATATTTTGGTTTTCTCAAGTTTTTCCAGCAACATTTTTCAGTTTTTAGAGTTTTCTTTGAAATTCATAAGTGTAGTACTTGCCAAGTCATTATTGACACAATGACATGGATAGATTTACTTCCAATTTTTTTCTATTGTAATACATTCTTATAGTTGGGCATTATTACTTTTCTCGATTTTGAAGTTAACCCATATAACATGCATAACCCAGATCTGGTAGTCAGGTGGTGGACTTTTTTTTCGGGTGGGGTCTCTATAATGACAATATTGTTATAGAAGTTATTTTGGAGCCTTGGTCACAATAGAATTTATGTCAGTTTATTTAGGGAGTTGAGATATCAAAACCTTGTCAGCCCACAACTCTATTATACATGGGATTATTTGCTTCTGTAATAATAAGTACTGTGACCAACTTCAAATCTAGGTATAAGTTTCAGGCCAGCGAAAAATAGAATTTTAAATTAATCAATAATCTGTAACATCAATTTGGAGCTCTTCTAACATCATATGCAATTTTTGGACTGTTTTGAAAGATGTATAGATTTATTAATTTAATATGTGGTGTAACTATAAAATCAGCAAGGCTTCAAGAGTAAAAGCAGAATTATTAACATGGATTGTTATAGATAATTTTGTTCCTGGTCAGGCACCTTCTATGATTTATTTAAGAGGAAGTCAAGCTGGCCTGTTGTAGTGTATAGTATTAATTATTTACCGTCTCTGTCCTCATAGTAGTCGAAGGCGCTAGGCGCTTAAAAAGTGAGGGGTTTTTTTATTTAAGGCGCATTGCCGCATAGTATAAATATATTATTTTTAGGGGTTTAGAAATGTTTTAGGTTGGTTTAAGGGTAGTTTAGGCTCTTTAAAATATATTTCAGACCAGTTTTAGCTACTAAGCAAAAATTTGGTCGAAAATTGCAAAATTTGCCCTGAATCCTGCCGGAAACTTGCTGGAATCCCTCGCTTAAAAAATGAGGGGTTTTGACGGTTTGACGGGTTGAACTGGTTTTTTCATTTTTATATTTCAAAATTTTTAGTTTGTATTACAAAAATAAGATGGTGAAGATGCTTCATGATTATGATAATGATACATAACTATATATTTAAAAAATGAAAAAAATATATATACAAATAATAAAAATTAAACATCTGGCTCCAAGTCATTAAATCTTGCAAGATACCCAAGTCAATTTATTATTCTGCCAGGTAAAAAACAGTTGCTCGGGTGTTATTTCTGGTGTTACCCAAAAAATAAAAGCATGAAGGGTGAAATTGACATTCTGTCATATATTACCTGTATTATATATTACCTGTATTATATATTACATTATTACCTGTATTAACTGTAACTATCTTAAAATTTTGTTATTTTTTGTTTGTGGTTTGGGATAGGAGTTATTTATTTATATATATATAGGGAGAAGATCATTTGAGAACCAAATGATTTTGAGAACTTTTAAGAACCATTCTGAGCCACTAGTTATATATATAAGGAAATCCCCCCATGAATTTGAGTTCCCCCCCCCCCCCCCCCTCTCTGAAAATTAGTGGCCTAGAATGATTCTCAAAAGTTCTCAAAACCAATTGGTTCTCATTTGAACCTAACCCTATATATATATCATATGTATGTTTGTGTATATATATATTATGTGTATGTATATGCGCATGCGGTTTAACCATGCCACTTCCATTTCTTTATGATAATGTATGCTTCATGTGATTCTATTTACAATTTTGTTCCAGATTCCTGTAGCCTTGCTGGTAACCCAAATAAAAAAGGAAGTTGATGATGATCCTGTGTTATTACGTTTCTCTGAAGTCCTTAAACTTTTTCACGAGTTTGGCCATGTGGTATGTGAACTTTCATTTTTGAGATTGACCAATGCTCTTTAGAACATACATAACTGGTTGCATGGTTACGAACTTTGAGCAACAGCTTTAGAGAATACATAATTGATCACATTCCATATCCGTCTAATGATGGATATTGTTTTTCTTATTTTTATTCCACCGTATTAATCTTTTTATTTAATAATGATGTGGTTTAAGGTTCACTATATGTGCAATCGTGCGTCACATGCAAAATTTAGTGGATTACGTCTTGATTCTGACTTTGTGGAGATACCTGCCCAGGTTTTAGAAAATTGGTATGTTTGTGTTTATATATTCTTGTTATAATGTACGTGGAGGCCACTCATCTATTCTACTTTTTCATTAAGGCCACCCAAGTATGTATTTTATACAACACTTGCCAAAATAAATGCCTAATAATGAAAACACCCTTAAACTTTTTGAAAAGACACTAATGCATTGTATGGAGCTATCAGTAAACAATAGTTCGGTGCGAAAAAAGTGTGTTTCTTGTTTTCATTTTAGAATATTCTGGAATACTATATAGCTGGATCTGGTATATATGAAACTGGATAGCGGATAAATTAGTTTCTAGGCTGTCCTAATGAAAAAATTAGTCTGTAAGTGGTCCTAATGAAAACAAGTTGAATAATTGAGTGCCCTCCACATATATTATTCCTAAATCTTTTGCGCTTTAACTATGCATTTAGTAAATTTAAATGATATGCATAGGTGTTATGAAGCATCTTCCATGAAGCTGATTTCTGGTTTTCATCAGGTGATCTATTTCTGTATAACATGTGTACTATACAGTCTATACTACTATTAATTAGAAACTAAATATTTTAGGTCAAGTTTGCACTTGAGCCAAATGAATATCATCTAAACTTAAAATCACTCAATCTCTTGTAGGACATCACCAAGCCTTTAAGCGATGATGTATGCAAATCACTTAAGAGATGGCGGTGTTCCTTCTCTGCGCTTAAGTTGAAGCAAGAGATTTTATACTGTAAGTTATTTTGGATAAAAAAGAGGGAAAATTTCACACAATTTACTGTTATAACTTACAAGGTAGCCATTTTTGTGACCTGTAAATTACAGTGTATGATTTGTTCTGTTAGGTTTCTTCTCAATTACCCTTAGGTTGAAGTCTAGGGGTGTTCATAAATCACCCAAACTACCAAACTGCTCAACTGAAGCAAGTCGGTCTATTTAGCTGGTTTGAAATATATACGGTTCGGTCTTGATGGTTTACGGTTCAGTTTTGAGATTTATTATTATTACTTTTCATTTTACGAATATGGAGTTATGTATATGCATTATATTTATAAGCCGTCTTGTCAAATTAAAAAAAATATACAAAATAAACTTTTGAAAAAATAAATTATTTCTTCCCCAATTGGTAAACCTTCAAACCATTAAAACAAACAGGTTCGTCCAAAACAACCAACCTGGCCATTTTGGTTTGTATTTTTCTTGGAACCATGGTTAGCGGCCGGGTCAGCCCATAAGTTTTGTCAAAACCAGGCGAATCGTGAACACCCCTTGGTTGAATGTGTTGGTTGAACATTATTGCACTCATAAAGGGTGGCCATTTTTATACTGATTATAGTACGTACTCTCTGTAGAATTGAACAATCTTGTGATGGTAGAGTTCTATAATTATCTTGATTTTCATATAATTACTAGTTAGAATTTTACGTTTGAATTATCGGTTCTAGATATCTTTAGATTAGTAATTTTATAGGTTCTGAGAATCGTTTTCTTATGTCTATATATTTACATGTTTTGATCATTAAAATTAGGGAAAAATATTGTTCTTCTGTTCCGGAAATGTAAGGATTGATTCCCGGCCAGTTTTTGTACTAAATGGGCCTGAATAGCTAAAATAGGTCTGAAATATGTCTAAAGCAGCCTAAACTAGCCTTAAAATAGTCCAAACTAGCCCTAAACCGACATAAAACATGTATAAAATCCCTAAAATGGCAAATTTGCACTGTGCACCTTGCTCCTAGCCCAAGCGGCCCGAGGCTCACCCTTTGCTGCTTGAGTGCGCCTTCGACTGCAATGCTTTGAGAGTTTGGTCATGTTCGCATGCCAATTTCTGTACAAATATAAGCTTTTTTTTTCTCTATTATTATTATTATTATTATTATTATTATTATTTTATTTTCATAAGATTCTGTTCATTTAACATAAGGTAAAGAATATAGTAGGTGAATTTGACAAAACTTTGAAGTGAGAAACAAATAAGTAAACAATGCTTCCCAAGAATCATGTTATTTGCAAATTAGTGTGTGAATTTGACATGTGTTATATGGTGCATAATTTTTTTTTTCACTTTATTACGTAAGTAATATGTCTTTATTCCGAAGAGACTCAAAAAGAGATTTCTTGCAGGTCTTTTTGATCAGATTATTAATTCGACTGAAAACGTCGACATCATTGGTTTATTTAAGCATCTCCATCCAAAGGTAATATACATGGCTTTACTGGGGTGATTTATTTATTGGGTAATCATATAGCCAACTTTTTAGGAGCAATTTCGTTTATATCCTTCTAAAAATTTAAAATTTCATATTTTATCCTTCCAAATTTCATAATATCATATGAATAAAATTAAATAAAATAATGCCTGTTACTTATAACGTGTTTCACTGAACAAATGTGGAGAATATTAGATGTTGAGTGTAGATTTGTAGCAATAATCTTGTCTTCCTATTCCTTTATTCTGTGAAACAAGTTTCATGTTAAACTGATTTTATTACTATGCAATTGGTAAATTCAAGAATTTTGGTGTTTTAAAAAGGTTAATATGATATGTTAACCTGCATCCTGACTTTCCCTTTTCTAGGTAATGTTAGGTTTACCAATGTTGGAAGGAACCAACCCAGCCTCTTCTTTCCCAAGTAGTGCTATTGGCTGTGAAGCAGCTTGCTATAGTCATATTTGGAGTCAGGTTTGTAACTAACTTTTATGCATTATCTGCTACAAAAATTATCATCCCTCTGAATAGGTCAAACGAGCCAGATATTGCCTGGACCGCTTTTTTAATGCATAAGACCTCCTAAATCATTCATTCAAAAAGGCTAGAATGTTATTAAGAAAGTAATTTTTGAATGCCAGGCAAACACAATTGGCCTTTGAGTAATCAACCCACAAGCTCTTGGTTGATGGGCCACCTTGTACCTATAGGGAAAAATGATTGTTTATTTTTAATATAATATTATTTGTGTTCATATTTGACATAATACACATAAATAGTCAACAAAATCCCAAATTTGTTGTATGCCAACAAAGTGACTCTAGAATATTCAATTCTTTTGAAATCTCCCGTATGGGTCAAATGGGTCGAACTAGTCGAGAATCTCTCTAGCTTACTTTGTGTTAAAGAAGAATAAAAGTAGTCAGCAGGAAGGAGTGTTAAAGTAAATGTCAAGTGGATAGGTAGGAGTGTTAAAGTAAATGTCAAGTGGATAGGTGTTAAAGTAAATGTCAAGTGGATAGGTAGGCATGTAAAAGTAGTCTGCAGGTAGGACTCTCTTTACTATATATATACTATGTAAATGTAATAATGATCAAGTAATATACAACAGAAAGCCAGTTCATAGATCTCTTGTGTTAATTCTTATAATCTGATTACCGTTAACATGGTATCAGAGCTCAGTTTCAGTCCCTGCAGCTCAGTTTCAGTCCCTGAAATCTGATCCCAGCTCCTGTTCGTTTCTCAAGTCCTGTTCCCAGCTCAGTTTCAGTCCCTGCAGCTCAGTTTTAGTCCCTGAAATCCGATCCCAGCTCCTTGTTCCCAGCTCAGTTTCAGTCCCTGCAGCTCAGTTTCAGTCCCTGAAATCTGATCCCAGCTCCTGTTCGTTTCTCAAGTCCTGTTCCGGTCAGAAACTCCCTGCCCCCGTTAAAATCCTTCTTCGAGCCACCTGCAAACCTCACCTCCACCACCATTAATCTCGCCGCCCCATCAATTACAAAACCCATGAAGCTCGCCGCCGGAAACTGCTCCACGCGCCTCCCATCCTTCACACGCGCCTCCGCCACAGTCCCACGCGCCGACGCGTGAGGGAGCGTAGTCGGCCGGAATCTTGCCGGATTTTCCCAATCGTCGCCGTCTGACCTCCTGGTGCCTTCTGCAGCATCAATTTCAAGTTTTCACAGTAAACACATTCCTGTGCATTTTTGTACATTTCTTGACTCAAAATGACAGACCCAGAGGGTGATAACATCAAGAATGTTAACACCACCACTAATGCCTTTGATGTTCTATCAATGGCACCAAGACTCACTGATAATAAGCTTAATAGCTCAAACTTCTTTGAGTGGAGCAAAACTATTCGGATTTACCTCCGAAGCATTGGAAAGGATTCTCACCTCGAATCTGATCCTCCCACTGATACAACTAAAACTCTATGGATGCAGACTGATGCAAAGCTATTTCTACAAATCAGAAATACCATTGATGTTTCTGTTCTGTCACTCATCAATCACTGTGAGTATGTGAAAGAATTAATGGGATATTTGGACTTTCTATATTCTGGACAAAGTAACATATCTAGAATATACACTGTTTGCAAAACCTTTCATCGAGGGGAGCAAGTTGACAGGTCCTTAACATCTTATGTTATGGAATTCAAAAAGACGTATGAAGAGTTAAACTCTCTTCTACCTCTTAGTGCTGATGTTAAGGTTATGCAAACTCAAAGGGAACAAATAGCTGTGATGAGTTTCTTAACAGGTTTACGACCTGAGTTTGACAACATCAGATCTCAGCTCCTGAATGAATCAAAGATTCCAACCCTTCAAGAGACGTTTGCTCGAATCCTACGTAATGAGAGTACTCCAGCTCATATCTCCACAGCATCGAACAGTGCACTGGTTAGTAGAGGAGGATTTCGAGGAAGCTTTCGAGGGGGATCACGAGGTGGACATCGAGGTAACTACAGAAATACTTCTGGATATCATTCCCCTGCTCAAAATGCTCCAGAAAGGTTACCGATGTTATTCTCGACTCCAGAAAGGTTATTGTCGACTCCAGAAAGGTTACCGATGTTATTCTCCTACCCTTCAAAAATACATTGTCTCAAGGGATGTCACCTTCCATGAGAATATTCCATTCTTCGAAACAGTAGTCACTCCCCAACCAGACCAGTCTGCAGAGTACCTCGAATACTCGTTCGAAGAATACCTTCATCCACCTCCTGTACCTAACCCTTTACCTGAACCCATACCACCACAAGCACCAGTTCCTGCAGCTCCGGATCAATCACCTGTCATTCGAGTATATGAGAGGCGAAATCGCCTTCCATCAGATTCTCCTCCTGACCCAATACTTACGTCGACAGATCAACCCAATAATCCTCCTGAGTCCGACTCTGATTCTGATCTACCCATTGCCATGCGAAAAGGTAAACGTGCTTGTACACACCCGATTGCTTCCTTTGTTTCCTATGATGAATTAACTACAGCCTCACGCTCGTTTGTTGCCAATCTGGATTCCATCACCATCCCCAAGACTTTGGGAGAGGCTCTTGCACACACCGGATGGCGTAAAGCCATGATTGAAGAAATGGAAGCACTTGATCAAAATAATACTTGGAATCTGGTAAATTTACCTGTTAACAAGAAGGCAATCGGGTGTAAATGGGTGTTCACGGTTAAGGTCAATCCAGACGGTTCATTAGCTCGGTTAAAAGCTCTCCTAGTAGCCAAAGGTTATGCTCAGATTTACGGCATGGATTACTCAGAAACCTTCTCTCCCGTGGCAAAGATGTCCTCAGTACGTCTCTTTATCTCCTTGGCTGCCACATATAACTGGGGTTTGTATCAGCTCGACATCAAGAATGCCTTTCTACATGGCGATCTCCAAGAAGAAGTCTACATTGAGCAACCACCTGGGTTTGTTGCTCAGGGGGAGTCTGGGAAGGTATGTAGACTCAAGAAGTCCTTATATGGTCTCAAGCAATCTCCTCGTGCTTGGTTTGGGAAGTTCAACAAGGTCGTGACAGAGTTTAGGTTAAGAAGAAGCTCTTATGATCACTCGGTATTCTTTGCATCATCTGCTGCCGGCTGCGTTTTACTTGTCGTGTACGTCAAGGTTGCAGAAGTCACTAGGCGCTATCTGGGCGGTCGACTAGGGAGTTGTGAGTACTCGGGCCTAGGCGAGGAGTACTCGGGGAGTACTCGGACATGGTAATTATAAAGAAAACAAATTTCTAGAAAATATATACGTCTTCCAATACTAATATTTTTGACAAAAATAAGTTAACATGGATATATGTTAATAAACTTATTCATAGTGATGGGACCAACTTTTTATATAAAGGAGGTCACAATATAATGTGTATTTTTCCCCTTATACCCGGCGTTGACTTCCTAACCCCAAGGTTGACCAAGTACGCAATTCCTAGGCGGATTGTCACCTAGGCGCCTCGGCAACCCACCGCCTAGCGACTACTCACAGAGTACTCGGGCGCCTAGAGCGAGTTTTACAACATTGGTGTACGTAGACGACATAGTAATAACTGGAAGTGATAGAGATGGAATTCAAAGGTTAAAATCATTTCTTGGAAACAAGTTTCAGACCAAGGACCTTGGCACCCTGAAGTATTTTCTCGGAATCGAAGTCTCACGAAACAGAAAAGGTATCTATCTATCACAACGAAAGTATTGTCTGGATGTACTTAAAGACTCTAAAATGATTGAGGCAAAGAACTGTGACGCACCCATGATACCAAACGGAAGGTTAGGAGCACATAAAGGTGATCTTCTTGCAGAACCAGAGAAATATAGAAGAATCGTTGGCAAGTTGAATTACTTAACCATCACTCGACCAGATATTGCATTTCCAGTGAGTGGTAAGTCAGTTTATGTCATCTCCAAGAACCTCACATTGGGAAGCCGTATGTCACATCCTCAAGTATCTTAAAGGAGCTCCGGGTCGTGGAATCTTATACCAAAATAATGGTCATCACACGATAGAAGGGTTCACAGATGCTGATTATAATGGGGATCCTACAAGTAGACGATCCACGACAGGGTACTGTATCCGCGTAGGTGGTAATCTGGTATCATGGAAGAGCAAGAAACAAAGTGTTGTCTCCCGTTCAAGTGCGGAATCAGAATACAGGGCTATGGCACAAACCACGTGTGAACTAGTCTGGGTTCGGAATCTTCTCAGCGAAATTGGGTTTAAACAAAACAAACCCATGAATCTATGGTGCGATAATGAGGCAACTATTCATATCGCAAATAACCCGGTATTTCATGAAAGAACGAAACACATTGAAGTTGATTGTCATTTCACTCGGGAGAAGCTGGAAGATGGAACAATTGCAACTCCTCATGTACGAAGTGGGGAACAGCTAGCAGATGTGTTCACTAAAGCCTTACCTGGATCTAGAATCAGTTATATCTGTAACAAGCTGGGCATGATCAATATATACGCTCCAGCTTGAAGGGGAGTGTTAAAGAAGAATAAAAGTAGTCAGCAGGTAGGAGTGTTAAAGTAAATGTCAAGTGGATAGGTAGGAGTGTTAAAGTAAATGTCAAGTGGATAGGTGTTAAAGTAAATGTCAAGTGGATAGGTAGGCATGTAAAAGTAGTCTGCAGGTAGGACTCTCTTTACTATATATATACTATGTAAATGTAATAATGATCAAGTAATATACAACAGAAAGCCAGTTCATAGATCTCTTGTGTTAATTCTTATAATCTGATTACCGTTAACACTTTGCAAGCATAAAAACACCTAAATCAATTATATTACTATTGAAATAATATAACGAGTGATAATATCTGACACACTAGATATTTAGATTACAAGTATTTTGGATTTCAACCTAACCGTACGTGGCCTGTTACAAACTGCCTCAAAATATCACCTAACCCGTCGATTATCGACCTCTAACTACTTATATATATATATATATATATATGTTCGTGTTTTCTGTTAATATATTATGATTTATAAAGCAATTAATAATATAGCTTTTTCTTTGGGTTGAAATGCAAAGTGTACCTTTCCGAGACGAACATGATAGTATATGCATATATGACCTGGTCACTTGGTCAAGGTTATAAAACGCGACTAGGATTTTATCTAAGCTGCAAGTATGCTGGTATTTATTTGTAACGTAAGGTATACCGACAATACTAAAGTTATACTAAAGGTATATTGTTACAGGTTTTTGCAGCTGATATATACGCATCAAAGTTTAGTGATGATATATTCAACCAGCATACAGGCATGCAGTTCAGGAATAAGGTAACCAAACTATGTTTCCGAAATAAATATAAAATGAAAAATGGGTTTTAGAAATCCAATTAGATAAGTCTAACGGGTTTGTGGGTGGTCTGATCCTTTAATCGAAATATATTCTATGCAAGTTGATGTAAATATTCTGTGACTTCATAATTCTAGTGGCCACTGGCTTTAAAGAGAATCACAGAAGTAGCCATTTCTGGGTGTCCTACATCTCTATAGTCACGTTACACGACAATTTCATGCATATAGCCATGAGTTACCCGAATTTTTGGTCGTCTATAAACTTGTACTTGCATAAAACCTAATTTTTTTTTTTTAATTCTATACGCGAATAATAATACATACATGAACCTATATGCGAATAACAATACATATATGAAACGATGTCACACATCACGTTAGTTTAAGTCATTGATGGGAAAAAGTCTTTCACATGGCTAAATGGTGATTTGTTTTCCACATAGCGATAGAGTTCATGCCCAACGTAAGATTTTTTTTTTCTTTTCTTTTTTTCATGATTTTCTGAATAAAAAAAGGATTATTAGCTAAAAAGGAAATGGGTTGAATAGATCAACATGTTTAAAGTGGACTGAATTTAATCCTTTTAACATATTTTTTCTTCAACAAACCTCGATGGTGTTGTTATAATTTAGGTTTTGTAGTCGTATATAACTCAAATCATTTGAAAAAAATGGACATGAAGTTTGTGACTATACTAAAACTTGGAATTTTTACCCAATCAGGGCCGATTTTGTCATCTGTGTTTGTAATTTGCACTTCTAAGAAACACCCCCACATTTGTTCCAACAATTGTTGACTTTATTAAAATTGAACATTGGTCAACAGGTATTGGCACCTGGAGGGTCAAAGGAACCCATTGAACTCCTCTCAGATTTCCTTGGAAGGGAACCCTCAGTCCAAGCTTTTGTTGACAGTAAAGCCCAACCATTAAATAACTCTTCTTCTTTTAGATGATAATTACACGTGCTTGTCACGTGCAAGATTATTCTCATGTCAGAGCCAACAAATTTTGGTAACCAATCAAGATATTTTTTATTAATATGTTTTCATAGATTGCTGACTTGATTTTAATTTTGATTATTTTGCTTATTATTTTGGGAAATCAGAAGTTCCCTTTTCACACACTGACAATGGGTCGCGTTTGAGTTGATATTGGTTATCCACTAATCCATGCTTAATACCCGTGATGCTGTGGGTTTTGGTGTATGTGTTTAAAATTCATGTGTTGTTACGTGGGCCATCTCCTTCACACCAATTGGTAGAGCTGCACAAAGGAATTTCAACTGATTAGGATCGTGGGATTGTGTTAGAAACCAATGACCATTGCCCCATTGTGAGTATAATTTGAAGGCGTTGTTTGACATGCTTTCTTACATTCGTGTCGATTTAGGTTGTATTTATCGAGTCAAATTGTAAACAGACTCTTAAAACCTAACCTAGTTTAAAAAGAATACCGGTCCAATTGGTTGAAAATAGGTTTAATGATGTATAAAAAGCAATGTTGTAGAAATTGCTTGGCGGTAGCTTGACAGTCGACTGGTGTTAAGTGATTAATTGGATTAATCGTGATTAATCAGCGATTAATTGAAGACCCTAAATTATTATAAAAGTATATATATATGTACATATATATGTAGATGATCATTGAAAAACCTCCTAAATATTGAAAAACCTGTGTATTTTAGTAAAATACCTATATAATATTTTTTGGTTGTTCAACTTTAATTTGAGTTTTACTTTTTATCTCTCAATGATTTGAGTTTATAATGTACATGTATATATATATATATATATATATATATATAGGGTGGGGATATAATAAAAACCACCTTGAGTATGGAAAACCTAGAAAACCTAGAAAACCAATCCCTTGGCCCTCATGCTTCCACATCACTAGTTAATCATTAGTACAAAAGGGCATAATGGTCAATTCAACCATGAACACTTTCTGGATTCTGACACCCCTCTTACACACTTTCTGCAACATTCTCTCTCTTACTTTTTCAATTTTCAAGACAGATTGGTTACATATGTAACTTTGTTAAATATGTAACATAATGTTTCACTACGTGTTACATACGTAAATTCATCAGGATATGTATAACCAAAAAATATAACGAAATAAATTTTATTAATTTATAAACAAACAATTACAATCAACAATAAAGTTACAAAATGTTTTATACGAACCGGCATATCTAAAAAAGTATCAAAAGAATAAACTAGCTAACAAAACAAATATAACAACCTAACAAAGATATATATAAAACCCTAATTATGCTTCAGATCTTGATAATAATCTTCATTTTTACGCAAAATCCATTAACCTACGAAAAGAATACAAATCCATCAGTTGTTGATGTTTATTATAGAAGTGTTACATATGAAACCCAAGACTTGCATATGTAAACCAATAGTTACATATGTAAACCAACACTTAAAATATGTAAACAGTGAGTTACATATATAAACCAAGAGTTGCATATTTAACACAATTAAATTTACAATTGTGTTTTGAAACAAAGACTTACATATGTAAACGAAGACTTACATATGTAAACCAACACTTAAAATATATAAAAAGTGAGTTACATATGTAAACCAAAAGTTACGTATTTTAACACAATTGCTGATGTTTATTATAGATGTATTACATATGAAACCCAAGATTTGCATATTTAAACCAGTAGTTACATACGTAAACCAGTAGTTACATACGTAAACCAACACCTAAAATATGTAAATAGTGAGTTACATATGTAAACAAGAGTTACATATTTAACACAATTAAATTTATAATTGTGTTTTAAAACAAAGACTTACATATGTAAACGAAGACTTACATATGTAAACCAACACTTAAAATATGTAAAAAGTGAGTTACATATGCAAAATCCATTCCCCTACGAAAAGAAAACAAATCCATTACTTGTTGTTTATTATAGAAGTGTTACATATGAAACCCAAGACTTGCATATGTAAACCAGTAGTTACATATGTAAACCCACAATTAGAATATGTAAACAGTGAGTTACATATGTAAACCAAGAGTTACATATTTAACACAATTAAATTTACAATTGGTTTTGAAACAAATACTTACATATGTAAACGAAGACTTATATATTGCAACGAGCAAGAGTCCGGCTAATAAGAGAACTTCCGGCGAAGTAACAACACAAGTTCAGTGAAATGAAACCACCGTGAATCAACCTTACTTCATCACTAACTGCCCCGGCTAATAAGAGAATTTCCGGTGAGTTTTCAAATTTTCAAACCACCATAACTTGATCAAAACACAACGAAAATCAATTCTGAAACTTGTCTTGGATTTGTCTTGACTAGGAGAAAAATTATAGCATCATTGTTGATATGTTTTGGAACCCTTTTTTAGGTCAAAAAATTCAGACCGACGAAGAAGATGACCGGAGAAACGGAAAAAAACTCAAACGTTAACAAAACTCAAAAATTGTTGTTGCATTACCTTTGTATAATTGTTTACAACTTGTAGCAACTGGGTTTGATAAAAAAAAAACAACATGATATCGCAGATTCGCCATGGATGAACACGTTTCATCCAGATCTGACATTCCGTCAACCGGATCTGGAGGTGGTTTGTGGTGGCGGTGGCGGTGGAAGGAGATGGCAGAGGTGGTATGTGGTCGAGATGGTGTGGTGGTGGCGGTGCTAGGAGGTGATGACGAGGTGGTACGATGGAGGCAATAGTAAAGATGGATAGAAGAAAAGTGGGTTTTTACAAGATGAAATGAACTTGAATGATTAAGAAGAAGAATATAGAAATTCAGGGGAATGAAAATTTTGAATTGGGGAGAGATGAATAAGGGGGAGAGATGAGTAAGAGATTGATGTGATATGGATAAAGGTGTAAGCAAAAGTAAAAAGTAGGTGTGTACTATAACAAATTCTACCAAAATTACCCTTTACATTAAAAAGAAAATGAGAAATGGTGATATAATATAATTAAAATAAATAAAAATGAATGGAATAATGATAGCCATTAGATCATGAATATCAATGGCTTAGAAGGGGTTTTCCAAGTTTTCCAAACTCAACATGGTTTTCTTTTTATCCTTCCTCTATATATATATATATATATATATATATATATATATAGGGGAAGGATCAAATAAAAACAAGATGTTATTGCGAAAACAAGAAAACAAATATTAAAACCTCTATAACTTCCTCATACGATAATATTTTTAAAAAAAATTTGCACCAAAAGTCTTAAAATTATGTCACCTTTAATTCTGGGGAAAAAAAATTAAAAATATAAAATTTCATGATTTTTTTTATTATTGCACATGTGCAATAATACGTATTAATTATATTACACATGTGCAATATTAACAAAAAAACGTTAATTTTTTTTAATTTTTTCCAGAATTAAAGATAACAGAATTATAAGATCTATGGTACAATTTTTTATCAAAAATATTAACGTATGAAAAAGTTATAGAGGTTTTAATATTATTGCACATGTGCAATAATAAATTTTTATTGCACATGTGCAATAATAAATTTTTATTGCACATGTGCAATAATAAAAAAATAATAAAAACATTGAATTTTTTTTTTATTTTCTCCAGAATTAAAGATAACAGAATTATAAGATTTATGGTGCAATTTTTTATAAAAAATTTTAACATATGAAAAAAGTTATAAAGGTTTTAATATTATTGCATATGTGCAATAATAATAATAATAAAAATTATTGCACCTGTGCAATAATAATTTTTTAAAAAATTTGATTATTTTTTAAATTTTTTCCCATAACTAAAGATAACATAATTTTAAGGATGTTGGTGCAAAATTTTTATAAAAATATTAACGTATGAAAAAGTTATAGAGGTTTTAATATTTGTTTTCGTGTTTTCACAATAAAAGTTGTTTTCACATGATCCTTACCCTATATATATATATATATATATATATATATATATATATATATATATATATATATATAGGGAAACGATAAATTGGAACCCACCTTGAGTTGGAGAATCGTTGGAACCCGGTCAAAAACGCGGTAAAAAAAATGTTTTTTTTCTGAATTTTTTTATGGTGGTTCTTTATGTTATAAACTTACTTTAAATGAAAAAAAATCAAAAAACCGCCTAGTAGATTTTCAGTTACGAAAAAAGTTACATCTGTAACTTTTATGCATATATTTGCAGTTACGCAAAAGTTACATGTGTAACCTAGACATTTTTGATATATTTTTAAAAAAAATCTAGTAGGCGGTTTTTTGATTTTTTTTTCATTTAAGAGTAGTTTATAACATAAACTACCACCATAAAAAAATTAAGAGAAAAAAACACTTTTTTAACCGCGTTTTTGACCGGGTTCCAACGATTCTCCAACTCAAAGTGGGTTCCAAAATACCCCAACCCTATATATATATATATGTATATATATATATATATATATATATATATATATATATATATATATATATAAGGATCATTTGAGAACCAATTAATTTTGAGAACTTTTGAGAACCATTTTTAGCCACAAGTTATATATATGGAAATCCCCCCATGAATTTGAATGCTTCCCCCCCCTGAAAATTAGTGGCTCAGAATGGTTCTTAAAAGTTCTCAAAAGAAAAAGTTCTCATTATATATATATATATATATATATATATATATATATATATATATATATATATATATATATAGGGCATGGTTATGGAGAAAACTCCATCCACTTGAGAACACTTTGCAAACCCATCTAAGGGTTGAGAATCAACCACATCATCTTATCTTCTACAACCTATAAGGGCAATTTAGACTTTTACTCTTTCTGTAAAGGTAACTCCTCTTTTGTTTGTGTCAGGGAGCATAGCAAAAGGCAAAAATGAGATAATTCAATTCACTTTTGTCCCTTTCTTTCTGACATTCTTTTTCTCTCTCATCTCTCTTGTTTTCTATCTTCTCTCTCCTCTCTCATCTCTCGTCTTTTTTAAACAATTTCCTCATCTTTCATTTTCTTTTTTCTCTCATCTTTTTCATTTTCTTTTTTTTCTCTCATCTTTATATAAATAGTTCTTATTTTCTATATTAACTTAGTTACTTGATTTATAATTTTTTTTATATTATAAGCATTAATGACGTTTTAGTTAGGTTACATATGTAAAAATGTGTTATTGTTATTAAGCATTTTGCTCACAACATCTTAGATACGTAAGTCATCTGAACATGTGTAACAAAATGAAAATATAACAAAATGTTTTATACGAACAGAACTATTTTAAATAATAAAAAAATATGACAAGCTAACAATAAATACAACAAAAGAATAAAAAATATAAAAGCTAGTTATGCTTCATTTCTTTATAATCATCTTCATCCTTGACAAAAAAATTCATTCACCTACAAAAATAAATCCATCAGTTCAAGCATGAAACAAACGTAAATTTACATATGGAGGACGAGTTTACATATATTAATTTACATAGATATATGAGTTGTAACATATTAAGTAAGTAAATTAACATATGTAACGTCGTTACGTAAGTAAATTAACATATAGTTACATATATAACATCATTGTTTAGATATGCATTTAATTATGAGCTACACATGTTACGTAAGTAAATTTACATACAAAATATTAGACATTACATAAAATTACATAGATAATAAGATGTAACATTTTACATAGGTGAAATAGTACCTTTCGCATGTAAAAACAGAAATGTATATATGTAACACAAGTTTACATATATAAATTTAAATATATAATGAGATATAACATGTTATATAAGTAAAACTACATATGTGAAAACTAATGTTTACATATGTAAAAATTATAAAAAAAATATATTTCATGTTATATAAGTAAAACTACATACAAAATATTTCATACATAGTTGAACATTTAAACAATTATAAAAAAAATATAACGACCTAACAAAATAACTAGTCATTATTCTCTTTATTATAGAACGTTTCAGCTAGGTTACATAAGTAAAAAAATGTGTTATTGTTACTAAACATTCGACTCACAGCATGTTACATACGTAAATGTTTCATACATTCGTATACGTAGACTTTGCAAAATGTTTCGTACAAACTGGAATACTTCAAAAAAACATATTAATATATAAGAAACAATTACAAACTGGAATATTTAACAAATGATCAGAAAAATATAACAACCTAGCAAAAAAAAAATAACAACCTAACAACAAAATATAAAAGGTAATTATGCTTGGTTCTTGATAATCATCTTTATCTTTAATAGAACAATCCTTTCACCTACAAAGAAAATAAGTTCATCATTTCGTATACGTAAATATCAATTGTGAGCTACACTTGTTACATAGATAAATGCGATGTAATATATTACATAAGTAATTTACATATGTAAACTTACCAATGTTACGTAGATAAAATACATATGTTTCTCTACCCTTAAACCACCATATCCTCCCCTCCAAAATAAATACATAACATCGTTACATATGTTACATAGGTGATATACATATCTATTACAAATTAAAATTCCAACACAAAAACTATTATTTAAGAAAAAAATAGAAGGACATATGGCTAGATAGAGGGTGAGGTTACATAGGTAATATACATAATATACATAAGTAACATCATAAAAAAATATAACACAGGTATATATACATATGTAACATCATTAAAAATTATGACAAGATTTATCAAAGTACATAAGTAAATTTACATATGTAACACAGGTATATATATATATATATGTTTCTCAACCCTTAAACCACCATATCCTCCCCTCCAAAATAAAGAACGTGACATCATTACATATGTTACATAGGTACTATACATATGTAACATCATAAAAATATATGACAATATTTACCAAAAGTAAAGGTAAATTTACATATGTAACATAGGTAAATTTACATATGTTTCTCAACCCTTAAATCACCATATCTTCCCCTTGATGTTAGTCCAATTTGTCGTTCTTATTGTGTTTATTTTGTTATATTTATTTATAATAAGGGTTGGATTACATGGCATTTTCACGGGTTTTTGTATTGTGAGGTACCACGAGCTTAAGTAGCTAACAATGGAGTTTTATGAAGAACTGGAAGCTGCTGGTACGAAGTTCGAGAAAAACCGGGAACGAGTGAAGACTTAGAAGAAAATTGAAGAAAGTTCCTGAGATTCAAATCAGGGCGGTACGCCCAGAAGTGAAGATAATAGGGCGGTACGCCCTAAAGTTTAGAAAGAGATCCGGAAAATTAAGTCCGGGCGGTACGCCCAGAATTTCACACTTTGGGGCGGTACGCCCCGATTCAGTCGGCAGAAGTTTTAGATTAGGGTTTTCTATTTAAACTTGTTTCTTAAGATTTTGTCATTCATGCATTGTTTTAGACGACCAGAGGCTTAGGGTTTGCGAATTCCACCATTGTTTTGGAGATTTTGAAGGATTCTAATCATTCGGTACGTTATTTTAATGCAATCTTTCAATAAAATCATGTTTGTTTCATTAGCCATGTCCGGCTAATCCACCACTAACCGCTTTTGGTGATTGGTTGGTGGATTCGTTCTATGTTTAACCTATTTCTTAACTAGTTATTCCGGAATACTTGCTACCGTTGAATACCCGCATGCGAAATTGTTAAAATCAACTAGTAATCTAGGGTTTTAGTGGTCCACTGTTTATTGATCTAGCACTTTCTTGCGGCAGGACTAATCAGCCCATTAGGAAACTAGGTTATTAGGTCAAGGAAGCAATTGGGGGGCATGTCTATGTGTCACGGTTAAGGAATTAGGTTATTCTAGATCGGTAGCCAACCAGGATCCAGAAGTGGTTAGATTTCATCTCATTTGATAATTCCATCAATTTCTTAGTTTAAAGTTAGTAACTTTATTAGTTAATTTAACCAAATCAATCAAAACAGCTAAGTGGAAAAGTAGGTAATTTTAGGCTAATCAGTAATTTTAGTTAATTTAGTTAATCAACTCATCAATTTCCACATATTCCCTAGGTTCGATAACCCTAACTTCCACTACTACAAAATTAATCTAGGTTGGGGATTTGAAACGGCCTGACAAACCGTTATCAAATTGGCGCCGTTGCCGGGGAATTAGTGCGCTTTTTGATTTGTTGATTTTTGTTTAATTCGCAATTTTTGTTTAATTAATTTTTCATAAAAAAAAAAACCAAAAATAGTGTCTTTTTATTCCAGTAATTAATTTCTGCATCTAAAAAAAAAAAAAAATTTGTTGTCGATTTTCAATTTTGGGCGTTACGCCTGGAATTTCTCCAGTTTTGGGCGGTACGCCTTGGCCAGTTTTTCACAGAAAATTTTCCGATTTTTGTCATTTTTTATTTTTCAGTTTTTGCTTCCTACTAGTATTTTTTAGTGTTTTGAGCAGTGCTACGTGATTGTTTTTTTGTTTTTGTGTTTGTTTTGCAGTAATTTATGTTTATGCACACCAGGAAGTCGGGACGAAGTTCGCCTTTGATTTTTGATCCAGAAATAGAGAAAACGGCTAGGCAGAACCGAGCCAATCAGAGAAATCAAATGGGTGACCCATTTCCACAGTTTCGACACACATTTTCAAGAGTAAATAGTTCGAGCCATGGGAGCATGAGATCGAGACCAGATCAGCAACCGGATGGATACGAGGCATTCTCTCGTGATGACGGAGTTCGAAGTGAAGGAACATGGGAGACAGGATGGCGGAATGAACCTCCAACTGAGCATTATGACAATCAATACGAAAACTACTTGTACGAGGATGATGAAAATGATGGATATGACATTGGTTTTGGATATCCACATCAACAACCACCCGTGTACCAAAATCAGCAAGTACATCAGCCACCAGTTCAGCAGTACCAGCAGGATAATCAACCGCCTCGGGGGGTCCCACAATTTAATGGAAATTATCGTAATAGGGATCGGCTCGAGATCATAGACGGTGTTCCAAGATTTCAGAGGCAAGCACCGGCCCGAGGGGTCGAGAGTCATTTCAAGCCGGTGGTTATGTCGAGTTCATCTGCAGTGGTGACTCCTATAGGACGAAATGGGAGATTATTTGAAGTTCAGCCACAATATTTGAACCACCTGCCAGAGTTCTTTGGGAAGAAACATGAGGAGCCATACTTGCACATCTCAGCATTTGAGTCAATGAGCGGGTTGATTGGAGGATTAGGATTCACGCCAGACGAGGTAAAACTTATGTTATTTCAATATACACTAAAAGATCGTGCTCGTGCTTGGTTTGACAGTTTACCGGCGGGAAGCATTTGCACTTGGCAAGAGTTGCAAGAGGCTTTCTTGGAAGAATATTATCCAATGAGCAAAACATCTGAAGCAAAGGAAGCCATTAGATCATTCCAACAACATTCGGGGGAGCCTTTTCACGAGGCGCTTACAAGATTTCAAGATTTGCTCAGAAAGTGCCCACATCATGGTATAGAGACTTGGGATTTGATCAAATGCTTATACGATGGGTTGCTTCCAGAGGATATTAGAGACTTAAATTCAATGAGCAACGGTACATTTTTGACAAATACTGAAGAGGTTGATTGGGGGAACCTAGAAAAATTGAGTGCAACATCAAAACGGTTAACCCAATCGAGTAGACGATCAAGATCTCAGGTGAAAGCAGTGGATTATGAGGCTGAAGAAAAAATAGAAAAATTAAGACAACAAAACCTCATCTTGGAGAAGCAAGTGGCTCAACTGAAGATTGGTGGCAATGAGGTCAATTTTGTACAAAATGAGCAAAACTATTTGAACACGAGTCAACAACATCAACCCCGCCTTCAAAATCACAATCAAGGCTACCAAAGAAACAACTACAACTCGGGGGGTCCACAACAGCAAAGAGTTTATCAACCACAACAGCTTCGTGAGGATGAAAGCAATCCCCAATTGACTGCTATATTGGAGACACTTAAAGAGATGCAGAAGGCTAATGAGATTCGGGATAAGACAATAGAGTCAATGCAGAAGCAAATGGGTCAACTAGCAGAGCAAGTGTCTATGCGAGAACCAGGTAAGTTACCATCTGACACAGTGTTGAATCCATCTCACCAAGCTTCCACCTCAGGTGCTAAAAATGTTCGAGGGGTACCGATTAGTGCGGTTGACATACATGAGGATGGTGAGGAAAGTGAAGAAGAGGAGTTTGAAGAGTTGAAGACGCCACTCATCCCGATCCAAATCGGGGAATTCAAGACGAACAAAGCGCTTCTCGACTACGGTGCATCGGTAAGTATTCTACCTAGTAGTATATATGATGAACTAACTTTTGGTCCTTTACAGGAGGTGAAGACAACGGTGTTCTTCGCCGATCGGTCGAAGAAGAGGCCTAAAGGTATGTTGGTGGGTGTAGCGGTTAAAGTTGGTGATTTTTATTTTCCCGAAGATTTCCTAGTAGTTGATTATGAAGACACGGGACACCAACCGAGGATCATACTTGGAAGACCATTTTTGTCAACCGCTAACACACACATTGATTGTAAGGCCAACACATGCACCATGAGGTTTGGTAACCGTTTACTACATTTAAATTTGTTCAATCATGGTTTTTCTTATACGGTTATTAAATCAATTCCTAAACTGTTTGCTATTAATGAGTGTCCTCCTTGTGACAATGAGGGGGATACAAAGAAAGGTGCTTTTGTGGTTGACAGGTTGCAGTTGGAGGTTGATGATCTTAAGTGTGGGGATACCGGTGACCCGGTAGATGTTGATTCGGGTGAGCTGAAGGATGCTAAAAACGGGCACAAACCACGAGAGAAGGTGACGAGATCGAAGGCTCGGACTGGGGGTGAAGGAAAAGCTGATAGAAAAAATGAAGATGGTCGAGGAGCAGTGAAGATGAAGGATGAGGAAAGTTGTGAAGTTAGTGGATGGACTCAACATGACAAGTTTGATTTTACTAAGAATCCATTCACGGTGGCAAAGTGGGATGAAAATCATGTATTTGAACCTCCATGAGGGAGTTGGGTCTGGCTGAAGACCTTAAACTTAGCGCTTCCTGGGAGGCAACCCAGCGGTAAGTTTTTGTTATTATTTTTTTCGGTTTTTAGGTGTTTTTGTGTTTGTGTTTTTCAGGAGTTGGATCAGTTTTCGGTGATGGAATTGAGCAAAATCGGATGTTCCAGGTATGTTTAGGGTTAAATGTTAATTGGAACAGGTTATGGTAAGAAATTTGGAGGTTTTGACAGAGAAGAGAAAAATTCTAAGTCTAAAAAACAATTTCACAAACTTTCTGTTGAAAAGGGGGATGGGCGGTACGCCCAGTTCTTCAAAGTCCTGGGCGGTACGCCCAGGAGTGGCTGTCAGGATTGTTTGTTTTGTCTCTTATCTCCGATCACCGGTACGTTTCCTATTCTTGTTTCTTTTTATTTTTATTTATTTCTTCTTTATTTTTGTTGTTCTTTGTTCACATTGAGGGCAATGTTGAACTCAAGTGTGGGGAGGAGAATAACGTGTTTCGTCGTTTGTGTTTATTTTTGTGTATTTTTAAAAAAAATTAAAATTGATTGAAAAAAATTGGAAAAATGTCTTTGGATTAACTTGCAATTACATGGAAGATGATAGAAAATTGGGAATCGGTTTTTAAAATAAAGAAAGAAAAGGGACCAGTGGTAAGAAAAGGAGAGAATGGAAAATATATCTAATTTGTGATGTGTCGGTAGGCCCAGCTGATTTAGTAAAACTTAATTATCCCTTGGTGTTTATTTGTGTATAAATATGTAATTAATTAGTTTGCCAGTGGGTTCCCATTTTAGAGGTTAGAGTAAGATTGAAACTGATGATTAGGAGGTAAGAGACCTTTTTAGATTAGAAACTTATATATCCTCAGAATAACCTGGCACGTTATGATCTTTTTGCGAAAGCAAATCCGAGAAATAACGGCGCCCCATCTTTCCATCTTTTGAGCATAGTAGGTAATAAGCGGTTAATGAATTAGAGTGAAGGGGCAAAATACTCATGTATGATTTCGGGGGTAAGACCTTGTGAAAGAGTACCTCTGATGATGTTCCGGATCTCGCGGGCAAAACACTCATGTATGATTTCGGGGGTAAGACCTTGTGAAAGAATGCCTCTGATGATGTCCGTTGGTAAGTATAGTTAAAATTAACCAATTATAAAAAAAAAAATGAAAAGAAAAAAAAAAAAAGAATTGAAAAAAGAAAAGAAAAAATTAGAAAAAAACCAGTAGTCAAATAAATGCTCAAGCAAATCCATTATCCATCCAAATCCATCATTCTTGGGATATATGAGTATCTGATTTAACTAGGGTGGGGAAAATATAAATATTCTATCTGTATTACCCTTTGCTTTGACCGAATTTGAGTCGGGACTAGATTGAGCTAGGACTTTCTGAATGTGGGACACATAAGCAAGTTGAGACTTTATTCGGTAAATTATATAAACACCTTGGGGGCTCAAAGATCGGTGATTGGGTTTAGTCGGATAGAAATACCGGTGGTTGCAATTAGTATATATGAATACATTTTGGAATGTGGAATGGAAAAAGGTTGATAAAGTGAAAAGTTAAAAGATTTTGAGATTGATTTCCCGATTATGATTCCATGGCAGTTTTTCCGAGACGGAAAAAGTCAAGTGTGGGGATGTGATGTTAGTCCAATTTGTCGTTCTTATTGTGTTTATTTTGTTATATTTATTTATAATAAGGGTTGGATTACATGGCATTTTCACGGGTTTTTGTATTGTGAGGTACCACGAGCTTAAGTAGCTAACAATGGAGTTTTATGAAGAACTGGAAGCTGCTGGTACGAAGATCGAGAAAAACCGGGAACGAGTGAAGACTTAGAAGAAAATTGAAGAAAGTTCCTGAGATTCAAATCAGGGCGGTACGCCCAGAAGTGAAGATAATAGGGCGGTACGCCCTAAAGTTTAGAAAGAGATCCGGAAAATTAAGTCCGGGCGGTACGCCCAGAATTTCACACTTTGGGGCGGTACGCCCCGATTCAGTCGGCAGAAGTTTTAGATTAGGGTTTTCTATTTAAACTTGTTTCTTAAGATTTTGTCATTCATGCATTGTTTTAGACGACCAGAGGCTTAGGGTTTGCGAATTCCACCATTGTTTTGGAGATTTTGAAGGATTCTAATCATTCGGTACGTTATTTTAATGCAATCTTTCAATAAAATCATGTTTGTTTCATTAGCCATGTCCGGCTAATCCACCACTAACCGCTTTTGGTGATTGGTTGGTGGATTCGTTCTATGTTTAACCTATTTCTTAACTAGTTATTCCGGAATACTTGCTACCGTTGAATACCCGCATGCGGAATTGTTAAAATCAACTAGTAATCTAGGGTTTTAGTGGTCCACTGTTTATTGATCTAGCACTTTCTTGCGGCAGGACTAATCAGCCCATTAGGAAACTAGGTTATTAGGTCAAGGAAGCAATTGGGGGGCATGTCTATGTGTCACGGTTAAGGAATTAGGTTATTCTAGATCGGTAGCCAACCAGGATCCAGAAGTGGTTAGATTTCATCTCATTTGATAATTCCATCAATTTCTTAGTTTAAAGTTAGTAACTTTATTAGTTAATTTAACCAAATCAATCAAAACAGCTAAGTGGCAAAGTAGGTAATTTTAGGCTAATCAGTAATTTTAGTTAATTTAGTTAATCAACTCATCAATTTCCACATATTCCCTAGGTTCGATAACCCTAACTTCCACTACTACAAAATTAATCTAGGTTGGGGATTTGAAACGGCCTGACAAACCGTTATCACCCCTCCAAAATAAATAACATAAAATCGTTACATATGTTACATAGGTAATATACATATGTAACATAGGTAAATTTGTATATGTTTCTCAACCCTTAAACCATCATATCCTCCCCTCCACATCAAATAACATAACATCGTACATATGTTACATATGTAATATACATATGAAACACCATTAAATATGTAATATACATCTGCAACATCATTAAAAATTATGACAAGATTTACCAAAAGTACATAGGTAAATTTACATATGTAACATAAATAAATTTACATATGTTTCTCAACCATAAACTGCCATATCCTCCCCTCAAAATAAATAACATATATGTAACTCGGAATTGGGTCCCATTTTTGCCCATGTTCTTCATTTTCAATTCACTATCATATCAAAATGTGATTGTAAATTAAGAGAATTTAAGACTACTAAGATCCAAACGATAATATGCCACTGTTAGCGAAATTAAATTCCTCAACTAACAAAAAGATCCATAATTTAGATCCAGTAACCTGAAGAAGAAAAAATATAACACTGAAGAAGTCAATCTAAAATGTGTCGAAGACCGTAATAGCAAAGGTTTTAAACCTAGTATCTTATTATTTTCCTTTTCCCAAAGAAATAAATATAACACATATTGCTAATAGAAAATCGAGAAACTTATCAGAGAGAGAAAAAAATGTATACCTGGTCATATCCACCCAATTTAGTAACAACCCTCCATAACCTATCAGATAAGAACAACACCACAAATGAGCCTTCACCCAAAACTTAGAATCTCATTATTAAAAAATGGAACCAAGAAAGTTACTTGAGGCAATTTAACGGTTGCCCATAAAACTTCGGAGGCTTAAACTCCAAACCTTTTTCCTTGTAGACAGCGTCCACCTCTTTCATGAATATTTCTTGATCCTCTTGAGTACCAGATTCATAGCCCTCATCCATCTAACAGTAACATACCAAAATCAATCTTAGGTTTAGTGAAGATACCGATTAAAATACATAATTCAAATAATATGATTTGTGGCTCCGTGTTCTCTTTTATATATAATTTTTTTTTTCCAGATCTGAAGAACTTTAGGATTTTAGTCTTAAAATTGGTCAGAAAAAAGATTTAGTTATAGCCTTCATCTCCAAATTTTGAAACCCTAAGACGGTGAGTGGAGGAACAAGTACCTTTGATTTTGAGTGCCTGATTCAGATCTTGACGGTGACTTCGTCTCCGCGAAGGAACATCCAACGGTGAATCCGTCTCCGCCTCATCGAACGATGGTGGTTGTGGGGAGGAGCGATGAAGGAGGTGAATGATGGTGGTCATAAACTTGGGTGGTGAGTTTGGGGAGAGGGAATTTAAAATGAGGATGAAAGTTGAAAATTAAAAATGGAGAAAAGAATGGGAAATGAAAGATTTGAATGTCTGGTGGAGATAGGTTTCATCTTGGAAAAAGAATAATAGTTTTGAGATATAGTACATGTCAGATTTGTACAAATATTGAAAATTGCACACAAAATTTAATACCTAAACTGCCCTTTCACCATTAAAATAAAGCTTTTAATTAATTAATTTAAATAAAATATGAGAGATTAAATCTCAACCATAGGATAGTGTAGATCAATGGTCCATATTGAGTTTGTAAAGTTTTCCCAACTCAACATGGTTTTCATTTTACCTTTCCTCTATATATATATATATATATATATATATATATATATAGGGAGAGGATCATTTGAGAACCAATTGGGTTTGAGAACTAAAAAGAACTAATCTCAGCTACTAGTTTATATATATGGAAACCCCCCCATGAATTATAGTGGTCCCCACCTGAAATTAGTGGTGGAGATTTAGTTCTCAAAAGTTCTCAAAACAAAAAGTTCTCATTTGAACCTAACCCTATATATATATATATATATATATATATATATATATAGGGTAAGGATATATTGAAAACCCACTTGAGTTGGAAAAACCATGGAAACTCTTAAAAAACGAGGCCAAAAAGTTTTTTTTTTTTCAAATTTTTTTTAGTGATTCTTTGCCTTATATCGATCCCCATGGTGAAAAAAAATCAAAAAACCGCCTAGGGGTTTTTTTTTAAAAAAATTTCCAAAATCTGGAATTTTTCACGTTACATATATGAAAAAAGCCCAGTTACATATGTAAATTTCGCTTCTTACGTATGTAAATAAAACACTAATTATTTTTTATAAAAATATTTCCTAGGCGCTTTTTTAATTTTTTTTCACCAAAAGTATTAAAATGGGATGTAGAATGTATAAAAAAATATATGAAAATAAAAACACGATTTTTTACCCCCGTTTTGGCCGAGATACTAAGTATATGCAAAAAAACGGTTTTTTGAGAATTTTTTTAAAAAAAATCGAGTAGGCGTTTTTTTGATTTTTTTTCAATAAAGGGGAGCTCTATAACATAGAGAACCACCATAAAAAAATTTAGAAAAAAAAACGAAATTTTTACCCGTTTTTTGAAAAGTTTTCATGGTTTATCCAACTCAAGTGGGTTTTCATTTTATCCTTTCTCTCTCTCTCTCTCTATATATATATATACATGTACATATTCCAAATAACACTATCCTAGTATAGTTAATAAGTAAATAATTAAATAACCTTAAAAAGAAATAAACCAGTACTTATATAAACGTTTAAGTTAAAAGCTACAATAATAAAGTCGAATACGTTTAATAATCCCAAAAAACAAACACATTTAAGTCAAAAACAGCAATATTAAAGTCAAAAACTATAATTTTTTAATTTTTTATTTTTTTAATTAAAAAAATTGGCTAACCGTCAAGGCCGCCAAGGACCGATGTTGACCGTCGTTGACCAACTGACCGTTAAACCATTAATTGTAGACGATGGAGAGCCGCCAAGCAATTAATCGCTGATTAATCACCGATTAGTCACGATTTCTACAACATTGATATTAAAAAGTAAAACATATATGTTGGGTTTTATAGTGGATATCCGGGTCTCGTGTTTAGTAATTTTTTATTACTAAAATATATATACCCGGGTCTTAGGTTTAGTAACTTTTTTATTACTAAAATATACATATAATAATTATATGTATTTAAAGTTAAATCAAATATTTAAATGCAACGGAAATTAAAGACATGAATTGTAAAATCTAGGCAGGATCAAATCACCATAACTAACACGCAAACATGAAAAATTAAATCTAAATAAAATAGAGTAGATATACCTTGGTCGGGTTTGAACAACTGTTCAAGACACCGAGATGCATTGAGTTGTTACTAGCGACCGCAAGTGTTGACTCAAATTTGTAGGTCAACTGATCGACGACTCGAGGAGGCGGCAATGACAGTGGCGACAGAGGTGGTAGGACCGGTGACAGCGACAGTGGCTTCGGTTCTTCGCGTACCGCAGAGACTCGTGGTTGGTCCCCTTCGCGTACCGCGAGGTGCGGTACCGCCCCGTATTGAATTCCGTTAGCGGCGACTGGCGGCAGTGCTGTAGTGGCGCTAGGCGGTGAAGCAACAATCAGGTAGAGGGGTACGAGCCATGTGGATGTGGCTGTCGAGCGACTGGGACCCGACAAAAATGAGTCGCTCGCGGCGGCGGTGATGGGCGGAAGGGCAACAACAAACGGCGACAACGACATGATGGTTCACGACTGAAGTTGTGACATCCGTCTATTTTCCATGTTTGCAACCCGACCCATTTCTATTATCAATGCTAAAGTCATACTCGAGTCAACCCAACCCGAAACCAACGGTGATATCATTTAACAACTCAAAAACTATACAAAATGAAAAGAACATATTTATGATTACAAAAGATAAGATTTTGTAGTCTTATATATATATATATATATATATATATATATATATATATATATATATATATATATATGGTGAGGTTCATTGTAGACACCCACGAATTACTGATTCGTCTGGTACAATGAATTCTCTCTGGCTTTCCTAGCTCCACGTAGTTTCCTTCTCTCTTTGTCAAATTCGTGAACCCTTGATGTGAGGGATTAAGTTTGCTTTTATAACAAACTTAACCCTAATCCCTCTAAACTGGACCGAGCCCAATATCTAAACCCAAATACAATCTAGCCCACATGACATTTTACAAACTATTACAAGCCCAACACTATAAATAACATTTAATATTGCAAGCCTCATAATTCTAGCCTCTACAATCTTCCCATAGGCTTGTGATATTAAATGTCTTCAACTTTGCAATCTTCTTTTGGCTTGAAATTGTGTTGGTCAAAACCCTTCCTTCAACAATCTTCAGTGGGGAGCAACGAGAGACTTTTGGGAGCATTCTCTAAACAGCATCAGCTTGGACTTCTAAGGATGAACAAGTAATGAGAGGAGGATTCTCAAATACTTGCTCCTTCCTGAAAAAATGTTGAGTCCTTGCTGAATCATCAGTAACTGTCTTGACTTGCAGGTGTCTTCAGAGGGTAAGAATTTGAAAACCTCTGTCTTGGCATTCTTGATTGTAGATCTTTGAACTGACGACATTTAGCTTCCCCTCTACATGTGAACAGTGTCTTTTGAGTCTTTGGAAGCTTTACTTGAACAACCAACAAACTTGATCAGCAGCAACATCAGTGCTTTGGTTAACTGAGGTCCTTGACCTTCTTGTCCATGAGTTGTCTTTTTCTGACTTAACCTCTCAAGCACAACATGAAACAGACACTAACCAGACAATGATGACTGGTTATCGGGTTAGCATTATTTAACCAAAAAACCCTAACATAGGTTACGGGTTTCCCATAAATACTTCCCCTGGACCCGAGGACTCTTCACATTATCTCATCTCCCCCTGAGATTCTGAGGGGGTCATACTTTCTTGCATAAAACCCATAAAAACTTATTTAAACTTCTCAAATTACCCTGGCCAGGACAAAAAGAAAAAAAACATAAAGACTCACATTATCTCATCTCCACCTTAACCGTTGCACACGAATTACTGATTCGTTTGGTACAATGAATTCTCTCTGGCTTTCCTAGCTCCACGCAGTTTCCTTCTCTCTTTGTCAAATTCGTGAACCCTTGATATGAGGGATTAAGTTTGCTTTTATAACAAACTTAACCCTAATCCCTCTAAACTGGACCGAGCCCAATATCTAAACCCAAATACAATGTAGCCCACATGACATTTTACAAACTATTACAAGCCCAACACTATAAATAACATTTAATATTGCAAGCCTCATAATTCTAGCTTCTACAAACAAAATATCATCCATAAGAAAATTCTTAATGTTCTTATTTTTCTGTGAAACTATTTCAAATTTATCAATCAATTTTGACATCAAATTTGGCATCTTTTCATTTTTGCTTGTCTCAAAGACAGAATCAGATATTTCTTGAGCATCCTTCCTCCAAATCTCCAATTCTTTTATCAAATACTATTTTCTTCAGTCAACTTTGTCACCTTCTTTCCTAACTCCTCAATTTCACCGTTAGAACTCTTGTTTGACCTAGAATTCCAATAAAGTTGCATATTGTGGTATTTACAAATTATTTTCAGATTGTCCCATAATACTTTTGATTTCCAACATTCCTTAAAATACACAAACAACTCTTTGGATAATGCCAATTTAAGTAATTCATATGCCTTCTTTTCATTTTCATATTGTTTCTTTTCTGCATTTGAAAGATCCATTCTCCATTTGGGATCTCCATGAGAATCTGTTGGATAAACATACAAATTCTGAATTGGAATCCACAAATCTTTATCGACTCCAAAAAGATATTCTTTAAATCTTGGTCCCTAACGAGAATAATCTTCAAATTTTAACAATTTTGGCACTTCCTGTCTATGACCAGCAACAAAGCTTTTGATTTCATCCATTTTGAAAATGTAAAACCGGTAATTAAAACTTGAAACTAAAAAATGAAGGTCTTAGAAGCGGATGTCCGAACCTAGTCCGAACTTCAACCGAACTTAGAAATACCGAACTATATCCAAATTCCTTCCGAACTCTCTTCGAACCTTCTCCGAACTTGTCCCGAAGTACTGCCGAACACAAATCCCTTCTAACCTTGACCGAATTTAGACCGAACAGAAACAGACTCCAAACTCCTACCGAACTTAGACCGAACTCTCTTCGAATGAAGACCGAACTCCGTCCGAACTCCGTCCGAACTTGGGCTTCGGAGCGGTTAGTCCGAACTCGACCTGAACAGTCCGAACCTCAACATAGCTTTTAAAAAACGCTCGAATTTTGACAGTTTTTGATGAGATTTGCAACAGTGGATCAGGAAAAATGACAAGGAATTATTTAGGAGCAAGTTTGACACAGAGAACTCGATATAATTGATTGAAAACTTGTAAACAAACTCGAGAAATACCAAAACGTTTCAAAAACTCCAAAAAAAGCAACCACAGATCAGTAGAGTGAACCAGAAAACTCTAATACCACTTGAAAATGCTTGAGCATTGGATCGTTTACTCGATCTAGCTAGTTCGGATACGAAACAAGTAATTAACGATTGTTTTATTGATCACAGAAGAACAAAAAGTACAATCTGACTCTCAGAGAACACACCGTGAAAACACACACTTAACACAGACTCTGCTCTCACTCTCGTCACTCAGAACTACTGAATACAAGAGCCAAACATCTATTTATACACGATTGCCGAACCCTGTCCGAACTCCTGGTTCGGCCGGTCCAAACTCCAGGTTCGGACCAGGTTTGGCAAGCAGTATTCTATCCTTGAACCTTTGGTCTTGAACTCTTGAATTTGTTCACCAGTTAAAACATATTCTTCGAACAAACTCCCCTTCAACTTGATGGTAGCTTGTCTTTGAATACTTGACGATGCATAGTTTCTTTCATCCTTATCAACAGCTTCAGAAGACTTGAAGTTGTGATGAACTCTTTCCTTTGAATACCTGGCCAACATAAATAATCTTGGCGCAAAACTTCTCTTCGAGAATCCAACAATCAGGTCGATCTTCGATACGCAGATGAAAAAACATATAAGGATCGATTCTATGGATGAGACGAAAGTTTGTCATATATTGTGTTGAATGATTACATAAACCGAAGGAGTATACAAACGTTTAAGGTCAATGGGAGGTTGGACAGAACCTCCCCTCTCAACACATTGATCTGGTAAGACACAGAACAGAAACTTACAATGAAAATACAATGACAAACTATTTATACTCGTGTAATCTGTCCGAACTGGAGAACTTCCGAACCCTGTCCGAACTGTGTCCGAACCTCAGGTTCGGATCACCTTCGGGCGCACCCGAACACCAAGTTCGGCTGGGGTTCGGACGTCAGTTCATGCCTCAGTCAACTCAGTCTGTTCGATAATTCGAACAGTAACGGCCACACAAGGTTCATGTATCAACAAATTCCCCCTTGGACGTTACTGTCGAATCCAGACTTTGATCTTCTAGCAATCTTCAGTCAGCTTGCTGCTATCGCCTCTATCTTTAGCAAACTCCCCTTGGACTGAACTTCAGGCATGCAGGAAACGGTTCGCATTTTGTACAATCTCCACAACCAATAAAGTCCCCCTAGCTTCAAGCACAACCATCCAACTGGAACCGGCATATATGATAATGGTTCACTTCATCAGTCGTTTCCCGGAAAATGCAAAGACATCCACGAACATCACTACATGTTGACATAAATCTTCAATCTTCACCAAATTGTAATACATTCTGATCTTTATGAAAACACACACGATCAGCACCTTCAATTACGGAAATTCCCCCTCACCATGAAATCCATCCCAATATATTACTCCGGTAAACGTATATCTCGTTTTAGATTCGAACTTGACCAAGTCTTCACAACTCAAGAAAGTATCGGGCATATGACAAAGAGTTCCAAACTATAACCGAAAACTTTGACATATCGGTTCACACGAACATCAGAATACATCACCTTTCCATGAAGATAAAAAAAAATTACCATCATCCCTGAATTGATTGCTTTTGAATATTCACTTTTCCAATTATGAAACTTTGAAAGTTTGTACGGTCCCCATTTTCCCCCTAAACAAGTGACATATTCAAATCTTCATTTTTCTATGATTCCTACCCCGCAGGAACAAATCCTTTCTTTTTAGTGGAATGATAAACTCAAGTGGCCCACAACGGAATCTTAAATCTCATTCAATCTTTAGTTTGTGTAGAAAGATAATCTCCGACAAACGTTCCCAAGTAATCATAACCATGTCTCTGAATCTCTGTCGATCATCAGAAACACGCGTTCTTGAATCTTTGTCCATCATCAAAAACAATGACTACTCACAAACTCATTTCTTGAAGTTCGATCACTAACTCGTAACAAGTATCGGAATCTGGATTTTCTTCAAAGATAACACCCCACAGCTACCGAATCAAGGGAAAACTCGATAACTGGTCCGCTTCTTTAAAATTCCCACCTAACGGGGGTTCGGGGGCAGCGCCCCTGAGAAGCGGGGTCCAAGGGGCAGAGCCCCTTGCTGGAATCGAGCTCGTCCGAACTCTGTACGAACCTGAACTTCAGACACACACGAACCCTAGCCGAATCTAGAGTTCGGAGCAGTTATGCCGAATCTCATTCGAACTTGATCCGAACTGAGTTGAGCCGAACCTTGTCCGAACTTGACCTTCGGATGTCCGAACCTCATCCGAACTCTGTCCGAACCCAGAGTTCGGAGCGGTTACTTTTCAGATCTGTTCTTCGGCCAAACCTCAGACGAACTCAACTGGAAATTTTCAAAATCGCACCAGATTCAGAATTTGATTGAATTTCGACATCTAGATACTTCTGTTAGGTAAAAACATAACTCAGAAAGACTCGATTGATTAAAAATCAATCAGAAACACTTTCAAAGACCCCTAACTGAAGGTTTAACGTCTCAAACTTAAGAAAAACAATGAATTTAGACCATTGAAAGAGCCAACAGCTCTGATACCAGATGAAAAAGCTTATAAGGATCGATTATATGGATGAGACGGAAGTTTTCTCATATACTGTGTTGAATGATTACATAAACCGAAGGAATATATAAACGTTTAAGGTCCGGGGGAGGTTGGACAGAACCTCCCCTCTCAACACATTGATCTAGTAAGACACAGGACAGAAACTTACAATGAAAATACAATGACAAACTATTCATACTCGTGTAATATGTCCGAACTGTGTCTGAACCTCAGGTTCGGATCACCTTCGGACGCACCCGAACACCAAGTTCGGCTGGGGTTCAGACGCCAGTTCATGTCTCAGTCAACTCAGTCTGTTCGACAATTCGAACAGTAACGACCACACAAGGTTCATGTATCAACACCTTCAATATGAACATTGTCATTCGAACTATCACTCGAATCTGGAGAAGATGCATCCATTGCACAACCCAATTTCCTGTTGATGGCCCATATTCCCAAAAGCAATAGTGATCATGTTTCAGCCCAAACAACAGTTCAATCCCATCAGTTCTAAAGACCCAACTCATAGAAACGAATATTAGCCCATATGACAACCCGTCAAAAATCCAAGGTCAAACCTGTTACTCTGACCATATATATATATATATATATATATATATATATATATATATAGGGTGAGGTTCATTGTAGACACTTTCGCATGTGAAATAGCTCTTTTTCACATGTGAAAGTTTCTAATTAATGAGAAAAAAGAAAAAAGAAAATTAATCACAACCATTAGATCAAGAGATCTAATGGTGAAAAATGGTGTCTACCTGTCTACACTTATGAGGGTGTCTACAATGAACTTTTCACTATATATATATATATATATATATATATATATATATATATATATAAGATTAGGATCATTTGAGAACCTTTTATTATTGTGTGAACCATGAGAACACCTCCTAGCCACACATTTGGAATCTAGCCAATTTTATTTATTTTAATTCAAAATGGTAATAAAGTCTTTAACCTATATAACTAAAAGACAAAACCCCATTAAAATAATATTAACTTTTAATACCTTGATTAGTTAAAATTAATTATTTTAAATATTTAAAAAAAAATTCTTTTATGTTTTTATTACTTTTTAATGCTTTTTTAAACTTATTTTTTAATGTTTTCTAATTTTTTATTATTTTTTTAAACATTTATATTTAACTTTGAATTTTTTACTTCTTTCAATAACTTTTTTTTAAAACTTTTTCAAACTTTTTATTAACTTATATTTTCAAAAAACCCTTTCTACTAGTTTTTTTAATTTACGTTTTATGCTTTTAGTATAATATTTTTTACTTTTCTTTACTTATTTTTTTATATTTTTTAGCTTTTTTTAATTTTATTACATATTTTTTAAACTATTTTATTAACTTTTCTTTTTACTGTTTTAATCAATTTTTTAAACTTTTTATTAGTTGTTTTATAATTTACTTTTTATGTTTTTAAAAATATTTTTTTTTTACTTTTGTAAGTTTTTTTAAATGTTTACTATAAAAAAATGTTAAATGCCTACGTGCATGGAATATAGATATTAGCAACCATGTAACATATGCCTACGAGCATGCAGCGATATGTAACATCTATGTAACATATGCTTACTTGTTTACATTTTTGTTACACAATCCTTCAGGTTTGTAAGAACCAGCTACGTGGTTGTAGCAAGAAAATGTGTTTGCGGAAAATGTGTTTCGGCATTTACCTGATAGATAATGTGTTTACAAAAAATGAGAGAGAAGAAAATGTGATATACTGATTAATGAGAGAGAAATTTAAATATTTATATTTTTTAAAATTTTATATACGTGTAACTATTAGCTACACACATGTATTTGTTCGCTACGAATACGTAATTGTTCGTTACAAACATGTAGCACATACATTAAAAAATTACACCAAAGTGTAATTTTGAGATCTTGGTATTGTTTTGGTGCTAGTATTATCATGGTTTATAAGAACCAGCTAGATAATGTGTTTACGGAATATGAGAGAGAAGCAATGTTTTAAAAACCGGTTTTTTAGTTGAACCGGAAAATCTTCCGGGACTGGTTCGACCGGTCGGACCGGTTAGACCGGCTGGTTGAACCGGTTAGGAGATTTATATATATTTTTTTATAAAAATGCTAATAAACTTGTACACCTCAACAAAAGTAGTTAGAATACAATTATAATCCACTCAAAAATAGTATCAAATATGTATTTCATAAGAAAATATAAGTTTTAAACTTTAAAAAATAATAAAAAATAAAAAAAAAAGTTAAAAGAAATAAAAAAATAAAAAAAAAATCAAAAAACCGGTTGAACCGGAAAAAAACGGAAAATCGGCCGGTTCGAAGCGGGTCGGTTCAACCCAAAAAACTGGACATTAAAGAACCGGAAAAGGTGGCCGGTTCCCGGTCGAACCGGTTGAACCGGCCGGTTCGACCCGGGTTTTAAAACATTGGAGAGAAGAAAATGATATATACTGATCGATGAGAGGGAAATTTAAATATTTATATTTTTTAATATTTTACATACGTGTAACTCTTCCTTACACATATGTATTTGTTCACTACAAGCATGTAATTGTTCATTACCAACATGTAACAACATAGATTAAAAAAATTACACCAAAGTGTAATTTTGAGAACTTGGTATTGTTTTGGTGCTAGTATTATCATGGTTTTAGTTTTCGACGGGTGGTAACCTTTTCCTAAGAGTTGGTAGGACTCTATTACGAAAATATAACGTAGATGCAACCATGTAACCGATGCCTACGATCATGCAATATAGACAACAAAAACTATGTAACAGATGACTACGAGCATGCAACCATGTAAATACTTGCTTACATTTTTGTTACACAATGCTTCAGGTTCGTAAGAACCAACTACGTGGTTGTAGCAAGAAAATGTGTTTGGACATTTACCTAATAAATTATTTGTTTACGGAAAATGAGAGAAAAGAGAATGTGATATACATATCAATGATAGAGAAATTTAAGTATTTATATTTTTTAACATTTTACATACATGTAACTATTCGTTACTCATATGTACTTGTTCACTACCAATATTTAACTGTTCGTTACATACATGTAACAACATACATTAAAAAAATTACAGAAAATTTTTTATAAAAATACAAAATTAAAGATAAAAAAATGTCCTATCTAATGGTGCAATTTTTTTTAAAAAATTATTATTGCATAAAAAGTTATTAACGATATAAAATGGAGAGGGGAAGTATATATTAATGTCACGTAACCTTAATATGTCATCTCATTTTAAATAAAAAATTACTTTTGTGCCCTTTTCTATATATTTAATAAGTTTTTAAATTTTAATTTAATTTAAAAAAATTCAAATTAATCTAAACCATTCATTTTAAAAAATGGTTAAGATGTGTGGCTCATATCTGTTCTCGCGGTTCTCACAATATATATTGGTTCTCAAAAGAACCTAACCCTATATATATATATATATACGTATATACATATGCATGACTTGATTTAATAGTATTATTAGTAAACACTATGCACGAAACGTCCAACCTTGACGATCCCCACGTTTGTATTAGAAAAACAAACTCGTAACAAAGATAAGTTCAGCCATAGATACATGGAGTTCCGATAACAAGAAAAGTAAAACTATAAAATGACTCTTATATTTAACCGAAACAATGTCCTTAGAAATCACACTGACACTCGACAAGGTCTTGAGCGAACGTTTTACTTAAAACTTTAGTAGTTTTAATAGTACAAAACATTCGAGCACGAAGCGGATCAAATGAGTCTGAGAATTTCAACCATAAGAAAAATAAATATAAAATACTTTTTATATATTTTTTTCTTAAAACAGTGTCGTAAAACATCACACCGACCCTCGACGAACATTTTAAGCGAATATTTTAATTAAAACTCTAGTTTGTTCTGACTACGTAAAATATTCAATCTTAAAAGATATTAAACAAATTGTTTATTTTCTGACCGCGGTACGCCAGCAAATAAAATAAATATGCTTATAGTCCTAAAAGCATATGTGGAACATTTTGCATATGCTTATATTCAAGTTTTTTTTTTTTAGTATAATATTTTGGAGCATGATCTTGGTTTAGTTGTTTTAGCCGGCATATTTGTTCATTATGTTATGTTATTTATTTTTTATTGTTGTGACAAAATTTTAGTGAATAATTGTGCTACATTTCATCGTGTTTAGTGTCATCACATGTGATGTGGTTGTTTATTCTTATGATTCATTTTGATGCTGTGATTGCAGGAACATTCTTTTGCTATTGGTTTTACAGTGTTCTCCAAGCGGTATTTGTAAGTTCTGATTGCTTATTTATGGCTCTTTTTTTTAATGTTTGTGTGAAATATTTTAGGGTAGTGAATTTGAATTAGGTTTGTTTTTGTTAAGATTCTTTTAAATGTTCTGATTGCAATTGTGTACTGTTGCAATTGCTTTTGGTGTGTTATTCGAAAGTTGATTGTAAGGTTTATTGGTTCTTTGTGTTTCTCCTTTTTATGATCAACTCCTTATTATACTTGACAATACACCCTCTAATTTCTTTCAAGCAAATATCACACTCATAATGCTTCATCCGATGTCCTATTTGATAAATCCCCACATCACAATTTAACACATAGATCCACCAAACCCGGTACACAACCCAATTCTCTTTTGATGGCCCACATTCCCAAAAGCAATAGTGATCAATGTGGGCCATCAAAAGGAAATTGGGTTGTGTACCGGGTTGGGTAGATCTATGTGTTAAATTGTGATATGGGGACTTATCAAATAGGACATTGGATGAAACATCGTGGGTGTGATATTTGCTTGAAAGAAATTAGAGGGTTTATTGCCAAGTATAATAAGGAGTTGATCATAAAGAGGAGAAACACAAAGAACCAATAAACCTTACAATCAACTTTCGAATAACACACCCAAAGCAATTGCAACAGTACACAATTGCAATCAGAACATTTAAAAGAATCTTAACAAAAACAAACCTAAATCAAATTCACTACCCTAAAATATTTCACACAAACATTAAAAAAAAAGAGCCATAAATAAGCAATCAGAACTTACAAATACCGCTTGAAGAACACTGTATCACCAACAGCAAAAGAATGTTCCTGCAATCACAACATCAAAATGAATCATAAGAATAAACAACCACATCACATGTGAAGACACTAAACACGATGAAATGTAGCACAATTATTCACTAAAATTTTGCCACAACAATAAAAAATAAATAAATAACAAAATGAACATATATGCGGGCTAAAACAGCTAAACCAAGATCATGTTCCAAAAGATTATACTAAAAAAATAAAAATTTAAATATAAGCATATGCAAAATGTTCCACATATGCTTTTAGGACAATAAGCATATTTACTTTATTTGCTCGCGTACCGCGGTCAGAAAGTAAACAACTTGTTTAATATTTTTTTAAGCTTTAATATTTACGTAGTTAAAGCGGGTCAGTTTGAGAGCAGGTCAAGGTGGGTGTGGGACAGAGAGGCTTGATTTAAAATTTTGTCTAAATTCTCCATTTTTGGACAAAAAAATCTTTATATCGCCTCAATAATTACAGAGTTTCATAAATCAACCTACTTGAAGCTACCATTCTCAACCCAAAGCACACCTGCATGTATAATCAAGACACGATATTATAAATTAAAACCATTGTAAAGCAAAACTTTGTCAATCTTAACAATAAGTATAGCTCTTTCCCTACCATCATAGTATGTTGTCAAGTTATTAAAGTGGCTTAAAATATTAATTAGGAATCTGAATAATTAGTAGTGTATCTGATCTCAATAGAAAATGCACCATATAGCTAGCAATGTTAAAGAGGAAAGCTTTAAGAATAAAAAATTAGGACTTCCACAGCAAGATTGACTGACAATTAGATCCACCTAATTTCTTCTAAGAAATTTCTATGCTAAATGCATACCAAATTTCTTCTGATAAACAAACATCTAGAATCATAAGGTGCTAAATACCTTAGTTGTTCAACAATCACTACTAGTTGATTAGTTGAATTTCAAGATAACTAATTATGTTCCTAGCATTTTTAGAAATAAATGATCACCTACCAATAGAAAACATAAGTTCTAGATAAAAAGAAAGAAAAGATTCTCCAATCAAACTTTTCAAAATTCTCCTTCACTGGACTGATCTAAGTGAAACAATAAACTAAAATAAAATTTCGTAAATAATTGAAATCCAGATCTGAAGAAGAACATACTACACCTCATCTAGGGTTGCATCGAGAACTTTGTTGTCGAATTGAGCCATGAAATCGACTGAGGAAGCTCATCTAAGCTGACCTATTCTAATATTATTAAGTGACCCAATTCAACCCATCACATTTGAAAATACCCCATTCTTACTCAAATTAGTTTTTTTAGGGTTGAGATTGTCACCTCTAGCCTTTTAGCATCCAAAAATATACTAAAACTTCTTCAAATCTTGGTCTGGCATCACTTCAAATTCACCCTAAAGCATGTGTTCTTTTTAAGTTGAGAAAGATTTATTGTTGAAGAATATGAACTTTAAAGAGATTGTGAGAGAGAGAGGAATATTTAAATATTTACTGTTGTACCAGCGCCAAGTAATTATTATGGATTTGACTAACCAATGAGACTGCTAAAAGACCCCCTGCTAGACTGCTACTAAAGATTAAGGGAAACTACCGCAGAAGCCATTGACCAGAAAGAAGTTAACAAAATAGCCATTGACTAGACATTTTACCAACCAATAGAATGCTGCCATGTCATTTTTTTTAAATATATATTCGTCACTCTCATTCTTCAATTCATATAACTATTCTCCATATCATATAATTATTCGCTAATTTTATAGTATTCTCTATTGCTATTCTCCAAAAAATGCCAAAAAATAAGAATAAACTAGAATTTAAAATATGGCGAATATATATAGCGAATAATTTCAAGCTGGCGAGCGTCAAATTGAATTCATTTGTAATATTTTAATTTTAACTTTTTTAATTAATTAAGCACCTTAATAAGTATTTTTTTAATAATTTATGTTTAATAACTTTAAAAGAAAATCTAAATTTACAGTGGATTATAATTTTCTATTTCGAATATTTTGACCTAAGTTTCATTAAAAACGGAATTTTTTTAATCAATTAAGTCTCGTAACTAATTTTTTATAACTTCTTAGAAAAATGACAAGAGTTGGAGAAAAAAATATAAACTGATTGGTTAAATTATTATAAAAAAGACAAGTTCAAGTAAATAGTCTTGTGTTTGGAGATAAAATGTAAGGAATTATATAAATTTTTAAAGAATGTGAGTTCGAAAAATATAGTATTAAAATTTCTAAAAAGTATTATATTTTAAAATTTCTATTTGGATCTAATTTTTTAACAAATTTATTCTTTTATTTAAAAATGTTATGTTTTACTCTGTATATATATTTATCACAATCTTATGTGTTTTTTTTATAATTTTGTTTTGTAATATTTAAACTCGTCATACTCTTTATTTCTAATATTTTAAGACTCATATTGAATTTTAATTAGAAAAAAAATCTTTCTCATAAATTATACAAGTTTAAAATTTCTTTGAACTCGAACTCTTTGAAAATTTATATAATTACTTACACCTTTCCTTTGAGTAGAAAACTTTATTTATTTGAACTTGCCTTTTACTATATTTTTAACTAGTCACTTTATATATTATCTTTAACTTTTGTTATTTTTTAAAGAGTTATAGAAAGTTCGTTACGAGACTTAATTGCTTTAAAAAAACTAACTCCAATTTTAATAAAACTTAGGTTAAAATGTTTAGAAAAAAGTTTTATAAAGTACTATGCAATTAGATTTTTAGAAAAAGTTATCAAATATAAGTTATTAAGTAAAAACATATTAAGGAGCTCAATTAATTAAAAAACTAAAAACTAAAATATAAAAAAAGTATTAAACAACATTCGCCATTTCATATTGGCATTCGCCGGGCTCACTGTCTTTTTAAGAAATTATAGGCCAGTTTAGAGAATCAACAAGTCAAAGGTTCTTTTGTTAACTCAAAAGGGTAATTTACAAAAATAGCCGTTGACCGGATATAAAGTGACAAAATGATCATTGACCAGACTTTTTATCAAAATGTCTAACCAATAGGATACTGCCATCTTATCTTTTTTTTTACATATTCGCCAGTCCCATTCTCTGTTTCATAGAATCACTCGCCATTTCATATATTTATTCGCTAATTTAAAGAGTATTCGCCACCCATATTCGCCAAAAGTTTTAATGAAAAAATTTTAATAATTTTCATTCGCCATTTAGAAAAAGGAAAAATTGAATTTTAAATTAGCGAATGGAAATAGCGAATGAAAAAAATATTTTTCCAGCAAATTCATTTTAATATCTTAAGTTTATTTTTTTAATTAATTAAGTAGCTCAATATGTTTTTTGTCAATAATTTATATTTGATTACTTTTAACTAATATTTAAATACACAGTACTTCATAAAAAAAAATTCTAAACATTTTGACCCAAGTTTGATTAAAAATGGAGCTGTTTTTATAAAATCAATTAAGTCTCGTAACCAATATTCTATATTTTTTTAAAGAGTTGGAGAGAGTGTAAACTGATTGGCTAATAATTTTATAAAAATACTCGCTCAAATAAATATAGTATTGAAGTTGAAGAGAAAGCGTAATTGATTATATAAATTTTAAGAAGTGAGTTTAAAAAAACAAGCATTAAAACTTCTAAAAGTCTTTAAACTTGTAAAAGTTATTATAAAATTATTTTTAAAAAAATAAGATATAATTTTTAAATCTGTCTTTAAATATTTTTTAAATAGTTCAAAAGAAATTGAATGTCATAGTTAAAGTTTTAAAAGTTTTGAACTATTTAAAAAATTATGCATTTTAAAACTTTAATATGGTATTCAATTTCAGTATGTTTATATGCTATACTTTTTAAAGTTTGAGATACTTTTTGTTTGAAAGTTTTCTTTAGTAAAATTTTCTTTTTTTTATACCTTTTTACAAGACATCAACTCAGTTTAAAAATAAACTTCATATTTTAATTTTATAACGCAGCAATTACTTTTTTAAATCATAGTTTTAATAGTTAAACTTTTTATTTAGAGTTATAATACTTTTAAAAGTCTATTTTGTAAAGAATAGAATTTATAAGTTTAAAATGTTTTTTGAAAAAAGAAATTTAACAAGTTTAAAGGCTTTTAGAAATTTTAATACTATAACTTTTCTTTTAAACTCACACTCTTTCTTTAGAATTTATATAATTCCTTACACTCTCTCACCAACTAAAAGACTATTTATTTGAACTTCTCTTTTTACAAAAGTGTTAACCGATCAGTTTGCATATTATCTCCAACTCTCGTTATTTTTTTATGAGTTATACAAAGTTGGTTATGAGACTTAATTGATTTTTTTAAAACAACTCCGTTTTTTATAAAACTTAGGTGGAAATGTTCAGAAAAAAAGAATTATGAGGTACTCTATATTTAGATCTTTTTTAAAGGTTATCAGATATAAATTGTTAATAAAAAACATATTGAGGTGTTTAATTAAATAAAATAAATAAAATTAAAATACTTAAATGTAAAGTACATTCGCCGTTAAAAATTAAAAATATTAATTATATTGATATCCCTTTTACATTCGCTATACCTATTCTCCAAGAAAAGGTCAAAGGCCACTTACATAAGTTGATGAGTCAAAGGCCAGTTTATTAACTTAATATCGGTCAAGGGCCATTTTAATAATTTTCCCAACTCAAAATGGGTCGATGGCTATTCAGGTAATTTTCTCAAAGATTAAAGTAATAAAGTACTTTTGTCCTTTTTTATTCTATATTTAAATTCTTACGATTCTTTACAAACTTAATATATTGATATTATCTAAATTCAAATACTTCTCGTATGGTCTATTTAATTTTATTTGTATTAATTGGAAGCAATATGATTTGTCTGGATGAATTAGTTTGATAATTTTAGATTCTAATTAAATTTTACTTAAAATGATATTTGGATTAACGGTCTCTTGATGTTGAATAAAATTTTACTTAAAATGATATTTGGATTAACGGTCTCTTGATGTTGATGTTGGATAAAATTTATCTTTTGAGATGGTGAAACTTTAAACCATAAGATGGACCCTAAAATTGCCATTAACAAAAAATAATTTTAAAATATTTAGTCGTAAAAGTTATCATTTGATCCATTTTGGCCAATCAAAAATATTTTTCTTTTTATCAGTTAACTTTTGTCTATGCTAATAAAAAAACTTTGGATCCGTCGGTGTGTGGGATACATAAACATGTGAAGAGCAAAAAAAGATTTGAAGAAGAAGAAAATCAAAGATATAGCGTAGGTGATCCTTATCCGACAATAAGCTAAAAAGAAGTTGAGTAGAGAAAATCCTTATCTGGCGGTTGGATGCTTGTGTTTTTCAAACGTGTTGCTTTTTCTATAATGATAAAAGAGTAGAGTTATTAAAATATCTTTCACCTTCCTATATTTATCATTAATGAAAATGTTAGGAAACTATAAAACTTAACGTAAGAAAATTTGTGACATGGATATGATATGATTAGACTCGTCATCTTATCTTTAATGTTTTAGATTTTTTTTTAATATATTTCAACTCATGAAAATTTAATATGATTTTTATTATTAGTAGATGTGTTATTTAAGTTTGTTGTATATTTTAATTTAGATTAATTATTACGTTATTAGGTTTTAAAATCCGGTCCGACCTGTAAGATAAGCGGTTCGCTATTTGATTAGGTTCTAAAAACATCGGTAGTAACTACTTCTTTAACAACAACTTAATATTCTATAATACCATCAAAGAATGTATTTATAACAACCAAGCTACAAGACCATAACTAGTAAAATAGACCGGTGATAACTTACTATATTTCGGTACAATACCAATCTTGAATATAACAAAATGTACGTCCCGGTACCGGTTTGGTACTTGCTATTGTTCGTTTTCTAAAAATGTTTTAGTTTGAAAATTTGTAGTGTTTTTAAACTTGGTTCGTTTTGTGAATATATGTAATATATGTGACAATGTTGACACATATACAAACACGTAATATAATAAGATGAACTAGATCGTGATATTGTTGCGTGATTGGAGTGGATTGCCTTAAAGTTTCTTTACATGTGTGACCATAAAATAAAATAATAATTTATAAATTGTGATCCTTAACAAATATTTTCTTTAGTAGGTATAAATCAAAAACAATATTAGAATTATTGATTAAATCAAACACGTACTTAGTTTTTACAAATCTTACAACCACTGCATTTAACATTGTGATGTGTTGCTGCGATTGCTGCGAGATAATTTAAGTGTTTTTGTTTCAATGTTAAGAATGTGGGGTGATTTTTTTTAATGCCGTGAAGATTTAATTAAAATTCCTTTAGAAACAAGTCATATTTTAGGTACCGGTACTTATTCGGGTACCTTTTTTAATTTTACCGGTACCGGTCACAGTTACTACCGGTCCCGAATTGACCAAAATTCAGTATGAATATCTGTAGCGGTTCAGTATAGTCAGAGGCGGATTTACAGGAGGGTCCGGAGGGTCTGTTGACCCTCCGCGAACATAGTTTTCTTAATGAGGAGATCGATCATCCGGTTGATTTGTAAACTTTGACCCTCTAGATTGTTAGTAGAAAAGTAATTTAGTTGTTGAATTAAATTAAGATAAGTGAAAGAAAGTTCATCGCATTTTTTTCCCGACCTTTACGAGAGTTGCAGAGATGTGGTGAAGAAGATGAATAAGTAAACCTATGGGTATTTTAGTAATTAACCAATAAAAAAATTATCGCTGTAAAAGCAACAAAAGTCATGTCTTCCGACTTCCTGACTTTTCTTATCAAGCTAATTTTTTTAATTTTTTACTTTTTGTTTAACTGCAATATAGCCTTTTCTATTATACAGTAATAATAAATTTTATTACGTTTATCTTTTATTTATATTTACCTCATGAGTCCGTTTAGTTTAAAGAATATTCAAATTATTATAATTTGTTTATTTTTTTTTTGTTTAGTTATTTTATATCATCCAATATTATTATACATTAACATACATACATATACATATATCTATAGGGTTAGGTTCAAACAGGAACCAATTGGTTTTGAAAACTTTTGAGAACCAATCTGGGCCACTAATTTTCAAGGGGGGACCACTAAAATTCATGGAGGGATTTCCTTATATATAACTGGTGGCTGAGAATGGTTCTCAAAAGTTCTCAAAACCAATTGGTTCTCAAATGATCATCTCTCTATATCTATATAACTATATATTTATATATATATAAAAGAAAAAGTTTTAGCACCACAATTTGCCATGTGGCACCACCATATTCATCATCAACAAATTTTCCCGCCAATAGACATTCACACTCCTAATTATGGAAGTGATTCGTATTTATATTAAAAAAGATTATTGATATATATATCCAACTTTTTATTTATTGCCTTTTAAATTATTTAACAACAATTATTTAATTACTAAAGATATAAAAAATACATAATTGTCATAGATTATGATTGCATTTAAAGTTTTTTTTTTTAAGTCACCCGTATAACACACGGGGATAAAAAACTATATAGAAGTATTTACTATACTGATCGGTTGGCTTTAACGGAATTTCTATACCAAACTAGTAATTATTTTTTTTAAAAATCTAAACAAACCCTTTAAAACGGTTTGGTTGAGATACTTTTATTGCTTAAAGCAGTTTTTTAAACATGTTATATATTTTAGAATCATATATGTAAAAAGTTAGTTTTTCCTATAAAAGTTATATATATATTTTTAAAAAGTTATATAGATTGTAAAATAAAATTAAAAATTAAATTTTTTTTTTTAAATTTCGGCTTGTTTGTTTACCAAACCAGTTCCAAACCATATGCCAAACTGTAAAACCCAGATTTTTTAAACTGTAAAACTTGCTGTAAACTGAATCATAAAACTCGTTTTACAAATTGTAAACCGAGTTGTAAAACCCAATTTTTTATACTGTAAAAATAATTGACCCCCTCGATTAAAATTTTCTGGTTCCGCCACTGAGTATAGTACCATTATTCGATTACCAAACACTCGTCCCTAATTAGCCCTTGTCGTATACGGCGTACTATGAAGTGATAAAAGAAGGGACGCGATAAAGACACAGACAATTTTAATTTCTACACAGGATACAAACGGTCGTTTATGTCCAAACGGCCGTTTGTAGATTTTTTTTGTTTTAATAAATGTTTTAAATTATTTAACTTTTATAAACATTAAAAAGGTTTATTTACCATATATGATAAAAAGTACTTAAACGAACACAATAGTAACTTAAAATAATAAAATTTGAGACTCAAAATTTTTGCCGGTACAGTCTCGATGACATCTCAAAAGTCTTTTTCGGTGTTGGGTCCCCACGGCCCATGGTTTTTTAATTTTTATTTTTTTTTCAAAACGTTTGTCGAAAAGGCTTGTCCAAAATAAGTCCCTAAATTTATCAGGGGTAACGGAATACTCGACAAACGTTTGTCGAGTATTCCGTTACCCCTGATAAATTTTGGTAGTGACTCAGTAACGGAATACTTGTCGACAAACGTTTGTCGAGTATTCCGTTACCCCTGATAAATTTAGGGACTTATTTTCGACAAGCCATCTCGACAAACGTTTTAAAAAAAATTAAAAATAAAAAACCATGGGCCGTGGGACCCAACACCGGAAAATACTTCTCGAGATACCATCGAGACGGTACCGACAAAGATACTGAATCTCAAAATTTATTATTTTAAGTCATTATTGTGTTCGTTTAAGTACTTTTTATCATATATGGTAAATAAACCTTTTTAATGTTTATAAAATTTAAATAATTTAAAACATTTATAAAAAAAGAAAAAAACTACAAACGGCCGTTTGGACACAGACGACCGTTTGTATCATGTGTAGAAATCAAAATGGTTTGTGTCTTTATCGAGAGCCTAAAAGAACTCTTATGTATTTTAACATTTAGCAATTCTATAGAGAATTTAAAAGATGAATCGTCCAAAAAAAGTTTAGAACTATGGGGTCTTTTCACCATAAATTACATTGCATTTTTTTTTCCAAACTCATTTTAAAGAAAACATGTAGGAGCGTTCATATCTCATCCGCATTCTACACACCAACTTTAAATATTAAGTGAAAACCTTAAAGATCACTTCATTTTTTTTTTTTTTGAAGGGTATCTAGTTCTAGATCCTCATACCCCATCGTCACATATATATTCGGTGAAACAAAATCACTCCCAAGTTTATATTTTTTGTAAGTTTGCATGTGTAGTTGTTACATTTAAAAGAAGAAGGTCACGCGCCAAGGGAAGGAGGTGAAGAAATAATTACATTTGCATGTAACTGAGACATATATGCCAATTTGATGCTATTTTGTACGCAACATGGTGGTGGGTTGATATTGTACCGGTGCCCGTTTTGGTCTCGGTCTCGGTTAGTACTGTCTCAGACCCGGTCCCTGTTCATACTTATGAATAGGGATGAGTTCAGTATTGTATAGGTACAGTCCCCGTCCAGGTCCAGGTTAGCTATTACCAGTATCGAAAATTTTAAACTGTGGGTACCAAATATTTCGCTACAGTACCGGTTCGGTACCGCGTTTTCGGGTAAAGTACCGATTCGGTACCCACTTTAGTGCTTTTTGTTAAAAAGAATAGATTTGAAATTTTCTAGTGTTTTTTATGTTTTAATATTTTAATTAGCTTGATCTTATATTTTGATGGATCTTTGTTTTTGTTACTTGATTGAAATTTCATTGTTCAAGTCATCGATCTAAGCTTTTCGCAAAGAGGTACAATCGAGTGAAAGCTTTTTATCTCTATGGGATAAGTTTATGTACATTTTCCAGATTTGAGTCTCCTCTCTATGTGATTGATTATAAGACTTTGTATGATTTATGTAGTTACATTTAATCTAATATTTTTATAAACCTTCATCCAAGAAACATAAAATAAAATATCATAATTTATATAGATGGGTAATTAACTAGAAAAATAGCATGATAACATGGGTTAAATAATATGAAGGCTGGTTTGAATCATGCAAATGGTTTGTCCTAGAGGTGTACAAAAAAACCGGTTTGCAAACCGAACCGGTATAAAAACCGAAACCGGTTCGGGATAAAAACCGGTTTTAAGAAAACCGGTTCGGTTCGAGTATAAACTGGCGGTTCCACATCGATTTGACATTCTCATCTAGCGAACCGGTTCCAAACCGGTTGTCTTTGAAACCAATTTGGAACCGGTTTAAAAACCGGTTTGGAACCGGTGTAGAAACCGGTTTGAAACCGCTTTAGAACCCATCTCCTTTTTCTAATTTCAGTTAACCATTAATCTCTCAAATGCTATTAGCCGTAATTAGATGGATCTTAATTGAAATAGCCGTTGCATTTTAAAGAAGATTTCTCAATTAGGCTTAAGTGACAATGTCAACTTTTAATTACATTGTAAATAATTGAATTAGCCATTGAACATTTTATATACGTTAGAAAGAAAATTTCTTTTTACTAGCAGAACTCAGTCCGTTACAAATAAAAGTATTACATTTTTAGTTCTACTAATACTTGTAGCCTGCCTTTGGTGTTCAAGCTTTAGAATTTTAAGCTTTGGAATTTTAGTAATGCATTTTTAGCCATTTTTTTCTCTTATATTAAGCCTTAAATTTTGTTTAATTGATTATTTAAGAGAATTAAAATAAAAACCCGTTTTTTTTACAAACCGGTTCAACCCAAACCGGTTTCAAACTGAACTGATTCAGTTCTATAGGTTTGAGGTCTTGTTGCTTCAAACTGGTTTGTAACCCGAACCGATTTTGACCAAACCGGTTTTGACCAAAGTTGACCAAACCGGTTTCGATTTACAACCCGAACCGGTTTGGAAAAAAACCGGTTTTGTACACCTCTAGTTTGTCCTATCTTTTATAAACAGGTTCAAATGATATGGTTGGATGATGTAGGTATTAAAAAATAACCAAACCCAGTAAAATCGCAAAGAGGTACAATCAAGTGAAAGCTTTTTATCTCTATGGGATAAGTTTATGTACATTTTTCAGATTTGAGTCTCCTCTCTATGTGATTGATTATAAGACTTTGTATGATTTATGTAGTTACATTTAATCTAATATTTTTATAAACCTTCATCCAAGAAACATAAAATAAAATATCATAATTTATATAGATGGGTAATTAACTAGAAAAATAGCATGATAACATGGGTTAAATAATATGAAGGCTGGTTTGAATCATGCAAATGGTTCGTCCTATCTTTTATAAACAGGTTCAAATGATATGGTTGGATGATTCATGCAAATGGTTCGTCCTATCTTTTATAAACAGGTTCAAATGATATGGTTGGATGATGTAGGTATTAAAAAATAACCAAACCCAGTAAAATCACATTAAAAAGTTGGTAGGGTAGATGTAGGCAAGCCAAAGCGTTAATAAGCCGGTACCTGGAAGCAAACAAGCAACAAAACTGAGGGCTAACAAAAAGTTAAACCCAAAGCGTTAGCATACTACATATTGTAAACCTAAATAATGAAACATTAAAACCTAGACACACATAAGATACATAGGCTACCATAAAAAAGGCAAAATGAAGTTAAAACGATGACACCATAAAACAAATACCCCTCGCCCCACCCTAAAAGTCTTTAACCTTAATCATATATCTCCGAGAAGTCTTATCCTCGACCATATCCTCAAAGAGGTATTGAAAAAACATGATGATAAAAACCACCTCAAAACGATAATGCAGTAGGTGTTTAGAGATATGTTAAATAGTTTCAACGGTCTAAAATTTGGGATATGACACGATACAGAAGTCATAATGCAAGTGTTCAGTAACAATATGACTAACTCAAAGTTTATGAAAATTTGAGCCTCTGATCAATCATCTAGTGCTATACAAAATAGCAACATTTGCATATAAAATCAACTTCTATAAACCTATATATAAAAGAATACTTTTGAGTAAAATCATACACCAGGAAAAGCCAACTCAGCTCTACAAGTCATTAGTTTTAGCATCATCACCACCAAATCCTTGAAATATCCCCTTTTCCCCACAACTATAGTACAATATATCCAACAATCTATAATTACCATTCCAATACCATATCCCGTCATAATAAAACAAATACTTTGTCCCATATTCAACTCTGTTATTGTGAACCTTTTAATCATGTTCAACCATTTTATAAAACATAATCATTGTCTCATACTACTATTCAGAACTAAAGACAGGCTCTTAAAAGTTACTAATAAAACAAAAAATGCAAATCCACATACTTTGTTCCAAACAATAATCATCAACCTACTGTTAGCAAATACTCATTTTCCTCTCTTCCTTGGTCAGGAGATTCTCTACCTTTTACGTTCTTTATCGGTCACCCTAAAAAAGCAAACAACAAAATAAACATTTTCATAAGTTAAAGAGATTTAGGTTTACTTTTACTTTTCTTTTTTCAGCAGATCCTTGTTTCACGGGTATTCCGCAATTCCTCCTCCTTCATTTCTTCTTTTTCAATCTTTGCTTCGGTTATCTTCCTAATCACATATATATATGATCCTGCTTCTGTTTTCCTCCGAACTTCAAGGAAATACCAAGAGCTTCTCATGACAAAATCTAGTACTCCGAGTTATATTTTTTATGCTCCAATTTTTATGAGGCATGTGGTTGTGTCAAATAAAAGTACTCGTGAATTTTCAATTCTTTTTAGTATTTTCTCTATATCTTTCAGAGAAACGAAGAGAAGTTTTGGATCCCCATTTTGGCACCACGATTTAAAATGACTTTATCAAAACCCTCTGGATCTTTGACTGACTCATGTAGCAACATTGAAATAGGAGTGACACCCTCAATGATATAATCCTTAGCAAACTTCTCCTTGTAATAATTAAACTATTAAAAAATTAATATATAAAAACATAAAAGAGGATGAAACAACTCATACTTGGTAAACAATGCAACCTAGATGTTATTTTGTCCAATGAGTTTAGCGAGACTCCAGCTGAATTCACGGTTAGTCTCTCCAGCTAGTTGTTTGCGAGACTAACTACGAGTTCAGTTGAAAACTCGCTAAACTTATTGAAAAAAACAACGTCCGGACTGCATGCTTACCAGGTATGATTTGTTTATGCTTACCAGGTATGATTTGTTTCATCATTAATCATGTCTTTATATATTAATCTTTTTTAATAGTTGTTTATCTATTACACATAAAGGCAGGACAAATAATTTTGTTAATGAAGGCTACAAGAAGTTTGCTAAATATCATATCATTGAGGGTGTCGCTCCCATGAGAGATCTAAAGATTTTGACAAAGTCATTTTTCATCGTGGTGCCAAAATGGGGATCTAAAAGTTCTTTTCGTTTCTTAAAGGCGTGGGGGAAATACTAAAAAAGAATGAAACCTCACGGATTCTATTATTTGACACAGCAACAGGGCCTCATAAAAGTTGGAGGATGAAAAATATTACCCGGAGCACTAGATTTTCTCATGAGATGCTCATGGAATTTCTTAAAGTTTGAAAAAAATAAAAGCGAAGCACCACATTTATGTGTTTAGAAAGACGACGGATGTAGAGATTGAAAAAGAGCAAGAAGAAATGAATACCCGAAAACACAAGAAGCTGCTAAAAAAAAGAAAAGAAAAGGTAAAGCAGTAACCCTAATCTCTTTGACTTGTAAAAATGTTTATTTTTTTAATTTGTTGTTTTGGTTTTGGGATGACTAACAAAGCACATAAAAAATAAGCTCACGAATGAGGAGGAAAAGAATCGAGAAAAGTGGGTATTTCAGGTTAAGATGTCAATCTAGTTTGTTCCAAACCCTGCTAACAGTAGTGTCTCATTCCTTCCAATCTCCCTCCCTCGTTTTGTTGTCGATTGTTGTTGAAGGAACTTATTTATTTCAATTCTTCAAAAAATCCAAATCTTGATTTAAACTAGTTTCATTTACTACCTTGTTTCGCATTTTCTTTTTTCCTTGAATCATCATCCTTAATCGATTCTTGAATCCGTACCCAATTTAACGAAATGATTTTAAGTTGTTGATTAATTGAAAGAGTAGGATATTTCAAGGTCGGTTTACAAAATCTAGTTTAAATTCAAGCTATTTGAATATGATTATAGAATTTAATTACTAATGTGAATTTTGATGAAATATATGTCTTTGTGTTCCTTGTGATTACAAAAAGATGAATTATTACTCAAAGATCACAGTTGTGTTTAACATCAGTTATTTTTTGGCACTCTCAAGTGTTCTGGCTACATATTATTTTCGATGTTTGTGTTTGTGGGTGTTTTGTGTGGTCTCTTAGGATTATTACATGTTGTTGGATTTGTATTTCTCTTGAATTTGTCTACAATAAGTAATTAATGTTAAAAAAATGCTAGCAGCCATCAAAACCACACTTATATGTGATGTTAAAAGATATTAGTGCTCATAAGGTTTTAGGTCATTCTGAAGGTTACCAGATGTGCATATTTTGGATGTTTGTTGTTTTGAGAGTTTATGTGGTGTTTTAGGATTATTTCATGCTATCGGAACTGTATTTCCTTTTATTATAACCGGATTTATGTGTCATTTTGAAAGATAGTAGATGGAATTAGTGCTTAGGGATAACAATTGTATTTACCATATGATTATTGGGTCATTTTGAAGGCTAGAAGAGTTAGGTTATATGCTTATAGTCCTAAAAGCATATGTTGAACATTTTGCATATCCTTATATTCAAATTTTTGTTTTTTTAGTATAATCTTTTTTAGCATAATCTTGGTTTAGCTGTTTTAAACTGCATATTTGTTCATTATGTTATTTATTTACTTCTGATTGTTTTGGCAAAATTTTAGTAAATAATTACAGGCTAAAACAGCTAAAACAATTGGAAATAAATAAATAACATAATGAACAAATGTGCGAGCAGCTAAACTAAGGTTATGCTCAAAAAGATCATACTAAAAAAAACATAAATTTGAATATAAAGATATGCAAAATGTTCAACATATGCTTTTAGGAAGATATGTAAAATGTTCAACATATGCTTTTAGGACTATAAGCATATAATCTAACTCTTCTACCCTCCAAAATGACCCAATAATCATATAGTAAAATACAATTGTTATCCTTGAGCACTAATTCCATCTACTACCTTTCAAAATGACACATAAATCCGGTTATGATCAAAGGAAATACAATTTCTAATAGCATGAAATAATCCTAAGAGACCACATAAACTCTCATAACAACAAACATCCAAAATATATACAGTTGGTAACCTAAAGAATGACCCAAAACCTTATGAGCACTAATATATTTTAACATCACATATAAGTGTGGTTTTGATGGCTTAGCATTTTTTTAACATTTATTACCTATTATAGACAGATTCAAGAGAAATACAAATTCAACAACATGTAATAATCCTAAGAGACCACACATAACACCCATAAACACAAACATCGAATATAATATGTAGCCGAAACAATTGAAAGCGCCAAAAAAATAATTAATGTTAAACACAACTGTGATCTTTGAGTAATAACTCATCTTTTTGTAATCACAAGGAACACAGAGACATATATTTCATCAAAATTCACATTAGTAATTAACTTCTATAATCAGATTCAAATAGCTTGAATTTAAGCTAGATTTTGTAAACCAACCTTGAAATATCATCTTTTTTCAATCAATCAACAACTGGTACTAAAATCATTTCGTTGAATTGGATACGGATTCAAGAATCGATTAAGGGTGATAATTCAAGGAAAAAAAATGCGAGTAACAAGTTTGTAAATGAAACTAGTTTAAACCAACATCTGGATACTTCACGAATCGAAATAAATGGTGAACCTTCAACAACAATCGGCAGCAAACCAAAACGAGGGGGGGAGATTGGAAGGAATGAGATAGAGACGGTGACTTATATAAACATTCATTCCTTTCGATTGGTTGGGATGTGTTCGTACCATTTGGATGTGACAGGCATAGTCCCCAGAAATTTGCATGATCTACTAGCACTACCAATTCGTTATATTCGTACAGTTGTATGAGACGTGTATATCTCACGTATATATACAAAAAATATACGTATATATAAAGTAACTTTGGGATGTTTGCTGCCATCGGACCGTTGGTTGAGGGATAAGGCGGATTCTTTCATGTTCATTTCAGAGGGGTTTTGTTAAACTGAGAAATGTTGCAGAAGAATATGAACTTTAAAGAGAGTGAGAGAGATTAATATTTACAAATTTATCCATCCTAAGTAATTATAGATTTTGATTACCAATGACACTTACCCATCCATCCAAATAATTATGGATTTTGATTACCAATGAGACTGCTACACTGCCCCTCAACTCTTAGTCTACTAAATTAGTGAACTACTTTTTGTCCTTTTTTCTTTTTATATTTAAATTCTTACACTCTTTACAAACTTAAGATATTGATATTGTATGATCTATTTATTTATTTAATTTTATCTATATTTAAAAAATGTTAATCAACAATTGGAAACAATAGGATTCGACTAAACTTCTAAATGAAGCATTATAATCCATTCTTCATCCATTGACATGTCTCTGTTCACAAATATTTCATTTCATATTAAATTCTTTTATTCATGCAAATAACTACGAATAATAGACTTGGTAAATTTTCATGACTACTAAACAAAATAATTTGTATAAATTGAGCATTGCTAATACCTGAGATTAGAGAACAAATTTTGAAACTTTCTAATAAAAACAGCATGACCACTAAAAAACACATAATCTTCTAAGATTTTGTAGTCCAAAAATTAGCTCTTAACTGAATCATTTTTGGTTTTTCCTAAACTAAAGAAACTCCTAACACACAACATTAACAAATTAGGCTATATAGGAATCTATGAGCAGCTCAAAAAAATAAACTCTAAACAGTACCTAAACTTTAAAAAAATACCCCAATCTAAGAATCTAGTTAGGTCACAAACTCAGGAACATGAAATTATAAGGGACAGCTCTGTTAACACGGAAACATCAATTTAGTATCAAATTTTTTCAACTAACAAAAAAATTGGGCTAAGAAATTACACAAATCAACCAGACAATATGACCCATTTGGGACGAAATAGCACCAAATCATCCCAAAATTCTACAATAATTGCAAAAGCCTAAACTAAAGAAAATGATTGACCACTTGGCAATTACAATAAAAATTAGCAAAACAATAGCATAATTAGCTCTTCCTACAGAGATTTTTAAAAATTTCTAAGATTTTTTTAACTGAAACCTCATAAGAACCTCATATCAAGTGAACAATCTTAAGCGAAATAAAGTATAGAAGGAAGAAAGAAAAACCTCGTGCTAGAATTGATGAAGATGAAATTGGAGGTGAAAAGAAATCGTTATCAGATTAGATCGGAGTTTCTGTGTAAAACAGATCAGGAGCGCTGCCTACCCACCGGAATCTTCACATACGCCGCCACCCTCATCGTTTTCAGCGTAAAATCGTCGATGTTATCTATGTCGGGCACATCCTTGTGCGACGCCGCCCTAGGCGGAGAAAACACGGAGCAGAGTACTTTGGGGGTATACCAGGGGAGAAAACCCTAGGCCAAGAATCATTTAAAGAGGCCAAAAAGAATACAGCAATCAGCATTGTGTTTCGAATACAAACACGTAATATAAAAGGCTATGTGAATGGTTAAGCCCATAAGCCACAAGGGCATATGCGCCATGTGACGCTGACTGCAAGGGGCTTTATGGGCTTTTGTAGTGGATAAAGCCCCCATAACGCCCCATAATCATTGCTTTATCCCCCTCGCGTTACCTGGAACGCCCTCCCCTTTTCAACGCCATAACGCCTGCGTAGTGGGCGGGCGATCAAGGGCGTTATGGCTCTTTTTTTGCCCCAAACGCATACGGATAGCCTAATTAGATGAACTAGATTTCTGATTATTACTTTACAAAACCTTTTAGATCCTAGCTTCTTTCGAGAATTTCGATTTTAACTGCCGTGATATTGTTGGTCCGGATTGGATTGGTCATATAAAATAAATACGACACAACAATAAAAGAAATACCGTTATTTGAATTTAATTAATATAGAAAAAATGAGGATGATTCAAAATTTTAATAAAAAAATATCATAAAAGAATCGAGGATAATTTACAATTTTTTTTGGATGAAGCATAAATGTTAATGTATTGATAATTAATTTGTAGATTACGTTTGGATTATACTATTAAATACTCAGGTTTGGGCTATTACTTACTAAAGTTTTAGTTTATTGGGCTTGGGTACTATCAGTGCTATTAGTTAATCCAAAATTAAACTAAAAAAATATTAAATGTAGCAAACAGGACTTAAACCCGGGTCATTTAAGAAAAATGAAACACTAAATAAGATTTTAAAGACCATTTGAACAGACATTTTAATTGTTCTTATTTTGAAGACCATGTAGTTTGGTCGATACCGATACGAAACCGATATAGTACCAAAAGCTCATCTCTACATATGAATATTATAGGTATGTATACATGATAACAGGGGGTGTAAAATCCTATCTAAAATAAAAGCAGATTCCTTAAAAAAAATTAAGCTTTTAAAAATTGTCCCACTAAGTTACTAGAATTGCTTGCATGAGATATTACTTCCCTCTCTTTTTTTTTCTTTTTTTTCTTTATATTTTTACACCACTAAAATAAAATAAAATTATTTTTCTAAATTTTAACACTTCTTTTGTTTTTTGGAAAATTGGAATTAAATAATCCAAGTTATTGGGTATTGGCGGATAATAATCCGAGTTTCAATATTGGCCTACAATAATCCCAATTATTTGGGTCTTGGAATTCATTGGGTCGCCGTTAATTTTTCACTAACTCCGTTAGTTGTGTGCTGACGTGGCACATGCCACGTCAGCAAGTATGATGTCACATCACCTGCTACGTCAGCAAAAATGATGCCACATCACCTGCCACGTCAGCAAGTACTAATGGAGTTAGTGAAAAATTAGCGGCGGCCCAATGAATTCCAAGACCCAAATAATTGAGATTATTGTAGGCCAATATTGGAACTCGGATTATTATCCGCCAATACCCAATAACTTGGATTATTTAATTCCAATTTTCCTTGTTTTTTATACGAACGTCATGTGTTCAACATTTTGAGCGTTCGGTCCCCGCATGTAAATCTTATAATATATAAATAATAAACGTTAATGATCTTTCGAACTGAATCAAACTCTTAAACCATCAAACAACGAAAGTTGAACTATTTGTATTTTAAGCCGGTTAACCGAGACCCCCACTTTAAATGGGATTCATACAGGGTTTGATTTGGCATTTTAAACCGATTAAACCATTAAACAGTGAAACTTAAACTAATTTTATTTTAAACCAGTTAACCCTGACCTCATTTGTAAGTGGGATTCATAATGGGTTTGGTTTTGTTTTTTAAACCGGTGAAACCGGCCGACTTATTTGCTTTGTCAGGGACAATCGGAATCTAACAAAAAGCTTATGAACATTTGAATGAAACTTACTTTCTTCAATTTAGGCTGTGTTTGACGTACTAGCTGAAAAGCTTAGCTGCTAGCTGATAAGCTAGCTGCTAGCTGATAAATTATAAGCTAGCTCATAAACTAGCTGATAAAAAATAGCGTTTGGTAAAAACTAGCTGATAAACTAGCTTAAAAATATAAAATGACATAAAAGTACATGTCATAAATGTAAATAAAGATATTTATTTATAAGTTAGGGAAGGGTAATATTGGAAATATTATAAAAGCTAGTTGAAAAGCTACTCCAACTAGCTTTTCAAAAGCTAGCTGATAAGCTAGCTTATAAGCTAGCTTATGGCGCGCCAAACACAGCCTTAATTTATTTTATGGTGAATAAACTTACAAGAAGGTAGGACTCCCTTGCTTTCTTCAATTTAGGTCCCTGAATTGATATGTGCGTCAGTTTATGCGGGGGCGATTTCTATTAATTCTCGTAGTGCTTTTTTTTTTGTTGTGTTTTATTTGCTTTGTTGTCTCGGTATAATTTCTTCCATGTTTTGTTTTATACTCTTGTATTTTTGCCTAACGTCTTGCTAGGTGTTCGTTTCTTATATATATATATATATATATATATATATATATATATATAGAGTCGAGTTACGCTACATCAAGCAAAAACGCTACATCAATGCGGATTGATCTGGGGCGTCCATCAAGATCATCCAACAGCCAAGATCTATGGTGTTTTCGCCTATGGCGTTTTCGGGGGGAAAAAAACACCATAGGCGGAAAACACCATAGATCCTGGCTGTTGGATGATCTTGATGGACGCCCCAGATCAATCCGCATTGATGTAGCGTTTTTGCTTGATGTATTTTACCCCAAATCTATATATATATATATATATATATATATATATATATATATATAGGATTAATGTACCGACTTTAGCCTTAAAAATTAAAATTAATTCTACCACACTAGAGTAAGAAACAATTTCTCATTCAAATATTTTTTTTTAACCGCTAATTGAAACCTCCTTCCAGTCTGGCGATTCCCGTGGCGTAGAGGGTCACCCACACCCGAGAGAACAAGGAGCATGGCTATACTCTCAAAGGTGTTAAGGGGGACAAAGACACATCCAGACAATTCCCAGGAAAACCCAACAAGTGAGCCATAACACTTGATGGTAAAACTGGACGGCTCAGGGATCGAACATGTGACATATTGGTCGTAGGTCTCCCATCTTAGCCTTGTACCATTGAGACAATTGCTCGTTGGTCTCATTCAAACATCTAACCTATGAACCAACGGAACTTTCTAAAACAAATAATAATATTTTCTATCTTAGTAAATGTTCTAACAAATAATAAAAAGTAAACTTTAACCTAATAATAATATCATCATACTCTAATCTTTCAGATCTATTCAAAACGTCCTTCCAACCCTACACGATAACTGTGTTCGCATTTACATTTGCTTCAAAGGTTTTTGTTTTTTTTTAAATTTCAATGAATGAAAATAAAAAAATATAAAAATAAAAAGCCGACTCCGCTGGGGATCGAACCCAGAATCTCTGGTTTCGTAGACCAGCGCCTTATCCATTGGGCCACGGAGTCGCTTTTGCTTATTTTTCCAATAAACTATATTTATAGTTACCTTTAAAAGTAAAATAACAGAAATACAGAATTCAGAAATAATACTTCACGACCAGTCAACCCAACGGTCTGGACCAGATAGGATTGAGCCATTGAGATCATGAAAGTTTGGGTTGAATACTTGATGTCTGATGGGTCATATTGATTTTTGAGTTAGTGATTTGTGATTATTATATAGGATAAATCATAAATGTGATCAAGGAGAATGATCATTTTAGATACACAATATGGTCCACCGTTTGGATGTCTCCCATGCGTGTTGGACAGCCAACTAGTCACTGCGGGACAGATGGACAGATCTGGATGTTGGGCTCATTTAAGGATCTTGTGTAGTTTTTTAGCTAGCCATCAGATGAAACAACTACTGGAGGATCTACCCGAGGCACCCATAACATATGTTGATGTCTATTTAGTCAAAAACACAAGACTTGTTACCCAAGCAGCCCGACCTTGTCAGTTATTTTAATCAAGTTTTAGTTTAGGATTACTCTAGCTAGCTAGTTTGACAAGTCCAAACTTCTTTATATGTATGGATAAAATGTTGTATTTTATATATATTTTATCTTCAACATGTAATGTAACTATGTAAGCTAGAAAGTCAATTTACACAGTAAATATTTAGGTTTATGATTTAGGGTTTAACAAGTTTGTTTTTTAAATTAGACAAGACTAAAAAACAAAGTATTTGTGGAGTTCGTAAACCACCCAAACATCTGATCCGGTTGATCGAGTACTTGAGTATCATTGAGCCGCCTTCCTATGTGTCGGTAGAAACATCGAACTAGATCGATGGTTGGACTGGAATTTCAAAATTTACTTGTTGCTTTTCTAATTCACATATTTTATTTAATCTAAACTTTAATTTTGTACTTTAGTAATATGTAGGGTTTGAGCATCCATTGAGGACTTGTTGTAGCCATAAAGGAATGTGTTATGGGCATAAAGGAATATGTAGGGTTTGAGCCACCGAAGCCACACTACTACCATACCTTGTGGTGTGGCTTCAAGCCATGCTTAAAAATACTATTTTGAGTTGTCATTTGTCAACATTTTATTGGTTGGTGGACATGGCTCCACCAAGCCACACTACAACCATACCCCCTCCCCTTATGTGAGGGACACATGATAGTACTTAACAGATTCAATTTAATATTCAAACATTTTCTTATTGGGTTGGAAGTTTTCGAAGGTCGGTTATGTATCACTAAACATTAGTTTTTTTTTTCGGTCCGATTCGAGTCGGGCTGAGTCATATTAACATATTCAAACCTAAATCAAGTCATTAATCAACAATCTATTATTCCGGTAAACAACCATAAAGTTAACATTTAGCAATTAATCAAATAATCAAATAATAAAGTAAAACTGAACAAGAAATACCCAAACAAAAAACTTGTGACTCTTTAAAATCTAATTTGAAAGAGAGAGGAGGCACCGATAGCAACAAAGATATGACTAATATATTGTATGAAACAGACCTGCTTAAAAATTTGTGACGCCCACTTCCAGTCTTGGCTCCAGAAGGGGTCACTAATCGGATTTACTCATGAACACAAGGTAATAACAGAGATTACTAAGCAGCGGAAATTTTTAAACTTTCATTTATTTGCCAAGTACTACAAAGTAAGAGATAATTTACATAAGGAAATACTATCTGTCACTACGTTTTATTACTATAACTATGCCAGCTTGCCAACACCCTCCTTCCGTCCGATAGCTTGCCCGTCTAATCCCTTATCACCAGGGCCTTCTCATAACTAGTCGAAGCCTCACCCTGACCTGACATACATACATTTTGGAAAAGGTCAGCTTACGCTGGTGAGTTCTATATTTTAAAAGCTTTACCTCGGCGTGAGGTTTAAAACCCTTGGACCTGCAAGATCCCTTTTTTTTACACAAACATTTATCAAGTAGAATATATATCACAATTATAAAACAAGTAATATTCCTTAACAGGAAACACCCCCTATAACCATTTATCCCAATATCCCTTTTCTATAACCTCAACATCTATTACCAGTGTAAACCCTGCTACTACATAAGCAGAGAAACCATCCTTGCCGACTGCCGAGTTTACCCCTTTAGGGTATTCCCTATAACGGCCAGTCGCCCCGCTTTCCCCTATTTGCTAACTGCCGAGTTTACCCTTCTAGAGCATTCCCTGTAACGGACAGTTGCACCGCCTTCCCCTATTTGCTAGCTGCCGAGTTTACCCCTTTAGAGCATTCCCTGTAACGGACAGTAGCTTTTTCCCTTTTCTATTTGTAGTGGTCTCCAATCCCCTTGAGCAACACTACCTCATAACTCTCCCTGTACGACTACCCGCCCCTAGTTAAATACCCAAGTGACTTAAGATTATTAGTAAACAGTGATAAGGTCTTCATATACTGCAACACGTGGACACCCCCCAATTTACCGTTGGTGTATGTATACAGGGCGTATCCTCCACACTTCTGATATACCGGGTAACTAATATTATTATGTTTATATATAGGAAGTACCAGCGGCGTATCCACCACATAATAATAAAGCGAATGTATCACATGTTCTCATATAATCATACATATTCACTATAACGTTTACTAATAATCCCTTTATCACTTGACTATTTAATTTCGAAGCAAATATAACACATATCATATCACAGTCATTATATTTACGTTATAACACGTACAAATGATTTCATAATATACCATATATATATTTATCTCTCTATATATATATATATATCCCAAAAGCCTTTCAACAGTTTATCAATTCAAGATATTTCACGTATATGCATTTCCATAACAGTCCACGTATATATATCAATTCAATAACAATTTAACAGTTCAATATATCCATTAACAATTAGCACCTTAGCAATCTGATATATATTTACTCAAAGGTAATTCAACAGTTTAATACTCCAATAATTCGGATAGGCAACATTTCAGTTATAAATCTTTTAGATGCATTTTATAACATTTGTATGTATATCAGCCCGAAAACATTTAAAACATTTAAAACATTTAAGAGTGGGCTCATAGAACTCACCTTATGTCTTTAACTCGTTACACGAACGGAACTTCCGCAACGATTCCCGATTTAACCTAATTTGCGTATCGTATGGCGTTAACGCAAGGTTTTATACAATAAACACTTCCTATGTTTATTTTAACATCTTATTATCTTAATAATATTCAATTATTAAGTTTATCCTTTTTAAAGGTCAAAATGACCAAAATGCCCTTTAGGCAGTTATCCTTTTCTTTTAATGATAATATGAAGACGCGCATTCCTATAAGTAAACGCTCACTCCGGGATCGCCCAGTGTTGGGATGCCATTGCCCAGATGGGATGGCGACACCCCCGCTTTTGCCAGAAACCCCAGAGTACAGGCGCTTACCCTTCCGGTCCGCACGAACTTCTAAATATCCGATTAACTCGGTATCTTTAATATTTTATTATTTCTCCATATTAAACCCATATATGTTTATTATATATATAAACATGTTACCATACCAAAATTCAAGTCCCCATACCCTCCGGATTATTTTATATTAAATAACCTTATTCCGAAACCCTAATTTCATAAAATTCCCATTTTATTGTCAAAACTCATTTTTATTCAAAACCGTCTTAGGGTATTATCCATTATAACATTTTATAATATCCTTTAAAATGCGCAAAGCTTAATTCAAAACCGTTTGCTCGATTTGGGCAGAATAACGACATGAAAACCCTAATTTTGACCCGTTTACAAAACCCATACCAAACCTTTACCAATTATGAAATAAACTTAGGGCTTTCTTATATAACATCATTTTAAGAGTGCCTACAAAAATTCAGAGCCTAACTCCCACCCGATCACCCGAATTTGATGATTTATATTCAAGAACCCTAATTTTAACCTAGATTTAGAACTTGATCATAACAACAATATTAACTGAAATTGATTGAGGGCTATTGTAGATCATACCAAAGTATGTAGAACTGCAGAAGATGGTATCCTAATTCCTCCTGGTTTGCTCGAATTTTGAAGATGAAGATCGCGGATGAGGTTTAGGGTTTAAAGGAGATAAATCTCGTAAATTGGCAAGTGTTATGGAACGATTTCGGCTCCTATTTATAACCTTCGAGGTCGCCCAGGGTTCCTACACGCATACCAGTGACTAATTCGAAGAAAACGACGCGTGGGAGGGAGTAACTTCGGCTGCAAGGTCGAACGTGGCCGTTTCTGCGTCTGCACACGGCTCGCGTATCGCGCCGGAGGGAGGAGGATCCCGGCGATACGCCTGGCATCTTTGCCAGAATGACAGTTTTAGTCCCTCTATGTTTTATTTATAATTCAGCCCCCAAACTTCTACCAAACTGTCATTTTATGTACCGAATTATTATAAAACATGTTAAATAAAGTTTCTAAGGCTCGGGACACCCTCGATGATATACGTATACATACGTATATATTTTTATATATATTTATATATATTTTTCATTATTTACACATTTGGCCCCTCAAACTTTACAATACTTATTATTTTATGTTCCGAATCATTTTAGGATATTATTATAATATATTATAAGCCTCGGGGTACTTATAAAAGTTATAGATACGTATAATACCCGTAAGTATTCATAACTTTAAATAAATTACACTTTCTACCCTTCTACTTTCTTGTTAACTATTTAAGCATGCATTTTTCATACGTATAATTATCCAAACACGTATTTCTACATATATATCCATCAAATGAATATTTCACATGCATCCATGCTATTCAACATACTTTTACACATGTATTTAATATCGCATAATCATGTAAAGGCATTTTCTCCCGGTTATCATTTATTTCTATCGTATAAACGTTTAGCTATGTTTTTCATGCTAACATCATATATATCAATTATCTTTGATATATAGTTTCATTTTCTTTCCTCATGTTATTAATTAACACATATATCATTCATGCAATACTATCTTTTATCGATTTATTACCCGGTAATGGGTAAACATGCATTTTTCAAACGTTTTAACACGTTTAGCTTTCTAACACATATATCATGTGTATTAATCATATTAATCACATATTTCTCAAATCTCGGGATGTTACAAAATTACTGATGATTACGCCAAAATCTAAATGTGAGTTAAATTTTTTAAATAATTATTGGGTACAGTATTTGAGTAACTAAGTTACGTTTAATAAATTTAATTATTGGGCTAAACTATAAATATGGACTTAAAATTTTATTATGGTTATTGATTATTTAGGCAACTAGGTTTTGCTTATAATTTTTTAAGAATTAATAAAGTAAAAGACTTAATAATTTGAATATAAATTCAGTTTATATTTGTAAAAATTTGAATACAACCCTTAGTGCTGTTTTAATAATTAAGATTTTGTAGTCATCATATATAACTCGATCATTTGAAAAAAAATAACACTGCCAAGTGCCAACAGGTATTGGCACCTGGAGGGTCAAAGGAACCCATTGAACTCCTCTCAGATTTTCTTGACAGTAAAGCACTAAAGCCCAAGCATTAAATAACTCTTCTTTCTTTTAGATGATAACGACACGTGTTTGTTATTAAGTTCGAATGTTTTGCTTATTTTTTGGGAAATCAGAAGTTCCCTTTTCTTGGTGGGTCAAAGGATGACAATGAGTCGCGTTTGAGATGATATTGGTAAACTCTGCCTTATACCCGTGATGATGTTGGTTTTGGTGTATATGTTTATCGTTTTATGTGTTTAATATTCATCTGTTATGTTATCCATTACTCGAAGTATGATCTTAAATTTGCTTAAAAAGCCAGCTCAAAGTATATAATATTCACCTACATTTTTAACGGGTTCTATAGTTTTAATAGTTTCAAGTTTCTCTAACATGCTATTTAACATTACATAGTATATTAGTATGTTTAGTGTTTAATTTCCATCCATAGAGGTGGGTGTAGGGTGAGGTCGTTACAAAAGATTATGATCTATAGTTGCTTTTTGCCTTTGCCATGGTTGGACATGATGAGCCTTCCACCAATTTTTCCTGGTTTTTGCTTGAAGATTTGCCAATTATTTGTTTTGTGGGCCATCTCCTTCACACCAATTGGTAGAGCTGCACAAAGGAAACAAATTAGGATCGCGGGACTCTCAGAAACCACGGTTGCAAGTATAATTTGAAGGTGAAGTTTGACATGCTTTCTTAATGTCATGTCGATTTAGGTTGTATTTTATCTGCAATGGGTCGAATTATAAACAGACTCTTAAAACCTAGTTGGAAAAGAAAACTGGTCCAATAGGTAGAAAATATGTTAAATGATGTATAAAAAGCGATAGGCATAACTTGCTCGTTGCATAACCTGCTCTTTTTCGAAGTTATTCTAGTTTGTTACATAACTTGCTCTTTTTCGACCTCAAATAGGACGAGTTAGAACTTTAGATTGGTTAAGATATAATTTGCTAGATTGTTTGGATGATTAGTGATTCTTTTTATTTATCAAGGAAGATTATATTGAAGTTTCATAGGATTTTCTAACAAAAAAAAACAAAGATACAAAAATAAATTCAATGAATGTGTTCTGAAATTAATTCAAAAAATCAACAAGATGTTATACATGTTGATACTTCTTTTTTGCGTTTGGCTAATCTTATGTCATATATTCTAACAAGTTGTAAAATAACTGAAACTGAAAACTTTTTTAACATTCGGTTTATTAAAAAAACGAAAAATAAATAAACTGCATGAAGATTATTTTACTTTTATTTTACTAAACTTACTAAGAGCCTGTTTGTTTTTTGAATTTTTTTTTTGAATAGAGGTTACATCTGATTCAGCCAGACGTATTCAGATCTAGAGTCGTTTGTTTTTTGCAGTTATTAAGAGGTTCTACATCTTAATAGCGTCTTAACCATTAAGACATTTTAGAACATCTTAGAATTAACCTCTTAACCCTAAAAAATAATCGTTCGTTCTCCGGCGACTATAGCTCCGTCTCCAGCGACTAAGCTCCGTCTCCGACGATTAATTATCCGCCTCCAGCATCCACCTCTTAATGATTCAGTTTTCAGACATTTGAATCATTGTTAACATTCAGAAATGTATTCAAATTCAGACATAAATTTCTTAAAAAAAAGACGAGGTTAAAAAATAAATGGGCCTAAGTGAATGCATATACCATTTCGTTAGTGTTCACTTTAACATATTAACGAATGTAATTAAACGACCAAAAGTATGTTCGTTTTTATGATTCTATCAACCTTATGGCTAATGGGGCCTACTTGGTGGTTGAGTCTACAAGTTGTATTCGCTTGAAGAAAAAAGAACCAACACCTAGTTTTTAACTAGAAAAAAGTTCCATAGTTTATAGAAAAGTATAAAAATACTTTTGGCTGTAAAATAATATATGATGTAGATATTGGGTTTAAAATTGAACTAAATTACTTATTATCCTATATAAACATAATACAACTTATGGTACCATTTTCAAAACATAAGGTACAAGTTTCTATAGCACACAAGGTACAACTTCTATTACATGAGTTAACTTATGGTACCATTTTCAAAACATAAGGTACAAGTTTCTATAGCACACAAGGTACAACTTCTATTACATAAGTTACAAGTAACTAGAGTCCATTCTTTTAAGATGTGGGTACAAGTCTTGCTTTTACCTTTACACGTTTCATTTAACCTAACCTGCCCCTTTTGAGGAGATGAGCAGGTGGTCGGTCATGTCTCTCATATCCAACTCTGTTTTGTGTGGCTGTTGTTTTCTCTACTTCAATACGCCTTCTCTTTTCAATCAGCAGTTTAATGTCACTACCCACCGCCTTTGTTCAGACTTCAGAGACTCTTCCAGGGATCCGACTCTTTCCATTCTTCTCACCTTCGTCTACCTCTTCTGAAACGGTGGTATGAGATATTCAAATGGGGATATCGGCGTCTGTTGTTCGTTCGTATCTCCGTTTCTTCCTAGGATTTTGATTGAAGGCGTGGCGGTTTACTGCAGCCGTGGTTACGATCGCGGTGGCGTGGCCTTTCGTTTTCTCGCAGTGCGCCTTTCAACCCCCCATCAAAATCCATGCCTGAAGTCTTTCCCCCGTGAGTCCACTTTTGTACGTAACAAGCATAAACTTCTTAGTGTTGAAATTGCCTCTTTATTTGGCTATTTATTCCGAATAGTAGATCGAATGTTTATGTCTACATCTTGGAGTTGCTTTATCATTTAGGTTAAATTTTGGTTGATTTAGAGGTGGCTTTGTGTTGTATTTAGTCCTAATATTTGTCCTTTTGGTTTGAAGGTTTTCTGCAGCTGTTTTCTTCTCTGGTATGTAATTTATTCTCTGGATTGTATTTTCCTGCAGCTGTTTTCGTGTTACCCCTAATTTGTGTTGTGTTTTACTGCTGATTGTGGTATTTTTGTGTGATGTATTGTCGTTTGATCGAGTTTGATCGAGTAGAAATCGATAGAAGCTGATCTCTACCGAACACTCTTGAACTTGGTGAAACATAAGCAGTCCTGAACTTTATAACTATATTCAACATATAAAATATACCCCCCATAGTGCGTAAACATGTAACAAAACAATCCCTAAATTTAAATCACACAACATAATCAGATCAGTATGCTGTATCTCTTTCATATGTTTAATTTTTGTATGTCTAATATTTTACTTATTCATTCTGACTGAAACTTTGTTATGGATTTTTAATGTAAGTATAGCCTATGTGTTTAGTTTCTTTAGCTTTTTAATCATTAG
>JBCNJP010000020.1:14576619-14617977 GCA_039602395.1 Deinandra increscens subsp. villosa
TATTTAAAGTGTTTGTTTGAACCAAAATTATTTCTCATTCATATGTCATCATTACTTACTATAGTATTATTTTAATAAAACAAACAATAATTTACAGAAAAAAATAATCTTGGAATAGTTTGGACGATGGATGGTATGGATAGAGATAATGGAGTGTGTGCTAGAGGACATTTTTACAACCATATTCTTCTCCTCTCGGCTTTTACAGATGCTTTGCATTTTGCAACTCTCCCTCTCTCTCTCTCTCTCTCTCACACACACACACACTGACACACACCCCTTCTCTCTCTCTCTCTCCTCGATCATTTTCCCTCTGCACTTATTGATTACTCTCACTCAAGATCTCAAGTCAAACCCTTCAAATAACTACCCACGTTTGTTAGTTTTTATCTCATAATTACACCAATTTAGCACCCCCAATTCGTTAATTAGGGTTAAACCCTCTTTTCTCATCTGGGTTGTTCTTAATTTTCTTGATTTTGATTAAGTACACTCCAAAGAATCTTTCTTTTTGCTGATAAGTGATTCCTCCATCTGGGTTTTACAGTTGGTAGCTGAACAGGAGAACATAATGCATATTCCCCCTTTCGAATCTTGATTCTCTTATCATGTACCCCTTGTCAATTTCTCAAAATTTAGGGTTTCAATAAGATAGAATAATCAATCTTTTTTTTTTTTTTTTTTTTTTGAGGTTTAGAAGTAGCTTGTACCGTTTATAAGGTCACTTTTTTGTTTTTCTCTTATTTTATTCTTTTAATTTTATTTATTTGTATATATTCTTCAGAAAATAGAAACCAGCTGTTAAGTGGAACCCTTTTCATATCTACACATATACACTGTTCAAGAATTTACAATCTTTAATCTTGGTTTACTTCTGTGGATGAGTGATCTCAGTGAATTGCTTGATTAGTAGTGTAGAAATGAAGCCAGATAAAAGTGGCAATATTTGGGTGAAATTTGTTGGGATCTTCTCAAGATACACTTCTATGATCCATCATTATTATCAGCATATTGGTTCAAGAAAAATTAGGAAAACATGGTGGAGGAAGCTTTTGATTTTGTTGATTGTATTAGGTACAATTATTTCTTTGTGGGTCTTTTGGTATTTGAGATCTCAAGCTTTAGAGAAAAGAAAAGAAACATTAGCAAACATGTGTGATGAAAGGGCTAGAATGCTTCAAGATCAGTTTAATGTTAGTATGAATCATGTTCAAGCTATGTCTATCTTGATCTCAACTTTCCACCATGCCAAAAACCATTCTGCAATTGATCAGGTACAATTCTGTTTTTATATAAAAATTGGAACTTTTTTGGTTGTAGTGATTAACTGTGTTCTAAATCCAATTGGGTGGGGTGGGGGGGGTCTTTTAATGTTTTGGAGTCTTTTTGTTTTAGAAAAAAAAGAATGAACAAATTTGGTTTAGTTTGTAGAGTTAGGGTTCATGATCAGAATAATAATTTAAGGTAGTTAAGCAATCTATCAGGTATTCTGTTTTTTCTATAAAAATGGTAACTTTTTGTTTGTAGTGCTTAATTGTGTTCTTAATCCAATTGGGGGTTTCCACTTGCTCAATAATTTTGAATTCCTTTTATTGTTTTTAAGGGAAATCGACAAATTTGGTTAACTTTGTAGAATTAGGGTTCATAGTATCTAGCACTTTGATTAGTATCTAGCACTTTGATTTTTCTACTAAAAATGGAAACTTTTTGTTTGTAGACTTATAGTGCTTAATTGTGCTCTAAATCTAGTTGGGTGGTATTCCAGCTGCTCAATCTTTTTATTCACCATTTGTTGTATTTAGAAAAGAAATGAACAAATTTAGTTTATTTTGTGGAGTTAGGGTTCATAATCAGATAATCTAGTGAAATTAAGCAATCTATCAGACACTTTGTTTTTTTCCACTAAATGGAAACTTTTTGTTTGTAGTGCTTAATTGTGTTCTAAATCTAGTTGGGGATTTGTAGTTACAAGACCTTTTGAATTCTTTTTTGTTGTTTTCTATAAAAAAAGGTATGAACAAATTTGGTTTATTTTGTAGAGTTTGGTTTCACAGTTTGACAATTTAGTAATAGGTGTGCCATAGGTACTTGAGCGTTAAAAATTATATGCCTTCATTTTCCTTTATATTTTACTTCTCTCTTTTTCCATAAAAATGGAAGCTTCTCATTTTGTAGTGCTTAATTGCGTGGTTAGTCGGATCAGGGTTTTTTAGTTACTCAAATTTTTAGAATTCTTTTTGTTGTCGTTGAAGCGTGAACCGGACAAATCCGGTTATTTTTTATGGATTAGTGTTTGTAACCGGACAAAATTTGTGGAATTAACAGGAGACATTTGCAAAGTACACGGAACGGACTGCTTTTGAGAGACCGCTAACAAGTGGGGTGGCATATGCAGTAAGGGTACTTCATTCAGAAAGAGAACAATTTGAGAAACAACAAGGATGGACCATAAAGAAGATGACCCCAGTTAGTAAAGACAAATATAACCCTGCAGAACTCGAGCCCTCACCAATTCAACCAGAATACGCCCCGGTTATCTTTGCACAAGATACTGTTGCTCATGTGATTTCTCTTGATATGTTGACCGGGAAGGTATATTAATATCTTAAGTCTTAACGGGTGTTTTTTACGTTTTGGAAGTGATGATGTGATCTTGAATAATCAGAATTCAGAATCAAGTAATCACTAACAAAACGGGTTGTAAGAGATGGTGTTTGAATGTGCTCTTGTTGTTTGTAGTTGTGATAGAAAATCATGGGTTAAAACCAAACCAATAACTGACATTTTGGTCTTAGATTTTCATATATGTTCTGTCGTGGTTATAAGCGGTTTGCTTAATTTGGTTATTGAAAAAGATGGTTTGGTTAATTCGGTTAACTGCCAACTTTGGACGTTGACTGTTTCAAGCTTGTTTTAGTTGAGTAATCCAATTATATTTGGGTTAAATAATAAAAATCAGCAAACATGATACTTTATAAAGGAGAATGAGGGAAGGTGTTATGTTATTTAAAAGGAATTGTAACAAAAGTTTTATGATATATAATATATTATCTATAAAAAATATAAAGGTTGGTTTTAAGAGCGGTTATGTGCGGTCATTTATTCACACATAACAGTGACTCGTAAACTAATCTTTCAAAAAATCACTGGACTCCTAAATAGTCAAATAAACAGAATCAATTTCACAGACCCAAACACCAGAAATCATTTGTATTTTGTTACTGTGTTATGATCAACAGGAAGATCGTGAAAACGTGCTGCGTGCAAGAGCATTAGGAAAAGGGGTTCTTACAGCTCCTTTGGATCTTATAAAGTCAAACCGTCTCGGAGTTATCTTGACCTTTGCTGTTTATAATCGAGATTTACCTTGTAATGCTACTCCAGAGGAAAGAATCAGAGCAACTGATGGGTAAAATCTTTATGTTTCATACTTTTAATAGATTATGTAAATAATAGGGGACAATTTGTGAGACCTAGTAATTTATTGTTGACTTTTTCTCAAAATCAGGTACCTTGGTGGGGTGTTTGATATCAGATCATTGGTGGAGAAGTTGCTTCAACAACTTGCAAGCAAGCAAACCATTTATGTGAATGTTTTCGATACAACTAATATATCGAACCCTATTAGTATGTATGGTACCGAAGTTTTGGACACTGGTTTGCAACATGTTAGTCCTCTTAGCTTTGGTGACCCATCAAGAAAGCATGAGATGCGTTGCAGGTGATTATTACTTCAATAATCTTTATATTTACATTTATGTGTGCCACAAGGTTTTAAAACAGGGACGTTCATATAAAGTTGGATGTGTGGAGCATTAATTTTATTTTGGTGATGCAGATTTAAACAAAAACCCCCGTGGCAAGTCTTGGCAATATCAATTTCAATTGGTATATTTGTTATTACTTTGCTTGTTGGGCATATCATTCATGCAACTGTAAATAGAATAGCAAAAGTCGAAGATGATTTTCACGAAATGTCAGAGCTCAAAAAACATGCAGAGGATGCCGACTTGGCAAAATCTCAGGTATTTCTCGTTTAACCTTGTCCTAGATTACTTGATTACTAATAATCCTAACTATTTGTTACATTTCTGTTTATTGTAGTTCCTTGCTACTGTATCGCATGAAATTAGAACCCCAATGAATGGTGTTCTTGGTAAGTTAATTCATAACTTTTTAAAGGGTTAAATGCACAAAGAGGTAGCAAACTATGGGCACATTAGAATCTACTTGTTTGCTCAATTTAATGTAATAAACTTTCAATTACTTCTGGGGTAATTGTCAACAAAGCCCGATAGACTTTTGCTAAGCTCAAATAAATCCTTGGACTTTATTTTTGCATGATTAAATACCTAGTCTTTTTAAATTGAACAAATAAGTCCTTTTAATAAAGTTTAGGACCTAATCATCCAAAAAGCCTTTTTTTTTTGTTAAATTCGAACGTTTTGATGAAAAATTTGAAGTTAAACTTTTTTGGTAATTCTTGAAATCAGGTTACCTTAATTTGAACAAAAACAGTTGATTATCTCATATGATAAATTTTGTAAACTTCATTAACTGTTACTGTTTTTATATATTTTGCCCTTTTTCCTAAACATTTCTTGAATTTTTCTCAGAATTTAACTCACAGGTTTTCTTGTTTCTTTTTTCTCAAAATAAAGGGATGCTGGATATGCTTATGGACACTGTTCTTGATGTAACACAACAAGATTATGTTAGAACGGCTCAAGCTAGTGGAAAAGCTCTTGTTTCACTAATAAATGCTGTTCTTGATCAAGCTAAAATTGAATCTGGAAAACTCGAGCTTGAGGCTGTTCGATTCGAGCTTCGGACTATTTTAGATGATGTATTGTCTTTATTTGCAGGGAAATCTCAAGAAAAGGGAATTGAGGTAAGGATTTTACATATTTACATAATCTTTTCTGTTATAAATGAGCCTTAATTGATTGTGGTTTGACATATATTCCTTTTGCTATTTTGGGTAATGATAGTTGGCAGCCTACGTATCTGAGAAGGTCTCGGAAACTTTAGTTGGTGATCCAGGACGATTTCGTCAAATTATCACAAATCTCATGGGTAACTCTATTAAGGTAGGATATACACAGACACACATTGTTTTTCTATAATGTATAAGTGGCAAAATGGGTAGGTTAAATAATGGGTCAAAATAGGTTGCGTTGACACCTTTTTTCATAGAAACCGAAGCTGGGAAGGGTTTAGACCTGTGGTTGGCCCGTCTGAATCCATAACTTTGATCGTATCGGTTAAAGATACAGGTGTGGGAATCCCTCTAGATGCACACCCAAGAATCTTTACACCTTTTATGCAAGTGGGCCCCTCGATTTCCCGTATTCATAGAGGAACTGGCATCGGTCTAAGCATCAGCAAATGTTTGGTCAACCTAATGAACGGTGAGATTTGGTTCAATAGCATCCCAAAAGTTGGGTCAACTTTTTCTTTCACCGCTGTTTTTTTCAAATCTAAATGAGGAGCAAAAAAAGGTCATATAAAGTCAAAGTCATTGTTCTGCAACATGCTAGCCATCGTGGTTGACCCGAAGCTCGTACGAGTCAAGGTATCAAAATATCACATCCAACGGCTAGGAATGCATGTGGAAATCGTCCCTAGTTTGACCAGCATGTTGTCATTGTTGACCAACGGAAGTCAAACCGTCCACCTGGTGTTAGTTGAAGAGGAAGTTTGGGATCAACAATGACATCATGCTGGTCAAACTGGGACGATTTCCACATGCATTCCTAGCCGTTGGATGTGTTATTTTGATACCTTGACTCGTACGAGCTTCAGGTCAACCACGATGGCTAGCATGTTGCAGAACAATGACTTTGACTTTATATGACCGTTGATTTGCTGCTCATTTGGATTTGAAAAAACAATGGTGAAAGAAAACGTTGACCCAATTTTTGGGATGCTATTGAACCAAATCTCACCGTTCATTAGGTTGACCAAACATTTGCTGATGCTTAGACTAACATTTGCTGATGCTTAGACTGATGCCTCTTCCTCCATGAATATGGGAAATCGAGGGGCTCACTTGCATAAAAGGTGTAAAGATTCTTGGTTGTGCATCTAGAGGGATTCCCATACCTGTATCTTCAACCGATACGATCAAAGTTATGGATTCAGACAGGCCAACCACATGTTTAAACCCTTCCCAGCTTTGATTTCTATTAGTAACCATGTGTGACTTTTAACCTGTTTGACCTTTTTTAGGTAGATATACCAATTTGATTACTTTGACCCCTAAGCAATAAAATAGAACCTAAGTTGACCCATTTTCACTTGAATGGGTTGAAATGACCCTTGAAATATGTCATCTTAATAGTAATTAATATGTTAAATATGATTGAAATATTACACTATTTATCTAATTGTTTTCATAAGCCGGTTTAGGAAGTTGTATTCAAAATATCCACTTTGAAGGACTTTCAACCCGTTTGACCCGTTTCCTTTTAATGTTCTTTGGATTTGATCCATGTGTCCCTTAGAGATAAAACATAACCTAAATCGACCCATTAAGTAACAATTGAAATTGTCACATAATGCTAGTTATAGTTGACTTACATTGTTGTTTTAATGGCTATAGTTCACCGAGAAAGGGCACATCTTTGTTACGGTGCACCTTTTTGAGGAAGTTATGGAGTCAATAGATGTAGAAACCGAGTCGTCATCGAAACACACATTGAGTGGACTACCTGTAGCTCATAGAAACCGAAGTCGGGAAGGGTTTAGACCTGTGGTTGGCCCGTCTGAATCCATAACTTTGATCGTATCGGTTGAAGATACAGGTGTGGGAATTCCTCTAGATGCACAACCAAGAATCTTTACACCTTTTATGCAAGTGGGCCCTTCGATTTCTCGTATTCATGGAGGAACTGGCATCGGTCTAAGCATCAGCAAATGTTTGGTCAACCTAATGAACGGTGAGATTTGGTTCAATAGCATCCCAAAAATTGGGTCAACTTTTTCTTTCACCGCTGTTTTTTCAAATCCAAAGGAGCAGCAAATCAATGGTCATATAAAATCAAAGTCATTGTTCTACAACATGCTAGCCATTGTGGTTGACCCAAAGCCCATACGAGCCGAGGTATCAAAATATCATATCCAACGGCTAGGAATGCATGTGAAAATCGTCCCTAGTTTGACCGGCATGTTGTCATTGTTGACCAAAAGTCAAACCGTCCACCTGGTGTTAGTTGAAGAGGAAGTTTGGGATCAAGATTTAAGTAACTCATTAGTTTTTGTTTATAAATTAAGAAACTTGGATCTCAAGATTCCCCCAAAGTTGTTTCTTTTAACGAATTCAATCGGCGGGTCCCGCCAAAGTAATGGTGTCACTTCGCCACCTGTCATAACCAAACCCTTAAGGGTGAGCATGTTGGCGGGCTCATTACAACGGACAATGGGTGGTAATAAAGATAATGCTAGAAATGGAGAAATCCCAAAGTTATCTTTGTCCAAACTATTAATTGGGCGGAAAATATTAGTGGTTGATGATAATATTGTAAATCTTCGAGTTGCTGCGGGTGCTCTAAAGAAATATGGGGCGGAAGTTGTGTGTGCCGATAGTGGAAGGAAGGCTATTTCACTGTTAGAACCGCCTCATTCGTTTGATGCTTGTTTTATGGATATTCAGATGCCGGAAATGGACGGGTAAGAATAATAAAATTATATCTTTTTATTCTAAAATTTTATTATTGTATGATCATATTTGACTAGTTATGAAAAGATGGTGTTCATTTTGACTTTTGGGTTAGATTCATGACTTTTCATGTTAAAATCAAATTCTAGCTTATTGGAGTGTAGAATTGTTCGTAAAAGCTGTCTAAAATATGAAATTTTGATGCATAAAGTTGGTTATAGATTAAAGAAGATCCAGTTTGACTTTCTTGGGTCAAAATTTTCGACTTTTCATGTCTGGATCGAAGGACATTTTACGGTGTAAAAAATTATCTATAAAAAGAGTGTCGATTTGGCTTAAGAAGTCAAACTGCTTAAAACATGGGTATTTGAGTCATAAGATTGGTTATAAATTGGATCAAAGGTACATTCTTACCTTTTTAAGGTCAAGTTCATGACTTTTGAGTCTGAATTCAAGAACTTTATTCTAGCATTTTTATTGTTATTTTATTTTATTTTATAGAAGTTAGAAATCCCCTCAGTTCACCAAAAAACTCAACCCATTCATATGAAAGTTTTCAAAATGTCTTGAAATAAATAGAATCTTAGCCACATTTCACTTCAAAGTTACATTTTTGCACACTAGTAGTACCTAGAGATTCTTGATTGTTTGTGACATATATTGCTCTACAAGATTCCTTTACTTTGTCTTTCGATCAAAGGGTATTTTAGACATTTGACATATCCCACACCGTCTCTCTTTAATTGCAGGTTTGAAGCAACACAAAAGATCCGCGAAATGGAACGCACCATTAATAGTCATATTTCAAATTGGCATGTACCAATTTTAGCCATGACTGCTGATGTAATTCAAGCTACACATGAAGAATGTAGCAAATATGGAATGGATGGCTATGTATCTAAACCATTTGAAGCTAATCAACTTTATCAAGAAGTTTCTCGGTTTTTCTTATAGGCTAGTTGAAGCCCGGACCCGACAAAAAAACTAACCAAACCGTGCCTGTTTTTTGAGGCGATTTGGAAACAGGGTTCAGATTCTTCACAAGGGAGTCAAGGGTAAGTTTCGTAATTATCATCATCAAAATTTAATTATTGGATACTCCCCTATGTCCCAAAAAATACGTACCTAAGTATAATCTCACTCATTTCAAAGTGGCAAAATGGGCGGGCTGGTCCGGCTGGACCACCCGATGGGGTTTATGTCAAAATGGTTTCATTTTTGGTTCAGGTCAAATTGGTTCTGGTCAAGTTGGGTTAAATAGAAAGATTGTTTTCTGTGTTCCTCTTGTGTTTTTATTTTTATTTTTTTTATTTTTATTTTAAATAAAATGACTAGTTGGTTATCTCAGATCACAAAATTAGATCATTACATAGTTTATGTAACTTTCCGAACCAGCAATATAGGATGTATTTGGTTCCTGCTTCAGTTTAAGCTATTTTTATAATCTATAATTTATATTTTATATCATTGTCTTTGGTGGCTAATTTTTTAACCACCTTCATTTCAGGAAACTAGTTATGGTGACGATATAATGTACATACAAAGTCATATATCAGTGGAAATATGTTCTTGTAGAGCGAGTTTAGATTACAGAAATCCATTTATCTGCCTCCATTGTAGATTTTGATCTATGTTTCAGAAGATGGAACAGGTTGATAGTTGACTTTTTTGGTCAACTCCCAACTTGGGTCTTTTTCGGTTTCTGCTGTTTAGTTTGCATTACTTGATGCATCCTGACAAGCGGGCAAAAGGAATGCATCGTGGTGGTATATATCGTTGTAACTTCAAAAATAAATACGGTTACATGTAATATAGTAATATATTTCGAAGTATATACTTTGGTAAATTTGTGTATATGTATATAAGTGAGTTCATGTAAGTGTCTTTTTGAATGTGCGGTTGTGGCTCATGTATGTAGTTTTGCTATAAAACTACTTAAAAAGCTTGTAACTTTAGAGCTCGTATCGCTCGAAATTGTTTGGTTTGTACCTGGGCTGAGCTCGAACCAGGGCTCGCTCGCGGGCTTGCCTAAATGAACCACAACTTTTGACATTTTATTAGCTCAAGTAAAAGTTATTTAATCTTTTAAGCCTGACTGTCCGTTATTATTGTCTAAATTTGCATCAAAACCTTATCTTTTAAATTCTAAAAATATAACAACTTTTGGCTAAATGAACCACAACTTTTGACATTTTATTAGCTCAAGTAAAAGTTACTTAATCTTTTAAGCCTGACCGTCCGTTGTTATTGTCTAAATTTGCATCAAAACCTTCTCTTTTAAATTCTAAAAATATAACCAGCCGAAATCTGGCCTAATTCCATCAAAACCTTTTTTTTTCTTTTAAATTCTAAGGATATAACCAGGCTAATCTGTCCGAGTTTTTTTGAAAACCAAGTTAAGCTGAACCAAGTTAAGCTGCCTTTGGTTTCAATTGCACCGAGCTAGAGCTTTTAGCTTAACTTCAAAACCGAGTCAAGCTAAGCTAACTCACTTTACTATTCGTGCCGAGTTTAAGGATGCTCTGGCTCGGCTCTTGAACAAGCCTACTCTACCAGAGATATATGCAACCTGAAAAATGGGTCGTGTTGGATTGTTGGTGTAAACCTCTGAAGGCTCGTATCTGAACAACACATTCACACATTTAATTTAACATTCAGTTTTTCTCCTTTTTGCCATCACCTTTGTGTAAGAGAGAGACCCTATATATTCCTTTAGTAGCCTCCCTAAACTTCTATACATACATTACACAGAAACATGATAACAATCATATATCCTAGACTGTCGAAAGGGGAACCTCGGGTCGGCTTCTAACAGAGTTTCTATGTTTATCATCAGTAGGTTCGTTTTTGTAACACCACCCACTTTTCTAGCTCTTACCAATATGTCTTCGGACTGACCTAATCCAATATTAAATGGACTAAAAACACAATTTAACAAAGGTTGAAACAAGAGCATAGCTAACCACGAATTAGCTATTCAGATAGCAAACAAGCAATGGAGATAAAAAAATGTTATTTAAGTTACTTACAGACTTGCAAAATATCTAATACCAAAGCAAACTAAAGTCAATGTCTATATATACACAAATACAATATTGGTTAGGGCAAACCAAGTGCACGGTGCTCCCATATGCGTGGGGTCCGGGTGGTCAGGCCACTTGGGCGTGATGTAAGCATCCATACCCTGCCTTTTTTCTAGAGGTTGTTTCCACAACTCAGGATCATATGGCAACAACCTTACCGTTGCTCCAAGACCCACCCCTTAAACACTCGATATAAGTTAGGCATTAATAATAATTATTATAATAGTTTTCTACATATTCATCACATCACCTTGAGAAGCTGAGGCTGCTTCGATAACTTCACGTTCAGCCTGCATTATAAACCACCAAGAACGAAAACTGAAGACACAGATTGCCGAAAAATATAGAAGACAAGAGGTCTAAAAATAGGCTGACTCAAGTTATATTTTGTCACCAATTGGTTAAATAGTGTAATATAGGCAAACTGACGTGTTCGTTCGCTTAAGTTTAACCTAACTAGCACACACATATTTTCTTGCTCATGTTTCATTATAAATTTAACTAAACAAAAGAAGAAACACAAACACTTAAACGAACAAGTTTTCTTGTTTGTGTTTTGTTCAGTTAAATTTAAACGAATGAACATTGAACACTTAGACGGACATGTTTTCTTGTTCGTCTAGTTCATTTAGATTTAACTCATAAACAAACAGCAGAAACACTTAAACAAACAATTTTTATTTCATGTTCGTTTAACAATTTACCAAACGTGTACAAAGATAACTAAAAAAACGAGATGCTTGCTCATGTTTACACAATTAACTAAAAGATCATAGAATGTTGTTCATATTAGTTTGTTTGATAAATAAACTAATTTTCCATCAAACGGGTGACGAACGTTTCACTAAACGTTATGCTCGTTTACAACCCTAGCTATTAGGTTGAAAGTCAGCCTAACTGTTGTTAATTGCATGCAACTATCAAATTTGTCCTATTAAAATATATTGGATTATTATTCTAATAATGTTTCCAAATCATGTTTAGTATATCGTTACCTATATAATTAAAAAAAAAAAGACTAAATGCATTGGCAAGTCAACCTGACCACCCCACCTCACTTCGGGTTGTGTTTTAAGAAGTTACCCGTTAACCACCCCACCAATTATGCCACTTCTAAAGAATTACATATACATAATAAATCTCATATGATGCATTATTGACATGGGTGTGGGTGGGAATACTGACCCATTTACAAATGAACGGGTCAATTTGGGTTATACTTGATATCAAACGCGTCAAGTAGAAGTTTTTAGCTAAAAGGGGAACCCTGAAGTTTTATTCATTACTGTTGCATCAGGTAAATAATTTGTTAAAAAACGAAAAAGTTATTTTGGGTCAAACAGATACACCCCGTTTCAGTTGGTACTAAAAAGATTCATATCAACCTGAACCCTTTTGACCCGGCCATCTTACCAATTCTAATGGTTGTATTTATCACATCATTACACAAGTAACTAGTTGTAGAAGACTAAAAAGTATACAGTATATTGATATTTTTCTTTCACATAAAGAGAGTGCACCTTGGCTTGTCGGTATTTTTGAAGCATACGGCGGTATTGCTGGCGGGCCGGTTGGGAGTCCACCATGGAAAGCACCCGTGAAACAGCTTCATCAATAGAAACATCCACCTTTTCCTTCCGGAACACTTTGACAATATCTTCATCTTCATTTTCATCAAGGGCTGCTAACTCTTGTTTGAAACCCCGCAAACCTACTCCCTTACGACGCCATCTCAGCACAACCTTCTCAACTACACCAACCGCCCAGCAGAAAACCTTATAGTTATTCCTTACTTGATGACCTCTTACATGAGCCTGCCAAACACCCAAAAAATTGAGAATAGATAGAAGAAAAATAAAAAATGATTAGCTAAAGGGGGAATTGGTCAAATGGTTAGAAACTCATCCAACTTTACTTCTTAATCTAAATCTCGACTTAGATAGTTTCATTCAAAGATTTAGTTGTTTTTCTAGTCATAATTGACGCACTAATGATAAAAAACAAACAGTATTTGTGGTGAAACAACTCACCCCATCCGTTTCGACCTTACTTTTAGATATGCCATTTCAACCCACACCCGTTTTGACTAGCTACCCAACCTGCCCAAGAGAGAGAGACAAAGAGAAAGACCTGTATTTTGACTACTTTCTGGCGAAGTGCGAGGAAGTCCTTACGGCCTTTCCACGCTCTATATTTCTTCTGGATAGACAAAGCCGCATTGTTATAGTTTCCATTTCTAAAAGTCAACTTTGAAACCGCAGAAAGTCCTTCAATGTCACTTAAAAGTATACCATACTCATCTCCACTAACATAAGATTCATTTTGTCGTCTCTTCCTAAAAGAATGAGCCCTAAAAGCAGATTGTATACGTGCAGCAGCCTGGGTTGCATTCCTTACAGCAGCTAAAGTATCCTTAAGAGAAAGATCATCATTGGTAACGAGATTTAGCTTTGAGATACCGTTTACTGCTGCCGTTTCAGCTTCGATATCAGCAGAGCTTCTAGAAAGTTCTGTTTGTTGTTGCTGGAGAGATGGATGGCTAGTTAGAGAGACTTCTGAGAGATAACCTGCAAGTCCTTTGTGTCCACATGTAGCAGCTATAGAAGCTGGGGTTTGGCCAGTTGGGTCAAGTTGACTTGGGTCGGTAACTGCTCTAGCGGATGCACCACAAGCTAGGAGTTCAGCTATCATTTTTTCCCTATTTTTACATATCAAGAGAATTAAGTCGGTGTTTGAGATGTGAAACATTCACGCATTCATATATGCATAGAGATGTAGGCAATAGCCCGACACGACACGAAATGGAAAAATGATTATCTAACCCGTTTGATGAACGAATCGTTTTCGAGTTGTGGATAAATAAGTTGACCACCAACCCGTTTAAAAACTATAATTAAGTTAATAAACTATTATAAATTATAAGTTCAACATGCCAACGAATTCACAACCCGATTACAATCTGTTTAGCTAACCAACCCATATACAAGCCGTCAAACCTTTTGACTTGTTTAGATATACAGGTTGCAAATATCATGTCAGGTGACATGGGTTAGGTGTGTCTGAGCTATGGTTGAGTTTTTTATACACAACTAATTAGATGGGTCACAGGTTAGGTGATACCAACCCGAAACTAATTGTTACCCCTAGCCGTCAATATGGGCTGGTAGGACAGGTTGTGTAATGGCGTAATGCCATAATGGGGCAAGGATTTGGGTTGAAACATGTCTAAGTCAATTTTACTAGTAAAGGTGGCAAGAGTGCAAGACAGGTAGGTTAGGTAACAAGTTCACAATTGGCAATTTTGGTATGGGATCGAAAGGGTCTGGTTGATGTGAAACACCTTTGCCAAAAGAATATTTGATTTTTATTACAAAATAATTAGTGTTGCCAAGGACGATAAAATCATTATATTTTTTGAACAATAGATCTAATATTTTGAATAAAAACAATTTAGTTTGCATTAAAAATACACTTATGCAACATTCAACCCATTTCCTTATAATGGCTGATTTTTTGAATTTTCCCGTTTGACACGTAAGAGAAACGAAAAAACCCTAACTGGTACGGTCAAAGAAAACAGGTCGAAACTGCCACCTCTGCATGTTATGTATTTAATCGTCACAAAAGATAGTAGACCAGATATATAAACATAACTAATAAGTTACCTTCCAAATCGAGCAGCCCAGTGAAGGGCAGTCCAGCCATTAATGTCGCGAAAGTTTACACCAACTCCAGACTTAAGAATTGGGTTTAAGGCCCATCCGAAGCCCAACCCGGAAACCATGTGTATTATCCCTTGTTCTTTTTTAGTCAATGCTGTAACACCTTTCCTGTTTTGCAATCTAGAAGATAGCCATTGTTGCAACTTATCTTTCAAAAGTTCTTCTAGAAGCCAATCAATTGCATTAGCCGATGCCAAACTTCCATCTAAAAGAGCCTCAATGACTTGAGACCATGAGTCTTCTTCACCAGCTGTTGAATTTCCTTCATTTTGACTAGCTAGCAACATTTGCACGAATCTCACAAGTAATAATAGTTCCTCGGAGTTTCTAGATTTTTTCTCGTTTGGGTTATTATTTATATAGTTGTTTGGTTTATCATGGTATTCAAATTCCCTGATTTCACTACAAGATTCCCGGTTGCCAGATGTCATACAAAGAGTTACTTTGCCAGGTAAGTGAGTGGGAGCATAACAACATAGCACTCCCTGTTGAATAATCTCAGCAGGAACTTCAGTTTCACCAAACATACAGTGCCATTGTCCATCAGACGGATCACATGTAAAAGTCCCAATAATGAGTACCTGCATCAAGAAATATGCACACATTTGACTTGTAAAAGTATGTAACAAACATATAAAAGTACTCAATTACTTTATTATCAAGAAAAAAAAGTCCCTTTTTGCATGATAAAATCTGTAGACTTCTTGAAATTTAATGAAAAGGTCCTCTTTTGCATGATTAACTCCCTAAACTTTATTAAACATATGTTTTCATTGAAGCTTAAAAGTCTAGGTTTTTTTTTTTAATTTGATAATTGTCATATTTCAATATTTCACAATCACACCATGTCGTTTTTTGTAACATTGATCTTATTTTTAACATCTACCATCATAAATTTTAGTGCTTAGTTAAAGCAAATTGAATGTTCTAACGAGTCTTGGTTACACACTATAAAAGGTAAGTTTTATAATTTTATTGGGGTGGAAACATCTGATGAAATAGGCATTCTCATCAACCAAGTTGAGAAGGGGTTAGGAGGAGAGGTGTAGAGTACTAATCTTCTTTATAAAATTTACAATATACTTAATAATTAGTTAACTTTGCTTAGCTCATTGCAACCCTGATCTCCAAAATCATGATAAAAGGGTTGATTCTAGTTTAAATGGATCAAACACAGGTAATTCAGGAGGAAATCATTATATAGTTTCAATGAGTATACCTTTGTACGCTCAGATGCATAGCCCCATTCAGGGGCTATCTCATGAATAGTAAATTTTTGCTCTTGTGAAATGGTCAAGCTTGAATCTGATTCTAGAGGCAATCCGCTTTGACCTTGGTCAAACATCGTTGAGTAAAAGTCTGGGTAACTTTCAGAGAAATTTCTATCAGGGGTATATGCAGGAAATTTGAAATCTTCAAGTTCATGAGGCAGCAATAGAGATGCTGGAGAATTGGAGATGGAACTAAGTTGTTACAGATTTCAAAGCTCCATAATTGTGAAAATCGTACTTACAATATTGAAACCAACAGCATGACAAAATACTAGACTTACAGTTAGTATCTGCACCAGGATATCCAGAATTGTACTGTTCTCCCCCTTCCACTGGATCTCTTCTTGGTTGAGGTAGAAGTACTCCCTGTTTGAATGATAACATTAGGGTCTGTTTGATTGGATAGAATGGAATGGATGAGGCAATGGGATGGACGAGGGCATGGATTGATCCATTGCATTTTATTATAATGTTTGATTAGCATGAGAAAAGAAAGACATTCAAGCATGTTGAAACATTACAAAATTTAGATTTTTAAATTAGAGTGTTATTTTAATTTCTTCAAGAGTAAACTTTCATTCCATTCCATTCCATGAAGGAATGAGAAAAAACACCCCTCCCACAAGGCATGAAAATCCATAAAATGGAAGTAATCACATCCCTTATGGAATGGTCCATTCTTGCATACTAATTACCAAACACTGCCTTCAACTAAAACAGAACAAAAATAGACCCAAAATAAGTGAAACTCGAAACACGTTAGAAATAGTAACAATGCAACAAGAGATAGTATTAAATTTTTTTATTTAGTCCATGACGCATGGCACATGCCATGATGGTAACTAAAAGTGGCAAGATTGTAAATGTTCTCAAAGAAAATGATCAATATAAGCTTACGTTTCTGTCTGAACGGTATGCATAATTCTGTTGAGATCCATCACCTACTGCATTGCCATCATGTTTTAACACATCATCCCAAAGTGAAGTTTGTTGAGTTGTAATAGCAAATCCACCGTCTGATATTTGCTGGTACTGATGTTGTCTCACATACCCACCTATACATTATTTTTTCAGTTATTATGAGTTTAATTTAATGGAAACTTATCACAATGTGAAATAGAATGCAGATGAACAGGATGCATAGATAACCGAGAAAAGGTGGAAGCAGACTTATGAAACACATACGGTAAATAGATATGGGGTTTGAAAAGGGTCATAGGAAGATATTTTTAATACTAGATGTGGAAATTTCAACCCATTTACTTACGAATGAGTCAATTTTTGTTGCATTTTTATCTCAGTTGAGTCAAATAAAAAGCCTTAGCTACAAGGGGAACAGATTGAAAGTCTCCCAAAGTATATATTTTTAATGTGTACTCTTGGAAAGTTGGAATAATTGGATCGAGCACCAACAAACACAACCGGGTTTATTTTACTAATCACAAGTCACAAACGATAATATTATTATGAATGAAAACCACACTTTACAAAGACCCTAAACCCTCTATTTATACAAAACACATAACTTGCTCCCTAAGCTAATTTTACTCCTACTAATAAGGCAACAATAAAATAAACAAATCTCAACGAATTATCATCTCATATTCAGGTCTTCGACATTAAACCAGTATCTATATATTTTCATAACTATGTCTAGTTTAGTATTCGAAAACTGATCTCTATCTTCTTTTTTTATTTATCTATTTTCATAATTTTATCTTTGACCTTTTAACTTTCATAGTTTAACCAAATTAACCTCAATCAAGATTACTTCCATTATATACAAGTTGCAACCTCCTAAGTCCTAAACCTTTTTATTCAAACATTTAGATTTAGATTGACATCTTGATGGTAACGTTTTTTAAGCCCAAAAATCATTCAGAAAAGATAATTAAAGATGGATCAAAACATTGTTTGCAAATTACCCAACCCGTCCCAGTTTTTTTTAAACTCTACTAAAGATGACCTGTTTCAACCTGAACATGTTTTGACCCGTTACCTGATCCACCCACTTGCCACCTCTACTTTAAATCCTGCTCAATTAGCTTACACACCGAACAAAGGAAACAAACCTGGATATTGCTCAGATGCAAAATTGTTTGAGCCATCTTGCATCCCTCCATAATTTTGCTCATTAGCTAGACGCCCTGATTCATTTGAAATCTCATTCACACTAACACATGCACTGATATCTTTCAAGTTATCCTCATCCAAACTCAGCTGTTCTTCTATCCTTCTCAATGCTTGATCGATTTCAAAACTAGGTGAACCACCATTTTTCTCAATTCTTTGTGTAAAACTCAAAGGACTTGTCCCATTGGACCTTGTAACTACCTCTGAACTAACTTCTGTTGAGCTGGGACTAGATGTGTTGTCATAAGGTTCACGAAAATGACTAAAAGCAGCAGCAGATTGGGTAAACTGAGAAGCATATGAGTTCGAACCCTGAATAAGAGTAGGAGATTCTGTAGAAAATGTCGAAGTGGATCCAGGACTACGCCCACTCTGCACATTCCAAACAACAGTCAACGGAAACGATATGCTGTCAATTGTTTGTGATGCTAAAAGGGCATTAAAATTTCCAGGTGGCTGAATCATGCATAAAGAGGGAAATGTAGAGTTTGTTGCTTTGTAATTGGTAGATTATCCAAAGTTTCAATAACTTTACTGTTATATATGTGTGCTTGCATACATATATAATATATAGGTGGGAAGCATCTAATGTCTCAGCCTGCCAGCCCGCCAATTTTGCATTCTTGTAATGGACTACTTTGGTAATTTAGTGGACATGCAACCACTATACTAGTATACAGGGTTTTGGGGGGGGGGGGGGGGGGGGGGGGTAGCGTCTAATGTCTCAGGTGGCAATTACGCATTCTTGTAAGGGACTAGTTTGGTAATTTAGTTGGTAAAAAGGATGATATATAAGAAGAGGGGGGCTGGATGTAGTTTTTTTTCGTTTTTTTGAGATGCGTTACTTTGGTAATTGTATACATGGTTTTAAAAGATGCTACGTGCTTAAGGTCCTACAAGGCTAAGGCGTCAGCCTGTAAGTGAGCTACGTGATATTCACAAAATATTTATACAAACTAATTCTAGATAACGTTTTCTTGACGATCCTTAAACACCCAAAAATAATAATCAATATTTAAAGATTATACACACATATATCGGTGTGTGTGTGTGTGTGTCTTTGTACGACAAAACAACTGTTTGAATATATTATTTGCATTATAATTCAAGCTACTAAAGATTCGGATGGGCAAGCATAACTTCAGAAAGATTTGGTGTGCAGAACACTTCTACTCGGAAAAATGAAAAATAGAAATATAAAATGAGTAATCAGTTTAACCTATGTGCATCAACATGCATGTGATTTGGATATAATAAAGTATAGATTCTTTTGGAGATATTCAGGATTAGAAATCCATAAGGGAATGTTTTTGTCAACTTACACTATTAGTATGAAATCAAAAGACTTACCATGGTTATATCACGGTAATGAACAAGAACAATGTGATCCATTCCCCTGTTACCATAATATCAAAAAGTGTAAGTCAGCCAGCAGAATAATTATTTTCAATTCTAGACCAATATCAAAAGTGCAAGTTGTAATGCAAGCAAACCCACAAAGAGATAAAAGATACTTACGGATCCAACATCCAATAACAACGCCTCTGAAAATTAGAATTTTGGTCACCATGAGCATAATAACAATTTAAAGCTTCAACATTTCCAACCTACGCCAAAACAGATGTAAAATGGGTATATTTAGATTGAAAGAAAAATACAACTGCACACCCAACATATGGGAAATAGAGGACCAATTACATCTCAGGTACTTATTTTTAATCAACTCCCTATGATTTACACAGATGTAGCATTATATTACTTATTGCCTAATACTCCAATAGTTGAACAAAATCAGTTGATGCTTGATAAGAAATAAAAAGTTTTATGACTTATCGCCTACGTGTTTGAACAAAGAATCAGAATAATGATAGGTGCACTAACATCAGAATGCACAAAGTTCTTATAGAAGTTTGTTTCTTACCCTGTGAAAACAGATGTAATTATATTGCAAAAGCTTCAACTAAGTTAAAGACTATAAGACTAGTGCTTGAGAAAGATTCTCATCTCAAATAAATCAACATTTGACTTGTAGTAAAAAGAATAATAACCATGCATCAACAAGAAGAATGGAACCTTTAGACGTTCATGCGCTTCCCCAACAGCTCTTCCATCCTTTTTTCTTCTCCAATTATGACCATCTTTACGAAAAAATCTAAGGACCCTCTTGTTAAACAGAAACAAAGAACCACCTGTAAAAATGTAAACCAATTCAATAAAAAAGATAAGATAGAAATCAGCAAGTTATTGTAACGGATATACATCTTTTGAAAAATTGAACACCAAGGTAAATGTGAAGAAATTTACTTGGAGGTTTTTGAGGAGGCTCATTGGTAAGCTGTTTTTCATCAAAGTTCTGCAGTATGAAGAGTACCTCCCCGGGCTTTAACCACCGAGTTTGTGCTTCTTGAACAAGATCCGCGATGTTATACCCTAAGAATTGAAAAAATGCAAGATACAGAACCAACAATAAAATAGCAATATAAATGCTGTTACAAGATACTTGCAGAGCATAAAATTGTAACACACATTACTTGCTGTTTCCAGGAACAAAATTCAACAGATGTAGATAGCTCAAAAAACGAGGAAGTGATGCAATTGCTTGTATTAGACAGTAACAGACTAACATCTCGGATGAGAATAGCCTAGTGGGCATCTTTGTTGCTTGCCAATATTCAACAGTTGGATTTAAATCACCCTCCTCCCAATATGATATGGAATTTTTTTTGTACAGAGAGTATGAATAATAACTATCTCCGTTTTATATCTTATATTGAGCACGCATGAGAGCCAAAAGAATCTGCCTAGTTAAGAACCTTAGACTAATTAATTCCTTAATTGATGCTTCTTTGAGAGCATTTTCTATTAACCGTTATGACTATAAAATATCCCAAACATGATTGTTAGGTTCTACACCAATAACATGGATATTAGCATACTTCAAAACACAATATAACTTCTCATTAAACTTTAGCAGATCGCCAATCGCTTAAATCAACACATAACAACGAAATTACCAAAAAGTGATTGACCTAATTCCTCATGATTAGAAATGTGAGAGCAGTTGAAGTGTTAAATCATGTATAAATAAACTCAGGCGTATTCACAAAGTTTTCAACAACTCAGCGTACAAACTACGCTCCATGTATACGAAGCTCATAAAGTTATCAATACAACTAGCACTCAGAGTCAGAACTTATGAAAATAAAAACACTTATGAGATTAAATCAAATTCGGAATCAAAATCTCACCGGAAATCATCGTTCGCACACTCTGCAATCGACTGAGACGAAAACTGACAAATTCCGATCCGTCCGGTATACACGCAACTTCGAAATAAGTTCCGAACACTAGAAAACTACGAAGTACGCCGGAAATAGATCTGACGGCGCCGGAGGAGCTAAGATCGCTGGTTTAGTGGAGTAAGTAAGTTAGATCATTCCGGTAACGTCGACGAGCGACGTCGACAGAACGGAAATAAGAAGGTGTGGTGGTTGAAGAATAAGCGGAGGCGGTAGGTGGCCGGAACTCCGGAGGAAGGAGAAAGCGAAACTCCGGCGAAGAGGTTAGGAAGGAACGCCGGAAAGTAGTTACGTTTGTGGAATTAATTAAAGTATAATTTTTCTAGTGACTGACGATTAAACCGTACAGAAAATGTGCATTAAAAATAATTAGGGTTGTTGAATACTTGGTCTTACTCTTTGCCAATTGGATAAAAATCCCATTGACCAAAACAAACGACTATTTTTTTTTCCTTTTTAATTGTTAGTTTTTGTTGATTTGTAGGAGGAATATTATATGATAAATTACAAGTCAAGAAGTTGGTAGAGATCAAGCAAAATTGTATGAAAGTAACCACACGGAATTGAACACTAGCATATTAAGATTACATGATCAAAACTAAAAGATAATAAAGTGATTAATTTGCGCTCCGATTGATTCGTTGTCCATAACAAGGATAAGGTTTTGATTTCTTCAAATATATTCCACAACCAAAGGGTCCTAGTGGTAGCCAATGAGGGGGCTGGGAGACTCGGACTGAAAGATCACCAGTCGATCCCTGATCCCAACATGTTTTACCAATCGGTCACTTGTTGAACTGAGTTTTCCTAGATTGCCTCGGGCTCCCGTAGGGAGCTCCGTCTGCCCAGTGGGGTTTAAGGCTTTGTTTATTGATTGTTAAAAAAATATGGTTTTGTCATTGCGAGCCCTCGAAAAGCACGAACATTAGGTAGGATCGTCCTAGGCCAAGGCTTTTTTCTTGAATTAGTTGCTCGGGATGTATTTATGAATCTTCAAAACGTCTTTCATAGGTTAGAAATGAACCAATTAGTAATTTAAGCCATCAAAACTGAACAAGAATTTAAGATGTGGCATGTAGATTCATAAAATCCATACATAGAGTGCATATATAGGACGGAAGTAAGGGTGTCGAAAATACCCGAACCTGATTAACCCTGTAAGATTATGAAATACTGAATTAACTGGATTGATTATCATTGATAAGAGAAGTTACATTATATAGAGAATAAACTCTAAATCCTAATACCTAATGGGCCCGTGGGCTCATACTAATTAAACCTAATCTAGTAATAACATATTCCAATAAACCCGACCCAAATAAGGTAATTAGAGTCGGGTCTAAAAGGCTTAATAACATTAATCCGACAAACCCGAATTGTACTTAGGGCTGGAATGCAATAAGACTACCCACATCGCCATTTTTTTTACGTCGTAAGTCTGTGGTATGGAAGGGCATGATTGCAATGGTTGTTGGAAGCCATTTTTATTAGTATCTAAAGGGTAAATCAGGCATGGTTTTTTGTATGGATTTGAGCCGAAATGCAAAAGAGAAAACTTTATTTAAATAGTGTGTGGTGGATATGCGATGATATGAAAATTAAAGATGATAAGTATACTTGTCTGGGTGAAGGTGAAATAAGAAGACCGAACTTTTCTGGCCAAGTTGTGATGGTAGGAAGGCTCTTCCGGGGCTTTTCCCTGTTGGCATCAGCAGGCCGACCTTAGGGGTGAAACTCCTTGGCGGAGCGGTCAGCAACGATGGGGGATTTATTCAAGGTTTGGCCTTGAGGAGGGCCAATACTGCTGCTGATCTTATGCGCCTCCTCCCCAAGCTGGGTGATCCTCAATGTGCCCTCCTCCTGCTTCGTTCGTGTATGGGTATCGCCAAACTTTCCTTTGGCCTCAGAACCTGCCCTCCCTCTCATGTGGCTCAGGCGGCAATGGATTTTGACAACAACCTTCGCGCGGCTATTGAAGATATTGTCGTGTGTGGTAGGCCCTTCTTTGGGGACCTCCAATGGCGGGTTGCCTCCTTACCCATCAAGATGGGGGGGCTTGGGGTTTACTCGGCTGTTGAGGCCTCCTCCTACGCTTTCGTGGCCTCGAGGGTCCAGTCTTGGGCGCTCCAGGACCATATCCTTCGGGAGTGTGGGGGGTGCCCTATGGACTCGGCTTTCACGGGCGCGTTGGCTGACCTCCGTGGTCTTATTCCGGGCTTTGATCTTAGCGGTTTCTCTAACAAGGACACCGCCCCACCCAAAGCCCAACATGTTTTGGCGAATGTCCTGTTTGGTAAAGCCGTAGGGGAGATGGAAGCTGGATTCGGGATGTCAGCCAGGGACAAAGCGGTGTGGGAATGCCTCCGCCAACCACATGCTCAAGATTTCCTCCTCGCCCTCCCTATTGATGGGTTGGGGCAGCACATGTCGCCAGTCGAATATCGGGCGGTTCTTAAATATCGACTTATGATCCCCCTGTTCCCGAGGGATGAGAGATGTCCAGTATGCAGCAAGGCATGTTTGGATGCTTATGGGGAGCACGCGGTCCATTGCAAAGAGCTGCCCGGTTTCAAATACCGGCATGATCTGGTCCGGGACGTCCTTTTTGACATTTTCAGAAGAGCCGGGATATCTGCTAAGAAGGAAGCCCCGGTTAATTTTTTGTCGGACCCAGCGGATGGGCGTTCCTCCCTTCGACCGGCGGACGTCCTTGTCTTTGGGTGGAAGCACGGGAAGCATGCCTGTGTCGACCTCACTGGGGTCTCCCCGCTAGTGGGGTTCAAGGGCTCTGGTTTCCGGGCAGGCCAGGCTGCCACGAATGCTGCTGCTGGGAAAGTGCGCAAACATGAGGAAGCGTGTCTGGCGAATCAACATGTGTTCGTGCCTTTTGCGTTTGACACCTTCGGTTACCTTGCCCCGGAAGCTGTGGATACTTTGACCCGCGTCCAGAGGGTCATGAACGGGAATGTGGCGACTCCTAGGGGTTTGAATGTGGTTTTCACTCGGTTAGGCTTTGCTATTCAGAAGGGGTTGGCGGCGCAGCTTGTTGCCCGCCTCCCTTGTACTTCATGTTGAGTTGTAACCGTTGTTAATCAATAAAACCATTGTTTCGGGTTTAAAAAAAAATAAAAAAAAAAATAAAAAAAAAAATAAGAATTTTATAATGATTTATAAGAATTTCACGTAACGCCTATAAAAGTCTCTAAAAACATCGTAGGCATGCAAATAGTCTAAGATTTGAAATGTGTTTCGTTCCCTATTTTGGGAATCCGGGAGTTCCAATTCATCAAGTGGTTAGCCAAGAAGCTACATGTCTCCATGTGTGAGTGGAAAAGAAGAAATTGAAATAAAATTTGGAATAAATCTTAATATTTAATAAAAAGAAAAAATCATTATAGATTTTTTTCACTAACAAAATTTATTATTAGAAAACTTGCAATACCCTATTAAGACTAACACATGAAAAACCTTGTAAACCTTGACAGTTTTTCTAAGAACCAAATATATTTGTGTGAAAATAACACATGGAGAAGAACAAAAAGCTTTATATACGTAACAGATCTTGAAGTCCGTATGGTTTTCATCAAATCTGCACGCATTAGGATTACTTGAATATGATTGATCCAATTTGATAGATGAAAGTGCATTTTTATAAAACCAAAAAGTGAGACAAATACAAGTGGACAATCACCCAGACGGGCAAGGGAGGCGGGCAACAAGCTGCGCCGCAAAGCCTTTCTGGATAGCAAAACAAAGCCTCGTGAAAACTCGTGAAAACAACATCTCTAGCACCAGAGGTCACCACATTACCATGCATGACCCGTTGAACCCTATTCAAGGTTTCCACGGCCTCAGATGCGAGGGACCCAAAAGTGTCAAAGGCAAAGGGAACGAACACGTGTTGATTTTCAATGCACGCTTTCTCATGTTTGTTCACTTTTCCAATCGCCGCCTTAGAAGCCGCCTGCCCCACTTTGAAATCCCCGGCTCCCAGGCCCACCAGAGGGGAGACCCCAGTAAGATCCATGCATGCATGCTACCCCCCCTACCCACCCAAAGACCAAGATGTCTGCCGGTCTAAGAGTCGATCGCCCGTCAGACGGGTCCGTCAGGAAGTTGACCGGAGCTTCCTTCTTCGCTGAGATCCCCGCGCGCTTGAATATGTCAAATAGAACATCCCTAACCAAATCGTGTCGATATTTAAACCCCGGGAGTTCTTTGCAATGAACAGCATGTTCCCCGAACGAATCCAAACACGCCTTGCGACAAACGGGGCATCTCTCATCAGACGGGAAAATGGGAATCATGAGGCGGTATTTAAGAATGGCACGATATTCCACCAGAGACATATGCTGGCCCAACCCCTCGATAGGGATAGCCCGGAGGAAATCTTGGGCATGTGGCGCTTGTAAACATCCGAACACAGCTTTTTGTCTTACGGTCATGTCAAACTTCACTTCCATCTCTTGCATGATTTTATCAAAAAGGGCAAAGATAGTATCATCCACTTGATATGTCTTTTTTCTTTTTCTTAAAGGATTTCACACACTATACGTGATACGTCTATACCCAATGTTGTATTAGGATTTAACTGGTCTTAACCAAGCCCGTTTATAAGACTGTTGGGCCAACCCATGAAAGATTAAACTATACCGGCCTATCGGGTATTTCAGCCCATTTTTAACAATATATAAATAGTGGAAACCTAGTGGTTAAAAACAAGATCTCATCACGTGCATGCATAGAGTTTAGTAGCGAATCCCACGTGACTTGCTTCACTAGGTTCCCTCCCACAAGCCATACCCCTTTGCTTCTCCACAAAGTCTATGATTCTCTTTCAATCCCATATATAAACTTCAACCACTCAACAAAAAACAAAACAAATACAAACAAAATAACTATACATAAGTTATCTTTAGAAACAAATCAAGATGTTGGATTGGGGCCCGGTTTTTGTGTCGGTGGTGCTCTTCGTGTTATTCACACCCGGGTTGCTGTTTCAGCTTCCAGGACATAGACGTTGTGTTGAGTTTGGTAGTTTCCAGACCAGTGGAGCAGCCATCTTGACCCATTCGTTGCTTTTCTTTGGTTTCATTTGTCTCTTCTTGTTTGCCGTCAAGATCCATCTCTACGTTAGTTAACCAAATCCGAAGAGTTTATAACTCTATCTGAGTTTCTTTGTTTTTCAAATTGTGTGTCGAGTTTCAAATTGATATAATCGGTATTTGCTTTATATGTATCATGTAGACATGTGTTGAAATGAGAAGTTATTGGTCGAGAGAAATATTGTTACAATGTTCTGTTTTTATTAGCATGTTACAGCCATTAAGTACGATTTATCTTTTTTTTATCAAATCCAAGCAAGTACAATATGAAAATCTCTTGAATTTCAATGATAAGGGGTCGTCCCAAAGAAAAAAGTCAGTTGATGTCACATAGCATCTATCTAACGGAGCTAGTGGATCAATCAAAGCAAGTTAATGTTAAATTGATAACATGTAGGTCAATCATAGCAAGTTATTATTCATATTAACTTACCTTTGTATATAATAGGATGTGTTCTCTACCCATATGCATTTTTTTAGAATGGCTAAAATCATCACATTTGCAAATTGCAAGATTTGAATTCACAACTTTTTAGTTAGAGAGTCACCACTTTACCACTAAACTATCTCTTTAGGACTTCTATATGTATGCATGTACATATTTAGTTTCATGCATGCATAATGCATTAATGTATGTATACGTTTATATATATATATATAATATATATATCCTATATATATGTTAAAAGTTAAGAGTTGCAATAAATATTAAACACACATTGGTTTTTTATGAGTAAAAACAAGATCGTCAATCTCACAACTGAATATATATTGCTAAACTATTTTTATGATCACTGAAACCATATTGACATGTAATTACTCGAACTTGGTCCTGCTACCTCCGCTGCCGTCAATGGATCTCTCTGGTACCTAAAATACATTTAAAAACAATTTAGAACACATTTTAATTAGTGGACGGGATTTTAAGGGGTACTAATTTGGAAAAACCTACTTGGGACCCTGATTATCAGAATAAATAGTGCTTGCTTTACCATTAAACTGATGGGAGCTCTATTATAAAATCGTCATACCAAAAATATTTAACAATAAAAAAAAGACAAAAAGAAGGCTCGAAAGAAAAAAGTTATCGGCGGTATGGTTTTCCCGAGGAACGCCCAAGCCCTAGCTAAGAAGTCAGCTGAGACACGGTTAAAAAACTATCGTTTGACCTCGGTGGGGTACGGGACTTCTCTATCGAAAGAATGCGGTAGCCTGATATATATATATATATATGAAACTACTGTTTAAAAAAAAAAACTTAAAAAGAAGGCACGCAAAAAGAGTACCTAACTAAGAATCAGGGCCCAAGAACAAATTCCAAACGCTCAACCACTGTCCCCTAGTATAAAAACATTCATTTATTTTGTATTTAACAATGAAAATAGTTGAGGTAAACGACCAAAGGTCAAAGGTGAAGAACTGTTCATCTTGACTCTTTTCTTAAATATAGGTACAATTAACCTGTACTTGGTGGATCTACATTTTTTGCTATGGGGTGAAAACTGATTTGTCAACTGGAACTTGTACTTGTGGATCTAAATTTGTAACTCAGAAAAAGGGTAAAAAGGATATAGTGAAAACATCATGCTTTGTTCGACATAAACTCCCTTAAAATAAGTAACTCCTCCATATGTAGTTACTTGAACATAAACTCCCTTAAAATAGCCGATCATGCTTTTACTCGGGTTTAAACTCTTAAAAATGCATACATTTTATAAAAGTCAAGCTAACCATACAGAATGCCTAGCTAGCCCCCGTCCCACTACATTCGGTCCATGCTACATGAATATAAATAAAATAACTAATAATAATAACGAGCCCTTAAGTTTGAAAATTTCAAAACAAAGCTTAAACTTTGAATATAAATTTGGAGATCTATTATGTTAAAAATAAGTTTGATCTCAGGTTTACAGGTTTACTTAGCTCGTTTACACCACTAAAAATAAAAATATATGCGGTCAATCCAATCGAAACCGACCTCTTTAATCCGGAATAGAAGTGCTCATTTTGACATGTTACGGTCCAAGTGACCCGTTTGCAACTAGAGGTGCACAAACTGGTTTTTTTTAACCAGACCAGTTTCTGTAACTGATCCGGTTCGATCAGCGCATAGTCAAAACCGGTTTCTCCTCGAACCAGTTTATACACAAAGTACTCAAACCTATATGCATTGGTATATACTGGTTAACCAGCTTTTTTGGAACCAGTTTTATGAAAAACCAGAGGTTTTTTTTCACCTCTACTTGTGAGTGAGATGTTCAATCATATGTGCATGTAAAAGAATAAATTAACAGGATGTTTGAGAGATTACCCCATTTGTAAAGTGGGACCGCAGTCGAGGGGATGAAAGAAGGCTTCACCGGATTGATGTTGAGGTTCATGTTGTTGGCTATAACCGATTTCTTGTTGATCTTGTGGATGCCATTGGAGTGTGTTTAGTTGATTTCCTTCCATCAGCTGCAAATACTATATTAATGCCAATTAGTCCAAATAATTGAAATTAAAATGAGAATTAATTAATGACATTGCATGCATAGCTACTTACCCTTTGCTTCAAGGTTCTGTTTGCTTCATTTAGTGCATGCTCCTGCAATACCAAGAATCTTGAACAATAGGAACAGAAAGAAGAAAAGAAAAGAAAAGGCATGCAATTATTTGCTTTGTTACCCGTTACTGATTACTGAACAATTTACGGAATCAATCAATGTCCTGCTAATACCCGTTTGTAAAATCATGTCTCATACCTCAGCCAAATGCCCATTAGGTATTTATTGGATAATTACCTGTCTAGGTACGAGATATACTCGTTTTTTTGTTAAGAAATACCAGTTGGAATTTCTAAGTGTATTTTTATATAACCATTCAAATTTTTATATAATATTATGTTTATAGTAAGTACAATAGATTGAAAAATATGATAAAACTATATACATATCAAATTAACCATGTACTTATTAACTTAACTAAAATATATAAATTTTATGTAGATATAGATTTCAAAAGAAAAGTTTATACCTCACAACATATATAAAATATAAATAATATCATTAAATATATATCTTCCAAGCTTCATTGATTAAGCATTAAGGATGAAGGGAGAACTAAAATTAAAATTTTGAGGTTGCTAGGTCTAGTAAACGAGTATATAGTTCGGTAATCGGGACGGGTATCGTCTAATCCCATATCAACACAAATTTTTAAAACAAATCTCATATCCGAAAATAGCGGACCCAAATGTTTTAGGTTTCGGTATTTCTGTTGACTTGGGTACTTTTTTATCATCCCTACTTGCCAACCAAAAGCATTGAATAAACGTACCTTGTATAGTCATATGTAACAGATCGATAGAAATTAAGATCCATCCAAAATGTTATCTTACCTTTTTTTGAAGATCTGTAAGTGTATCCAACATGAACTGAGTCTGTATATGAAAAAAAACACAACAATTTCATTTATTAAGTTAAAAAAATAGAGTCCAACACCCACACTTAAAACTAGAGGTGTTAATCGGGCTTGTTTGAAAATAATTAGAATTTTCACTTTTAGAAAAATAATTAGTGTTTAAATTATTAGAACTTTCAATTTAAAAAAATAATTCGTCCATTTAAAAAACGGATTTGACTTTGAATTTATGTGAATAAACCGGATAAACAGATATAAATAATATCTCATACATAAAAGTACTTTTTTATATAAAATATAGAATAGAATGTATCTCGAATTTGATTTTTTTCTTAACGATCAATAAAACAAGGCTTGACCTCTGCAGGGCGCCTACTGGGTAAATAAAGCTCCCTATAGGAGCCCGAGCTAGCAGCTTTTTTGTTAAGCCCATATGAGAGAAAATCCATCTATGTGAGCGCCCGAGTGGTAAAACTTGTTGGGCTCGGGGATCGAACTCCTGACCTTTTAGCCCAGAGTCTTTCCATCATTACCAACTATCAATAGGACAAGTCCTCGAATTTGAATAATACACAATTATATATGTAGATAGATATTTCCTTGAATTGATGGATTTTGTTTTATTCAAATTTGAGGACTTATCCTAGTGGTAAAACTTGTTGTGAGAATTGAACATGTAAATTAACAAGTTTGATAAGGAATTTCACATTGTTTTATTTGGTATTTTGATCAGGAGATTTCTATCTACATATATAATTGTGTATTATATTGTAAATTCATAAATAAATACCCGGGCTGATCTTATGTGCTTTAGAGATGTATCGAGTTGCTTTTCTAGTGACTCTAGCTCCTTGCAGCTCAAAGGGCCAAGATCTTCACCTAGAAGGTTCCTAATATTTACATAATAGTCATTTTAGTTAAACATATATATTGAAGGAATAAATCTATGTAGAAAATAAATTATTTTTAAATTTTAAAATATTTAAAAATAAAATAAAATGAAATAAATATGATTTTTATTGCTTTAGCTTTCAATTTTTTTTTTATAAAAAGATAGCATAGTTTATTTTCCCGTTTATAAATTTAACCTACACATATATAATTTATATTACTAAAGCATGTGTAGGTTATTGACAACATATGTAGAAATTAGTTTCATGATTTTGAATACATAATCCGCATACATGTATGTAAAAGAGTGTTCACAAAGGAGCTGTTATCCCTATATTGATACTTAAATTATAGGGTAGATGTTATTTTATACATTTTTACTCCTCTATTGGAGTCCCTATCTTCAAACCTTATACCCAAAATTATAAGGAAAGCTACTAAGCTAGAGTCATCTTCATACTTAGTTATGTAATATTCATCAAATCCCATTTTTTAAATTAGTGTTTGTGTGTAAAAGTAAAATAATGAAAAAAAATTAAAAATGAAATACTTATGAAATGTAAATAGATATGGAGAATTGAATGGGAAAGGTTTTAGAAAATAAGGATACATTAAAAAAATACAGAATTTTAGTTAAATTATAAAGATATGTGGAAAACATATTATGAATGCTATCAATAGAAAGTATATTGAACGATAAAGAAAAGTAAACCATTTATATTTGTTTCTTTATGTTTTTGGAATAATTTAATATTCCGCATTATATGTATGTTTGTGTGTAATATATATGTATTATGAACCGTTCTTTTGCTTTCGGACATACCTTTGAGATCGTTGTAGCTCCTCATAACATGCTTTGAGTTTCAAATACTCATGTTGACTACTTAATTCCTACAAATAATAAATGTCATTGATGAAATATAATGTAATTGTATATATTGTTGTAGATATGGCGTTATACTGTATAACGTAATTTTTTATATTTTTTCTTTAGTAAAGATCCGAACACTTAGGATCACATACCCAGACACCTGAATATCAAAAGTGTAATGATCGACTAACTCCTCCCAGAAAGAAACCCACAATTCGGGAAACTCTCTGACTCAACTCGAAACATATTGCCCGAGGCGAGACATGAATACATGCGGACTTTAATTTGAAAAGCCATGGGGTTACCATTGAGGCAAAGCCCCGACAATAAATAATACTACACAATTACACATTATATTATGCAATACAATCCTAGAATTTATTATAACTAAGACACACATCATTATATCGTATAACAACATAACTTCACACTATATGTCTCATATGCATATTGGTGTAAAGATTAAGATCGTATTGATAACAAGAACACGGATAAAAGTACTTTGGAATAACTCCCTGATAGGTAATATGATCCTATCTAATGAACAATTAAGAAGGAATAGATTTGATTGAATGATTGAATGCTTTACTAAAACTGGAAATACAAGAATGATGAAAGGTAGAAGATGAACCAGGGAATAATCCCTCTCTCTCTCTCTAAGAGCAGAGCCCAAAACAACTAACAAACTCACACATGCCCAATCCATGAGGTCCCCCCCCCTTATTTATAGATTCTTCCTTGTAACAAACTAGCCACTTTTCATAATACCCCCCTCTTTACCCACAGTTAGCACATTACCCCCCATCTTCATATCCTTGATAGTGTCGTTTCCCATCAATACCGCCTCCTTAAAATACGTCTTGTCCTCAAGACGTGCGTTCGGAAACCGGGTTTTGATCCAACGAGCCGCTTCCCATGTTGCTTCTTCGGATGGCTTATCGTTCCAACGGATGAGCCATTGGCGAACCGGGTCTTTGTCACATAAAACCCATCGAGCGGCCAAAATTTCAACCGGGTACACCGGAGGTAAGACCGTGCCGGGAAGAGGTAAGCCCCGAAGACGAACCGACACCCCCTTGTGCATGAACTCTAACCAATAATATTTCCAATCGTGTACCACCTCGCCCAACGACGAAAGCCATGGCATGCCCAAAATGAAATCCCTAGCAAGATCATCACATACCAACGCATCTAAGATAAAGTCGTGGTCATCCAAACGAATTTCCAACGACAAACATTGGTTGTGGATAGTGAGTTCTTGCCCGTTGCCTATGGTGAGTTGTAGTTCCGTAACAGGGACCAACGGTAAACCCAAACTATCCGCCCAACGCTTAGAGATCAGATTATGTGTCGCCCCACTATCGACTAAGAAGTGAAGCACTTGGCCGGCCAAAATACCCCCTATTTCCATAGTAGCGAGACCCCCCGAAACATCCAACAGCCCTTTGGATTCGAATAAGGCAAGTTCCCCCGCTGCTGGGTCGTTTGGAAGCACCGTATCGTCCTCATCGTCGCCTAACAATAGGACACGAAGAGCGCCCTCGGGGCATTTGTGAGCCGGACCATACACTTGGCCACAACGAAAACATAAACCTTTTTTCTTTCGATCCTCATATTCGGTCCGAGACAGGGTGCGAGTCCCCCGATCCCGGTTAAGAACCACACCAGCAGTAGTCACGTTAGCAGCTAGTGAAGCCGCTGGCCCAATAGGCCCAACCACAGAAGGCTTGGGAGTAGAATGTTGGGAAGTCGGCGGGCCCAACAATAACTGATGACCTGATCCAGAAGGAGAGAATCCAGAAAAACCCCCCTGAGTCGACAGATACGCCGACGCCGACGGAAGAGTGGAGTATCGGAAGCGAGCCGCCGAGCCACCAGTAGAATCCGGCTGAAGAAGCTGCATCACATCACGAGCCAGATTCATGGCGTCGATGCGAGTGAGAGGACGATGTAAACGGACCCAACGACGAACGTCGTCCCGTAGCCCAGCGATGAAATACCCGATCGCTTGGGATTCCGGCAATTGGGGCACCAACGATAAGAGATACTCGAATTCATCAATATAATCTAAAATGGACTCACCCTGCTTCAGAGTAGCGAGCTGTTCATAAGGATTCTGGATCTCCAATCCGCTGAAACGACAGAGCATCTCCGTCTGAAAGTCCGGCCAGGTCAAGGAAGGACGGGATTGAGTGACGATGGTGAACCAGTGTTGAGCCACACCTGTCATGCTCAATTCAGCTAGGCGAAGACGCAGAGCTGGAGGAGTTTTGTTCACATCGAAGTACAAATTAGCCTTGTGAATCCACCCCTGAGGATCGAAACCTGAAAACTCAGGTAACTTCACCTTCTTCACGGCCCAGGGCAGGACCGATTGGTCCGGATTGGAAGTGCCGGCACCCGCGCCACCGCCGGAATGCACCACCAACGGTTGAGTGGTCTGTTTCTTCAGTAAATCCGCCAACAGATTGCGGAGGTCGTTCATGTCCGACGAAAGGGTGGCCTTCAGAGATGCGAAGTCACCGATCAATTGTTGTTGCTGACCTTCAACGATTTCCAGGCGAGAGGTTTGGTTAACCATGGTGAATCACAGAGATGAAAACGAGAGCAGAAGGAAGGAAGGAGCAGGTCGGACCAATGATAGGTAATATGATCCTATCTAATGAACAATTAAGAAGGAATAGATTTGATTGAATGATTGAATGCTTTACTAAAACTGGAAATACAAGAATGATGAAAGGTAGAAGATGAACCAGGGAATAATCCCTCTCTCTCTCTCTAAGAGCAGAGCCCAAAACAACTAACAAACTCACACATGCCCAATCCATGAGGTCCCCCCCCCCCTTATTTATAGATTCTTCCTTGTAACAAACTAGCCACTTTTCATAATACCCCCCTCTTTACCCACAGTTAGCACATTACCCCCCATCTTCATATCCTTGATAGTGTCGTTTCCCATCACTCCCCTACTTGTTTATTATTATATTTAGAAAATAATAGCTCTAAAAACTGAATATAATATGTCTAATTATGACTCGGAGCCAACTTACTATCCAAGGCAACATAAAATATGAAACAAATAAGAGACATGTTCAATTAAGATTCAGTTCTAACTAAACTTATAACCGGCTTGTCAAGTTTAGTCCTCTACATTACCTCGTAGTCGGTTTATGATAATTAACTTCAAGAAATGACGTGCCACCTATTAAAGATGCAAAACATTTTTAATATAAGACTCATTAGACCACCCAATCGCGGGATGAAGGGGGAATCCATAGTCCTACTTGGAGCCAAAGGAAGCATGAATCGCTATAGAGCTCATCCATTTGAAAGAAATCGAGACTTAAACCCGAATATAAGGGCGTGAGTTTTAAAGGAATTGTTGGCCCAAACCTATATTCTTTTTTTCTTTTTAAATATAGTGTGCATCGTGGGTAGATTATGATGTGAAAATTAAAAAAGTGTAAGGACAGAAATGAAATGAGGGTTTGTTATGTGCATGGGCTGAATGCTCTTTTGGCTTGACATATTAATTAAATTAATTATTAGTCTATATATTTTATTGAGTTATTTAAGGGTTCCCTTATTTAATTGTACGTAGATGGTTTATGGTGGAGTTGGTTAGTGTATGTTTTAAGAAGTTATGAGTTAGGGGGTTAATTGTTTGCTTGTATTCAATGGAAACTGTATATTTGGTTTTTATGAAATGAATATGAAGTCTAGTTCACTTATCTAATCTTGTATTCTTCGTATCTTCTTCTTCTACTCCAATTAGGTATCTATCATTTACTGAACTGGAGTATAAGAAGAAGCTATGAAGAACACAAGATTATAGAGGTGAACTAGACTTCATATTCAGTTCATAAAAATCAAATACACAGAGTCCATTGAATATAAGCAAACAATTGACCCACTAATTAACCCATAACTCCTTAAAAACATGCACTAGCCAACTTCACCTTAAACCATCTACATAAAATTAGTTAACTCGGTTAATATGCCATGCCAAAAGACCATTCAGCCCATGCACATAAGAGCGTTTTGTAATCGTGTAAATAATGTTTAGTTGATCGTTAAAACAGAAAAAGAAGATTTTGTAAGCATTTGTTAGAATCTGATATCACAATTATTGGACAGTTAAAGATCTTTAAGCACGTATTCAGGAATCTAGATGGTTTTAAAGTACTTTCCAACCTAGCAGTGAAAAGACCAGGGGATTAAAAATCTTTTTGCTGTCCAAATATTGAACACTTTGACAAGTTGAGTCCTTTATTTCAAAGCTCTCCATATTGTTCAATGGATCATATATATAGAAGTATCTATATTCTGAAACTCTAAAGGTAGCATATCTCTATCACATGACAATCCTTTGCTTGTAATCAACTTTTAGTTTAGTCTAGGAATAATTAGGAGTAAGAAAAAAAACTGAAGGTATTTTAGTTATTTTTCCAAAATTTGACAGAAAAGTTAAGTGACATCCACTTGATATAGTAACTAACTATATCATGTGTTACGTTTTAGCAATTTATTATTATAAACCTATATTTTCTAAAGTTAGAGATCAAAATAAAACCAAACAATCCTAGCTAACTAACTCTTAAAAAACTCTCTACAAAAGTTAGATAAATTTTGCATTCATTCATCTGAAAACCAATTAATAAAAGGGAAGCCTTTTATGCCACACTAGGTAAAAGGCCTCAATCATAAACTCATGCATTTATCTTTAGGGTAAAAACCACAATAAGCTACTAAAATAAAGTTGTTTTTAGATGCGGGTGCAGTGGCGGACCTACTCAAGGTCCCAGGGGTAGCGCCCGCTACCCCTGAACTTTTATCCCGACGTGCAATTTTTTTTTTTATAGGTTTTCGGTTTTTCGCGACCCCTGAAACGAATTTTTCGCGACCCCTGGAAGAAATTTTATGGCTTTTACTTAAAAATATGATCAAAAGCCCCTTAAAAATATGATTAAAAGCCCGTTAACTACCTAAAATTTTTTTTCGGGAGCGCTGCCCCCGAACCCCCGTTAGTCCCCGCTACCCCTGATATTATTTCCTGGATCCGCCACTGTGCGGGTGAACACTATTTGTCATGTGTGTCCCCAAAAAGTAAATAGTTTTTTTATAAGCATTTGAAGTTGCAATAATTAAGTAAAGACGTATGAATAAAAAATGGAATACTCACCAGTGCCTCCCTCGCAGATACGTTTATCTCAGGTGCTCCATAGTTGCATTTTTTATACCTCTCAAGTGTCTTTAGCATGCTGCTAGAAGAACATATGCAAGAAAAGAATTTAATTACAGTTATAATATGGAAGTATGTACCAAAAAGAACATATATGGTGCTACATGTCTTCATGCTAAAAGGGCTAAACAATTGTTATGTCAAAGACATGCAATCCACAATGGATAATAATAAATCAAGAATTAACTAACATCATTAATGATCCTAGTTCTAGCTAATCATGTGTAAACCTAATTAGGATGTTTGGTATGAGAATTCCATAATCGCAACACGCACTTTTACCATAACTTATCGATCTATTCAAAGCTAATCATTTCTTAATTGTTAGGTTATACACAAAGATTTTGAAGCATGTTCGCCTCAAATAGGATAAACCAAAAACTAGCAATTGACCACAATTATAGGATATATGACCCTTTTAAAAAGGCCATATATTTAGCGTATGATACGTCTTACCCAATTTAATTACTTGAGTTTTAAGATCTGGTTGTTAGAAAAAGTATTGATCAATCCCGTAAGTTTTTCATCACGGGTTCTTATGGTTGAAAAAATTGAGATTTCACAAGAATTTGTTAGAAAAAGTATTGATAAATCCCGTGAGTTTTTCATCACGGGTTCTTATGGTTGAAAAAACTGAGATTTCACAAGAATATGAAAGATAAATTTCTCGGGAATATCATGTTTTCTCTAACCTAGAAGAATAATCAAAGGTTAACAAGATTTGACTTTGAAGACCAAAATCTGGTCAACGCAAAAGTGAGATCAAATGGGCAAATTTTCTCGAAATTAATTAAGATATAATCAAGCACCCAAACATTCACAAAAAGATAAGAAAACTGTTGATTTGAGATCTAGCAAGCCAAGAAAAAAAATCGTGTTTGTCTTCGACTCGTCATCCATATAGCTAATCAACACAGTTGACCAATGATTAGAGGTTTAATTAATTACGTTTAGAAGCAAATTCCAATATAAAAAACTGATAAAAATAATATTAAAATAGTTTTAAAAAATGATAAACAAACTCCAGACCTAAAAAAAACCCTAGAATTAACTGTTTGAAATCTGGAACAAGTTCAAGAATTGAAGATCTGAAACAAAATTGCTCGAAATCGGATGATCAGAACGAAGAACCTAAAGGAAAAAAAGTGAAAAATTGAAGGAAGAAGAGAGAGAAAATACCGCCATGATATGAAAGCACAAACTAAAACAAAACCCTAAAAAAGCTTTACACGAGTCTGATTCACGAAAGAGGAGTTGAATCTATCTCAAAATTGATCGAAGAAGAAAGCTAGAAAAAGCGATAAAAATGGCGATGTTTATATATAGCAAGCAAAATCAATTTTCATCGTTTTCCACTTGCAGATCTACCAAACAAAACAAGCACGTAGTTCCATAAACGCCGAAACATTCACGAAAACAGCAAATTAATTCACACCAGTCAAAACCAAAATTACTTTATCCTTTTCAAAAATTTCAGATCTACAACAAACAAAAGCGAGCAAAATCATCATATAAACGAAAAAGCAAATTAGATATACCTTGAGCTACTGCAAAATTCGTACAGTTTTCCTTTATTGGAGAAGATGATCAAGGCAACTTCAGCATCACAAAGCACAGAAAGCTCGTAAGCTTTCTTCAAAAGTCCGTTTCTTCTTTTGGCGAAGGTAACTTGCCGGTTGATTTTGTTCTCTATCCTCTTCAATTCAACTCTACCTCTCCCCATTTTCGATGATTAGATTAGATCATAGATCTCGATCTCAGAAAAACACAAAAATTGTAGGCAATTTAGTCTCGCCTCTTTATGGATTGGCCTACCTTGTATCACCCCTAATATGTGTATACACACATTGCTTTATATGTATACAACTTGCATACAATTATAGATGATAACATATGTGTGTCTGTGTGTGTATTATGAAGTGAGAGAAGGTGAAAATGAAAGTATACTGTTGCATCATGTATATATATATTATGTATGTATATGTATATGCATGACATAGATGTTTTATCATCCACGTCTCTTCGACGAATTTAACGCAAATCGTAATACCGTAGCCATATTTATTTCGTCACATTATCATCTTTTATTTTTCATATTATACGTATGTTAATACCACCTTATACTAACCTTTACTTTTTCTAATAACATTTAATTATAGAAAACGAGAGAAAGAGGATGGAGAGAGAAAGAGAAGAGAGATGTGGTGAGGTGCGGGGTGAGTTGTCACAGGGACCAAAAAACCGTGGCTTTAAGGTGTGTAATGGTGTTGCTGTATTAGGTAGCAGCTAAATCAGCTTCCCTGTGGAATGTCGCTTGTGTATTACATAAAAGTTCGTGAGTAACGGATCGTTTACTCGATCTAGCTATTTCGAAAGAGAAACGTAATTAAACCGCTGTTTTATTGATCTAGACGAACAATTACAATCAGTAAACACAGAGAATTGACACAGAGAAACACCTCTCAGAACACACACTTAAGCTCAGACTCTACACGCTCAGTTACTGAAAACAAAGACAAACTTCCTATTTATACACGACCTGTCGAACCCTAGACGAACTGGCGAGTCGCCTTATCCGAACTGCCACTTCGGATCCAGTTTGTTAAGCACTAATCTTATCTTGTTTTATTCTTCACATCGTCTTGTTCAGATACTTCATACGACGCCCTTAATATGCATCAACATTACAACTGCCTTAAAGAATGTGTCACATCTTATTTGTATAAATTCTTACAAAATGCTCATTTCTTTCTTATTTCTATAAATTCTCAACATTTGTTTCTGCATCATCACAATCAAGCCACATAGACTTACGGACATAGAAATAAAAGAGCGATGTGGATAGTCTTAACTAGTTTTTAATCTAAATAAATTTGTTTAATTAATATTATTTAGTTATCTAAGATGTCATTAATAATTTTAAATAATAATGTAAATCGGAAAGTAGTTAATTTGATTTACTTTATGTTAGTTTGTTGAGTTAAATTACTTTAGGGTGGAGGGAGTGAATCATGTTCTTGTACACAAATGAACTACCTCTAACCTTCACATAGGGGGTGATGTTCCATCTCTTCATAGTTTCCTCTTCGAATCAAAATGATGAACCAACTATCAATCTTTGATCTCTTCTCGAATGCTCCCTAAACTCGTCTCTGTTTCACCTCTATTTCATCTTTCGATCCTTCCTTCTCGAAGCTCCGTGAATCCTGATGTGTTTTTAAATTTATAAACTAGATTTATACCTCTACTACTATACATACAAAAGAGAACAGACATATCATATACGTAATTTATCATGTCTAATTAAGAATCAAGTGTCGATCCATAGAATAGTAAGGTGAGATCAATACCAAATCTAATAAAAAAATCTAGCCTAATACTTGAACACAATTTGAAAAGGGTAATCTTAAAACTAAATAAATCTTAAACAATTAAAAACTAAACTTATCATCTAAGAACTTAGATCCACCCGAAAATTTAGAAGCCCATGGGTTTCAAACAATTTTGTTCAAAATAATGCAATAATATACGTAATTGCTATGAGAATATACGAATTAATTAAACAAAGATATAGTTTTTTCGAAAAGAAACTCCAAATTACAACAAGATCTAATTTGGAAGCCCATTGGTTGCAAACAATTTTGTTCATAATAATGTAATAATATCCATAGTTGCTATGAGAATATAAGAATATTTTTTTTCCATACTATAAACTAAACTCGATCATAATTTGAAATTAAACACAAATTAAACCATAATACACGATTTAAGTCACCATACATCATTAAAACAGTATACACTCTATCCCAACTCTAACAAATACAAACTATGTAAAAGTGGTTATGGTTATCATGTGAATATAGGAGTCCCATTAGTGACATATCAGCCAATGACTCCAGCTCAACTGATCAGAGACATGCTAACCAGTGATATGAGACCATGAGAAACTCAGTTTCGATCCATGAGGCAACCGAGTTTTTTACCGTTAATTTCTTGTCGTGCCTACAGGCGGACGTTTAGCGGGCTTTCTCCGGAGCCGATGTAACATTGGGCGTTAAGGGCTCAGTGCGGCTGATTGGGCCAGCTGACGTGTTCATATTATCACTTAATTTTCACTAACTTTAAAGGTATACATACTAGAGATGAAGATTGTATGATGAGAGACATGATAATTAAGAGTCAACAAATAAATTAAATAAAGAGAAAGCCCTAAGGAATTAATTTTTTAAAAAATGATCAAAATTAAACGGTGTCAAAGTTACCTGATTAACTTTTGAATAATAAAAATTATAAGAAAATATTGTGATTGATAAATAAGTTTTTACCTTTTTTTTTTTTTGAAAAGCAAATAAGTTTTTACTTACTTTTCTTTTTACATATTTCGTAGATTGGTGTAGCTATGTAGATGATTAGATTGATCGGACGGACATAGATGTGAAAGGAGGAAACCTTAAAAAAACCGATCGATAATAGTGTGCTGCGTGTCATCAAATTATTACTTCCTCAACTTTTCTTTGTTCTCTCGGTCCACTATAATCTTTGACCAATCATTCAATAGATATTTTTTATTTATTTACACTTTCCCTTCACACTTTTTAATTTTAGAGAAAATGAATAATCAAATTTTCAAACACGTTGATGTATTGACAAACGTTGTTCTGTATGCAACAAAAGAAGTA
>JBCNJP010000020.1:14618477-14661431 GCA_039602395.1 Deinandra increscens subsp. villosa
TCTCATCCGAGATGTTAGTCTGTTACTGTCTAATACAAGCAATTGCATCACTTCCTCGTTTTTTGAGCTATCTACATCTGTTGAATTTTGTTCCTGGAAACAGCAAGTAATGTGTGTTACAATTTTATGCTCTGCAAGTATCTTGTAACAGCATTTATATTGCTATTTTATTGTTGGTTCTGTATCTTGCATTTTTTCAATTCTTAGGGTATAACATCGCGGATCTTGTTCAAGAAGCACAAACTCGGTGGTTAAAGCCCGGGGAGGTACTCTTCATACTGCAGAACTTTGATGAAAAACAGCTTACCAATGAGCCTCCTCAAAAACCTCCAAGTAAATTTCTTCACATTTACCTTGGTGTTCAATTTTTCAAAAGATGTATATCCGTTACAATAACTTGCTGATTTCTATCTTATCTTTTTTATTGAATTGGTTTACATTTTTACAGGTGGTTCTTTGTTTCTGTTTAACAAGAGGGTCCTTAGATTTTTTCGTAAAGATGGTCATAATTGGAGAAGAAAAAAGGATGGAAGAGCTGTTGGGGAAGCGCATGAACGTCTAAAGGTTCCATTCTTCTTGTTGATGCATGGTTATTATTCTTTTTACTACAAGTCAAATGTTGATTTATTTGAGATGAGAATCTTTCTCAAGCACTAGTCTTATAGTCTTTAACTTAGTTGAAGCTTTTGCAATATAATTACATCTGTTTTCACAGGGTAAGAAACAAACTTCTATAAGAACTTTGTGCATTCTGATGTTAGTGCACCTATCATTATTCTGATTCTTTGTTCAAACACGTAGGCGATAAGTCATAAAACTTTTTATTTCTTATCAAGCATCAACTGATTTTGTTCAACTATTGGAGTATTAGGCAATAAGTAATATAATGCTACATCTGTGTAAATCATAGGGAGTTGATTAAAAATAAGTACCTGAGATGTAATTGGTCCTCTATTTCCCATATGTTGGGTGTGCAGTTGTATTTTTCTTTCAATCTAAATATACCCATTTTACATCTGTTTTGGCGTAGGTTGGAAATGTTGAAGCTTTAAATTGTTATTATGCTCATGGTGACCAAAATTCTAATTTTCAGAGGCGTTGTTATTGGATGTTGGATCCGTAAGTATCTTTTATCTCTTTGTGGGTTTGCTTGCATTACAACTTGCACTTTTGATATTGGTCTAGAATTGAAAATAATTATTCTGCTGGCTGACTTACACTTTTTGATATTATGGTAACAGGGGAATGGATCACATTGTTCTTGTTCATTACCGTGATATAACCATGGTAAGTCTTTTGATTTCATACTAATAGTGTAAGTTGACAAAAACATTCCCTTATGGATTTCTAATCCTGAATATCTCCAAAAGAATCTATACTTTATTATATCCAAATCACATGCATGTTGATGCACATAGGTTAAACTGATTACTCATTTTATATTTCTATTTTTCATTTTTCCGAGTAGAAGTGTTCTGCACACCAAATCTTTCTGAAGTTATGCTTGCCCATCCGAATCTTTAGTAGCTTGAATTATAATGCAAATAATATATTCAAACAGTTGTTTTGTCGTACAAAGACACACACACACACACACCGATATATGTGTGTATAATCTTTAAATATTGATTATTATTTTTGGGTGTTTAAGGATCGTCAAGAAAACGTTATCTAGAATTAGTTTGTATAAATATTTTGTGAATATCACGTAGCTCACTTACAGGCTGACGCCTTAGCCTTGTAGGACCTTAAGCACGTAGCATCTTTTAAAACCATGTATACAATTACCAAAGTAACGCATCTCAAAAAAACGAAAAAAAACTACATCCAGCCCCCCTCTTCTTATATATCATCCTTTTTACCAACTAAATTACCAAACTAGTCCCTTACAAGAATGCGTAATTGCCACCTGAGACATTAGACGCTACCCCCCCCCCCCCCCCCCCCCCCAAAACCCTGTATACTAGTATAGTGGTTGCATGTCCACTAAATTACCAAAGTAGTCCATTACAAGAATGCAAAATTGGCGGGCTGGCAGGCTGAGACATTAGATGCTTCCCACCTATATATTATATATGTATGCAAGCACACATATATAACAGTAAAGTTATTGAAACTTTGGATAATCTACCAATTACAAAGCAACAAACTCTACATTTCCCTCTTTATGCATGATTCAGCCACCTGGAAATTTTAATGCCCTTTTAGCATCACAAACAATTGACAGCATATCGTTTCCGTTGACTGTTGTTTGGAATGTGCAGAGTGGGCGTAGTCCTGGATCCACTTCGACATTTTCTACAGAATCTCCTACTCTTATTCAGGGTTCGAACTCATATGCTTCTCAGTTTACCCAATCTGCTGCTGCTTTTAGTCATTTTCGTGAACCTTATGACAACACATCTAGTCCCAGCTCAACAGAAGTTAGTTCAGAGGTAGTTACAAGGTCCAATGGGACAAGTCCTTTGAGTTTTACACAAAGAATTGAGAAAAATGGTGGTTCACCTAGTTTTGAAATCGATCAAGCATTGAGAAGGATAGAAGAACAGCTGAGTTTGGATGAGGATAACTTGAAAGATATCAGTGCATGTGTTAGTGTGAATGAGATTTCAAATGAATCAGGGCGTCTAGCTAATGAGCAAAATTATGGAGGGATGCAAGATGGCTCAAACAATTTTGCATCTGAGCAATATCCAGGTTTGTTTCCTTTGTTCGGTGTGTAAGCTAATTGAGCAGGATTTAAAGTAGAGGTGGCAAGTGGGTGGATCAGGTAACGGGTCAAAACATGTTCAGGTTGAAACAGGTCATCTTTAGTAGAGTTTAAAAAAAACTGGGACGGGTTGGGTAATTTGCAAACAATGTTTTGATCCATCTTTAATTATCTTTTCTGAATGATTTTTGGGCTTAAAAAACGTTACCATCAAGATGTCAATCTAAATCTAAATGTTTGAATAAAAAGGTTTAGGACTTAGGAGGTTGCAACTTGTATATAATGGAAGTAATCTTGATTGAGGTTAATTTGGTTAAACTATGAAAGTTAAAAGGTCAAAGATAAAATTATGAAAATAGATAAATAAAAAAAGAAGATAGAGATCAGTTTTCGAATACTAAACTAGACATAGTTATGAAAATATATAGATACTGGTTTAATGTCGAAGACCTGAATATGAGATGATAATTCGTTGAGATTTGTTTATTTTATTGTTGCCTTATTAGTAGGAGTAAAATTAGCTTAGGGAGCAAGTTATGTGTTTTGTATAAATAGAGGGTTTAGGGTCTTTGTAAAGTGTGGTTTTCATTCATAATAATATTATCGTTTGTGACTTGTGATTAGTAAAATAAACCCGGTTGTGTTTGTTGGTGCTCGATCCAATTATTCCAACTTTCCAAGAGTACACATTAAAAATATATACTTTGGGAGACTTTCAATCTGTTCCCCTTGTAGCTAAGGCTTTTTATTTGACTCAACTGAGATAAAAATGCAACAAAAATTGACTCATTCGTAAGTAAATGGGTTGAAATTTCCACATCTAGTATTAAAAATATCTTCCTATGACCCTTTTCAAACCCCATATCTATTTACCGTATGTGTTTCATAAGTCTGCTTCCACCTTTTCTCGGTTATCTATGCATCCTGTTCATCTGCATTCTATTTCACATTGTGATAAGTTTCCATTAAATTAAACTCATAATAACTGAAAAAATAATGTATAGGTGGGTATGTGAGACAACATCAGTACCAGCAAATATCAGACGGTGGATTTGCTATTACAACTCAACAAACTTCACTTTGGGATGATGTGTTAAAACATGATGGCAATGCAGTAGGTGATGGATCTCAACAGAATTATGCATACCGTTCAGACAGAAACGTAAGCTTATATTGATCATTTTCTTTGAGAACATTTACAATCTTGCCACTTTTAGTTACCATCATGGCATGTGCCATGCGTCATGGACTAAATAAAAAAATTTAATACTATCTCTTGTTGCATTGTTACTATTTCTAACGTGTTTCGAGTTTCACTTATTTTGGGTCTATTTTTGTTCTGTTTTAGTTGAAGGCAGTGTTTGGTAATTAGTATGCAAGAATGGACCATTCCATAAGGGATGTGATTACTTCCATTTTATGGATTTTCATGCCTTGTGGGAGGGGTGTTTTTTCTCATTCCTTCATGGAATGGAATGGAATGAAAGTTTACTCTTGAAGAAATTAAAATAACACTCTAATTTAAAAATCTAAATTTTGTAATGTTTCAACATGCTTGAATGTCTTTCTTTTCTCATGCTAATCAAACATTATAATAAAATGCAATGGATCAATCCATGCCCTCGTCCATCCCATTGCCTCATCCATTCCATTCTATCCAATCAAACAGACCCTAATGTTATCATTCAAACAGGGAGTACTTCTACCTCAACCAAGAAGAGATCCAGTGGAAGGGGGAGAACAGTACAATTCTGGATATCCTGGTGCAGATACTAACTGTAAGTCTAGTATTTTGTCATGCTGTTGGTTTCAATATTGTAAGTACGATTTTCACAATTATGGAGCTTTGAAATCTGTAACAACTTAGTTCCATCTCCAATTCTCCAGCATCTCTATTGCTGCCTCATGAACTTGAAGATTTCAAATTTCCTGCATATACCCCTGATAGAAATTTCTCTGAAAGTTACCCAGACTTTTACTCAACGATGTTTGACCAAGGTCAAAGCGGATTGCCTCTAGAATCAGATTCAAGCTTGACCATTTCACAAGAGCAAAAATTTACTATTCATGAGATAGCCCCTGAATGGGGCTATGCATCTGAGCGTACAAAGGTATACTCATTGAAACTATATAATGATTTCCTCCTGAATTACCTGTGTTTGATCCATTTAAACTAGAATCAACCCTTTTATCATGATTTTGGAGATCAGGGTTGCAATGAGCTAAGCAAAGTTAACTAATTATTAAGTATATTGTAAATTTTATAAAGAAGATTAGTACTCTACACCTCTCCTCCTAACCCCTTCTCAACTTGGTTGATGAGAATGCCTATTTCATCAGATGTTTCCACCCCAATAAAATTATAAAACTTACCTTTTATAGTGTGTAACCAAGACTCGTTAGAACATTCAATTTGCTTTAACTAAGCACTAAAATTTATGATGGTAGATGTTAAAAATAAGATCAATGTTACAAAAAACGACATGGTGTGATTGTGAAATATTGAAATATGACAATTATCAAATTAAAAAAAAAAACCTAGACTTTTAAGCTTCAATGAAAACATATGTTTAATAAAGTTTAGGGAGTTAATCATGCAAAAGAGGACCTTTTCATTAAATTTCAAGAAGTCTACAGATTTTATCATGCAAAAAGGGACTTTTTTTTCTTGATAATAAAGTAATTGAGTACTTTTATATGTTTGTTACATACTTTTACAAGTCAAATGTGTGCATATTTCTTGATGCAGGTACTCATTATTGGGACTTTTACATGTGATCCGTCTGATGGACAATGGCACTGTATGTTTGGTGAAACTGAAGTTCCTGCTGAGATTATTCAACAGGGAGTGCTATGTTGTTATGCTCCCACTCACTTACCTGGCAAAGTAACTCTTTGTATGACATCTGGCAACCGGGAATCTTGTAGTGAAATCAGGGAATTTGAATACCATGATAAACCAAACAACTATATAAATAATAACCCAAACGAGAAAAAATCTAGAAACTCCGAGGAACTATTATTACTTGTGAGATTCGTGCAAATGTTGCTAGCTAGTCAAAATGAAGGAAATTCAACAGCTGGTGAAGAAGACTCATGGTCTCAAGTCATTGAGGCTCTTTTAGATGGAAGTTTGGCATCGGCTAATGCAATTGATTGGCTTCTAGAAGAACTTTTGAAAGATAAGTTGCAACAATGGCTATCTTCTAGATTGCAAAACAGGAAAGGTGTTACAGCATTGACTAAAAAAGAACAAGGGATAATACACATGGTTTCCGGGTTGGGCTTCGGATGGGCCTTAAACCCAATTCTTAAGTCTGGAGTTGGTGTAAACTTTCGCGACATTAATGGCTGGACTGCCCTTCACTGGGCTGCTCGATTTGGAAGGTAACTTATTAGTTATGTTTATATATCTGGTCTACTATCTTTTGTGACGATTAAATACATAACATGCAGAGGTGGCAGTTTCGACCTGTTTTCTTTGACCGTACCAGTTAGGGTTTTTTCGTTTCTCTTACGTGTCAAACGGGAAAATTCAAAAAATCAGCCATTATAAGGAAATGGGTTGAATGTTGCATAAGTGTATTTTTAATGCAAACTAAATTGTTTTTATTCAAAATATTAGATCTATTGTTCAAAAAATATAATGATTTTATCGTCCTTGGCAACACTAATTATTTTGTAATAAAAATCAAATATTCTTTTGGCAAAGGTGTTTCACATCAACCAGACCCTTTCGATCCCATACCAAAATTGCCAATTGTGAACTTGTTACCTAACCTACCTGTCTTGCACTCTTGCCACCTTTACTAGTAAAATTGACTTAGACATGTTTCAACCCAAATCCTTGCCCCATTATGGCATTACGCCATTACACAACCTGTCCTACCAGCCCATATTGACGGCTAGGGGTAACAATTAGTTTCGGGTTGGTATCACCTAACCTGTGACCCATCTAATTAGTTGTGTATAAAAAACTCAACCATAGCTCAGACACACCTAACCCATGTCACCTGACATGATATTTGCAACCTGTATATCTAAACAAGTCAAAAGGTTTGACGGCTTGTATATGGGTTGGTTAGCTAAACAGATTGTAATCGGGTTGTGAATTCGTTGGCATGTTGAACTTATAATTTATAATAGTTTATTAACTTAATTATAGTTTTTAAACGGGTTGGTGGTCAACTTATTTATCCACAACTCGAAAACGATTCGTTCATCAAACGGGTTAGATAATCATTTTTCCATTTCGTGTCGTGTCGGGCTATTGCCTACATCTCTATGCATATATGAATGCGTGAATGTTTCACATCTCAAACACCGACTTAATTCTCTTGATATGTAAAAATAGGGAAAAAATGATAGCTGAACTCCTAGCTTGTGGTGCATCCGCTAGAGCAGTTACCGACCCAAGTCAACTTGACCCAACTGGCCAAACCCCAGCTTCTATAGCTGCTACATGTGGACACAAAGGACTTGCAGGTTATCTCTCAGAAGTCTCTCTAACTAGCCATCCATCTCTCCAGCAACAACAAACAGAACTTTCTAGAAGCTCTGCTGATATCGAAGCTGAAACGGCAGCAGTAAACGGTATCTCAAAGCTAAATCTCGTTACCAATGATGATCTTTCTCTTAAGGATACTTTAGCTGCTGTAAGGAATGCAACCCAGGCTGCTGCACGTATACAATCTGCTTTTAGGGCTCATTCTTTTAGGAAGAGACGACAAAATGAATCTTATGTTAGTGGAGATGAGTATGGTATACTTTTAAGTGACATTGAAGGACTTTCTGCGGTTTCAAAGTTGACTTTTAGAAATGGAAACTATAACAATGCGGCTTTGTCTATCCAGAAGAAATATAGAGCGTGGAAAGGCCGTAAGGACTTCCTCGCACTTCGCCAGAAAGTAGTCAAAATACAGGTCTTTCTCTTTGTCTCTCTCTCTTGGGCAGGTTGGGTAGCTAGTCAAAACGGGTGTGGGTTGAAATGGCATATCTAAAAGTAAGGTCGAAACGGATGGGGTGAGTTGTTTCACCACAAATACTGTTTGTTTTTTATCATTAGTGCGTCAATTATGACTAGAAAAACAACTAAATCTTTGAATGAAACTATCTAAGTCGAGATTTAGATTAAGAAGTAAAGTTGGATGAGTTTCTAACCATTTGACCAATTCCCCCTTTAGCTAATCATTTTTTATTTTTCTTCTATCTATTCTCAATTTTTTGGGTGTTTGGCAGGCTCATGTAAGAGGTCATCAAGTAAGGAATAACTATAAGGTTTTCTGCTGGGCGGTTGGTGTAGTTGAGAAGGTTGTGCTGAGATGGCGTCGTAAGGGAGTAGGTTTGCGGGGTTTCAAACAAGAGTTAGCAGCCCTTGATGAAAATGAAGATGAAGATATTGTCAAAGTGTTCCGGAAGGAAAAGGTGGATGTTTCTATTGATGAAGCTGTTTCACGGGTGCTTTCCATGGTGGACTCCCAACCGGCCCGCCAGCAATACCGCCGTATGCTTCAAAAATACCGACAAGCCAAGGTGCACTCTCTTTATGTGAAAGAAAAATATCAATATACTGTATACTTTTTAGTCTTCTACAACTAGTTACTTGTGTAATGATGTGATAAATACAACCATTAGAATTGGTAAGATGGCCGGGTCAAAAGGGTTCAGGTTGATATGAATCTTTTTAGTACCAACTGAAACGGGGTGTATCTGTTTGACCCAAAATAACTTTTTCGTTTTTTAACAAATTATTTACCTGATGCAACAGTAATGAATAAAACTTCAGGGTTCCCCTTTTAGCTAAAAACTTCTACTTGACGCGTTTGATATCAAGTATAACCCAAATTGACCCGTTCATTTGTAAATGGGTCAGTATTCCCACCCACACCCATGTCAATAATGCATCATATGAGATTTATTATGTATATGTAATTCTTTAGAAGTGGCATAATTGGTGGGGTGGTTAACGGGTAACTTCTTAAAACACAACCCGAAGTGAGGTGGGGTGGTCAGGTTGACTTGCCAATGCATTTAGTCTTTTTTTTTTTAATTATATAGGTAACGATATACTAAACATGATTTGGAAACATTATTAGAATAATAATCCAATATATTTTAATAGGACAAATTTGATAGTTGCATGCAATTAACAACAGTTAGGCTGACTTTCAACCTAATAGCTAGGGTTGTAAACGAGCATAACGTTTAGTGAAACGTTCGTCACCCGTTTGATGGAAAATTAGTTTATTTATCAAACAAACTAATATGAACAACATTCTATGATCTTTTAGTTAATTGTGTAAACATGAGCAAGCATCTCGTTTTTTTAGTTATCTTTGTACACGCTTGGTAAATTGTTAAACGAACATGAAATAAAAATTGTTTGTTTAAGTGTTTCTGCTGTTTGTTTATGAGTTAAATCTAAATGAACTAGACGAACAAGAAAACATGTCCGTCTAAGTGTTCAATGTTCATTCGTTTAAATTTAACTGAACAAAACACAAACAAGAAAACTTGTTCGTTTAAGTGTTTGTGTTTCTTCTTTTGTTTAGTTAAATTTATAATGAAACATGAGCAAGAAAATATGTGTGTGCTAGTTAGGTTAAACTTAAGCGAACGAACACGTCAGTTTGCCTATATTACACTATTTAACCAATTGGTGACAAAATATAACTTGAGTCAGCCTATTTTTAGACCTCTTGTCTTCTATATTTTTCGGCAATCTGTGTCTTCAGTTTTCGTTCTTGGTGGTTTATAATGCAGGCTGAACGTGAAGTTATCGAAGCAGCCTCAGCTTCTCAAGGTGATGTGATGAATATGTAGAAAACTATTATAATAATTATTATTAATGCCTAACTTATATCGAGTGTTTAAGGGGTGGGTCTTGGAGCAACGGTAAGGTTGTTGCCATATGATCCTGAGTTGTGGAAACAACCTCTAGAAAAAAGGCAGGGTATGGATGCTTACATCACGCCCAAGTGGCCTGACCACCCGGACCCCACGCATATGGGAGCACCGTGCACTTGGTTTGCCCTAACCAATATTGTATTTGTGTATATATAGACATTGACTTTAGTTTGCTTTGGTATTAGATATTTTGCAAGTCTGTAAGTAACTTAAATAACATTTTTTTATCTCCATTGCTTGTTTGCTATCTGAATAGCTAATTCGTGGTTAGCTATGCTCTTGTTTCAACCTTTGTTAAATTGTGTTTTTAGTCCATTTAATATTGGATTAGGTCAGTCCGAAGACATATTGGTAAGAGCTAGAAAAGTGGGTGGTGTTACAAAAACGAACCTACTGATGATAAACATAGAAACTCTGTTAGAAGCCGACCCGAGGTTCCCCTTTCGACAGTCTAGGATATATGATTGTTATCATGTTTCTGTGTAATGTATGTATAGAAGTTTAGGGAGGCTACTAAAGGAATATATAGGGTCTCTCTCTTACACAAAGGTGATGGCAAAAAGGAGAAAAACTGAATGTTAAATTAAATGTGTGAATGTGTTGTTCAGATACGAGCCTTCAGAGGTTTACACCAACAATCCAACACGACCCATTTTTCAGGTTGCATATATCTCTGGTAGAGTAGGCTTGTTCAAGAGCCGAGCCAGAGCATCCTTAAACTCGGCACGAATAGTAAAGTGAGTTAGCTTAGCTTGACTCGGTTTTGAAGTTAAGCTAAAAGCTCTAGCTCGGTGCAATTGAAACCAAAGGCAGCTTAACTTGGTTCAGCTTAACTTGGTTTTCAAAAAAACTCGGACAGATTAGCCTGGTTATATCCTTAGAATTTAAAAGAAAAAAAAAGGTTTTGATGGAATTAGGCCAGATTTCGGCTGGTTATATTTTTAGAATTTAAAAGAGAAGGTTTTGATGCAAATTTAGACAATAACAACGGACGGTCAGGCTTAAAAGATTAAGTAACTTTTACTTGAGCTAATAAAATGTCAAAAGTTGTGGTTCATTTAGCCAAAAGTTGTTATATTTTTAGAATTTAAAAGATAAGGTTTTGATGCAAATTTAGACAATAATAACGGACAGTCAGGCTTAAAAGATTAAATAACTTTTACTTGAGCTAATAAAATGTCAAAAGTTGTGGTTCATTTAGGCAAGCCCGCGAGCGAGCCCTGGTTCGAGCTCAGCCCAGGTACAAACCAAACAATTTCGAGCGATACGAGCTCTAAAGTTACAAGCTTTTTAAGTAGTTTTATAGCAAAACTACATACATGAGCCACAACCGCACATTCAAAAAGACACTTACATGAACTCACTTATATACATATACACAAATTTACCAAAGTATATACTTCGAAATATATTACTATATTACATGTAACCGTATTTATTTTTGAAGTTACAACGATATATACCACCACGATGCATTCCTTTTGCCCGCTTGTCAGGATGCATCAAGTAATGCAAACTAAACAGCAGAAACCGAAAAAGACCCAAGTTGGGAGTTGACCAAAAAAGTCAACTATCAACCTGTTCCATCTTCTGAAACATAGATCAAAATCTACAATGGAGGCAGATAAATGGATTTCTGTAATCTAAACTCGCTCTACAAGAACATATTTCCACTGATATATGACTTTGTATGTACATTATATCGTCACCATAACTAGTTTCCTGAAATGAAGGTGGTTAAAAAATTAGCCACCAAAGACAATGATATAAAATATAAATTATAGATTATAAAAATAGCTTAAACTGAAGCAGGAACCAAATACATCCTATATTGCTGGTTCGGAAAGTTACATAAACTATGTAATGATCTAATTTTGTGATCTGAGATAACCAACTAGTCATTTTATTTAAAATAAAAATAAAAAAAATAAAAATAAAAACACAAGAGGAACACAGAAAACAATCTTTCTATTTAACCCAACTTGACCAGAACCAATTTGACCTGAACCAAAAATGAAACCATTTTGACATAAACCCCATCGGGTGGTCCAGCCGGACCAGCCCGCCCATTTTGCCACTTTGAAATGAGTGAGATTATACTTAGGTACGTATTTTTTGGGACATAGGGGAGTATCCAATAATTAAATTTTGATGATGATAATTACGAAACTTACCCTTGACTCCCTTGTGAAGAATCTGAACCCTGTTTCCAAATCGCCTCAAAAAACAGGCACGGTTTGGTTAGTTTTTTTGTCGGGTCCGGGCTTCAACTAGCCTATAAGAAAAACCGAGAAACTTCTTGATAAAGTTGATTAGCTTCAAATGGTTTAGATACATAGCCATCCATTCCATATTTGCTACATTCTTCATGTGTAGCTTGAATTACATCAGCAGTCATGGCTAAAATTGGTACATGCCAATTTGAAATATGACTATTAATGGTGCGTTCCATTTCGCGGATCTTTTGTGTTGCTTCAAACCTGCAATTAAAGAGAGACGGTGTGGGATATGTCAAATGTCTAAAATACCCTTTGATCGAAAGACAAAGTAAAGGAATCTTGTAGAGCAATATATGTCACAAACAATCAAGAATCTCTAGGTACTACTAGTGTGCAAAAATGTAACTTTGAAGTGAAATGTGGCTAAGATTCTATTTATTTCAAGACATTTTGAAAACTTTCATATGAATGGGTTGAGTTTTTTGGTGAACTGAGGGGATTTCTAACTTCTATAAAATAAAATAAAATAACAATAAAAATGCTAGAATAAAGTTCTTGAATTCAGACTCAAAAGTCATGAACTTGACCTTAAAAAGGTAAGAATGTACCTTTGATCCAATTTATAACCAATCTTATGACTCAAATACCCATGTTTTAAGCAGTTTGACTTCTTAAGCCAAATCGACACTCTTTTTATAGATAATTTTTTACACCGTAAAATGTCCTTCGATCCAGACATGAAAAGTCGAAAATTTTGACCCAAGAAAGTCAAACTGGATCTTCTTTAATCTATAACCAACTTTATGCATCAAAATTTCATATTTTAGACAGCTTTTACGAACAATTCTACACTCCAATAAGCTAGAATTTGATTTTAACATGAAAAGTCATGAATCTAACCCAAAAGTCAAAATGAACACCATCTTTTCATAACTAGTCAAATATGATCATACAATAATAAAATTTTAGAATAAAAAGATATAATTTTATTATTCTTACCCGTCCATTTCCGGCATCTGAATATCCATAAAACAAGCATCAAACGAATGAGGCGGTTCTAACAGTGAAATAGCCTTCCTTCCACTATCGGCACACACAACTTCCGCCCCATATTTCTTTAGAGCACCCGCAGCAACTCGAAGATTTACAATATTATCATCAACCACTAATATTTTCCGCCCAATTAATAGTTTGGACAAAGATAACTTTGGGATTTCTCCATTTCTAGCATTATCTTTATTACCACCCATTGTCCGTTGTAATGAGCCCGCCAACATGCTCACCCTTAAGGGTTTGGTTATGACAGGTGGCGAAGTGACACCATTACTTTGGCGGGACCCGCCGATTGAATTCGTTAAAAGAAACAACTTTGGGGGAATCTTGAGATCCAAGTTTCTTAATTTATAAACAAAAACTAATGAGTTACTTAAATCTTGATCCCAAACTTCCTCTTCAACTAACACCAGGTGGACGGTTTGACTTTTGGTCAACAATGACAACATGCCGGTCAAACTAGGGACGATTTTCACATGCATTCCTAGCCGTTGGATATGATATTTTGATACCTCGGCTCGTATGGGCTTTGGGTCAACCACAATGGCTAGCATGTTGTAGAACAATGACTTTGATTTTATATGACCATTGATTTGCTGCTCCTTTGGATTTGAAAAAACAGCGGTGAAAGAAAAAGTTGACCCAATTTTTGGGATGCTATTGAACCAAATCTCACCGTTCATTAGGTTGACCAAACATTTGCTGATGCTTAGACCGATGCCAGTTCCTCCATGAATACGAGAAATCGAAGGGCCCACTTGCATAAAAGGTGTAAAGATTCTTGGTTGTGCATCTAGAGGAATTCCCACACCTGTATCTTCAACCGATACGATCAAAGTTATGGATTCAGACGGGCCAACCACAGGTCTAAACCCTTCCCGACTTCGGTTTCTATGAGCTACAGGTAGTCCACTCAATGTGTGTTTCGATGACGACTCGGTTTCTACATCTATTGACTCCATAACTTCCTCAAAAAGGTGCACCGTAACAAAGATGTGCCCTTTCTCGGTGAACTATAGCCATTAAAACAACAATGTAAGTCAACTATAACTAGCATTATGTGACAATTTCAATTGTTACTTAATGGGTCGATTTAGGTTATGTTTTATCTCTAAGGGACACATGGATCAAATCCAAAGAACATTAAAAGGAAACGGGTCAAACGGGTTGAAAGTCCTTCAAAGTGGATATTTTGAATACAACTTCCTAAACCGGCTTATGAAAACAATTAGATAAATAGTGTAATATTTCAATCATATTTAACATATTAATTACTATTAAGATGACATATTTCAAGGGTCATTTCAACCCATTCAAGTGAAAATGGGTCAACTTAGGTTCTATTTTATTGCTTAGGGGTCAAAGTAATCAAATTGGTATATCTACCTAAAAAAGGTCAAACAGGTTAAAAGTCACACATGGTTACTAATAGAAATCAAAGCTGGGAAGGGTTTAAACATGTGGTTGGCCTGTCTGAATCCATAACTTTGATCGTATCGGTTGAAGATACAGGTATGGGAATCCCTCTAGATGCACAACCAAGAATCTTTACACCTTTTATGCAAGTGAGCCCCTCGATTTCCCATATTCATGGAGGAAGAGGCATCAGTCTAAGCATCAGCAAATGTTAGTCTAAGCATCAGCAAATGTTTGGTCAACCTAATGAACGGTGAGATTTGGTTCAATAGCATCCCAAAAATTGGGTCAACGTTTTCTTTCACCATTGTTTTTTCAAATCCAAATGAGCAGCAAATCAACGGTCATATAAAGTCAAAGTCATTGTTCTGCAACATGCTAGCCATCGTGGTTGACCTGAAGCTCGTACGAGTCAAGGTATCAAAATAACACATCCAACGGCTAGGAATGCATGTGGAAATCGTCCCAGTTTGACCAGCATGATGTCATTGTTGATCCCAAACTTCCTCTTCAACTAACACCAGGTGGACGGTTTGACTTCCGTTGGTCAACAATGACAACATGCTGGTCAAACTAGGGACGATTTCCACATGCATTCCTAGCCGTTGGATGTGATATTTTGATACCTTGACTCGTACGAGCTTCGGGTCAACCACGATGGCTAGCATGTTGCAGAACAATGACTTTGACTTTATATGACCTTTTTTTGCTCCTCATTTAGATTTGAAAAAAACAGCGGTGAAAGAAAAAGTTGACCCAACTTTTGGGATGCTATTGAACCAAATCTCACCGTTCATTAGGTTGACCAAACATTTGCTGATGCTTAGACCGATGCCAGTTCCTCTATGAATACGGGAAATCGAGGGGCCCACTTGCATAAAAGGTGTAAAGATTCTTGGGTGTGCATCTAGAGGGATTCCCACACCTGTATCTTTAACCGATACGATCAAAGTTATGGATTCAGACGGGCCAACCACAGGTCTAAACCCTTCCCAGCTTCGGTTTCTATGAAAAAAGGTGTCAACGCAACCTATTTTGACCCATTATTTAACCTACCCATTTTGCCACTTATACATTATAGAAAAACAATGTGTGTCTGTGTATATCCTACCTTAATAGAGTTACCCATGAGATTTGTGATAATTTGACGAAATCGTCCTGGATCACCAACTAAAGTTTCCGAGACCTTCTCAGATACGTAGGCTGCCAACTATCATTACCCAAAATAGCAAAAGGAATATATGTCAAACCACAATCAATTAAGGCTCATTTATAACAGAAAAGATTATGTAAATATGTAAAATCCTTACCTCAATTCCCTTTTCTTGAGATTTCCCTGCAAATAAAGACAATACATCATCTAAAATAGTCCGAAGCTCGAATCGAACAGCCTCAAGCTCGAGTTTTCCAGATTCAATTTTAGCTTGATCAAGAACAGCATTTATTAGTGAAACAAGAGCTTTTCCACTAGCTTGAGCCGTTCTAACATAATCTTGTTGTGTTACATCAAGAACAGTGTCCATAAGCATATCCAGCATCCCTTTATTTTGAGAAAAAAGAAACAAGAAAACCTGTGAGTTAAATTCTGAGAAAAATTCAAGAAATGTTTAGGAAAAAGGGCAAAATATATAAAAACAGTAACAGTTAATGAAGTTTACAAAATTTATCATATGAGATAATCAACTGTTTTTGTTCAAATTAAGGTAACCTGATTTCAAGAATTACCAAAAAAGTTTAACTTCAAATTTTTCATCAAAACGTTCGAATTTAACAAAAAAAAAAGGCTTTTTGGATGATTAGGTCCTAAACTTTATTAAAAGGACTTATTTGTTCAATTTAAAAAGACTAGGTATTTAATCATGCAAAAATAAAGTCCAAGGATTTATTTGAGCTTAGCAAAAGTCTATCGGGCTTTGTTGACAATTACCCCAGAAGTAATTGAAAGTTTATTACATTAAATTGAGCAAACAAGTAGATTCTAATGTGCCCATAGTTTGCTACCTCTTTGTGCATTTAACCCTTTAAAAAGTTATGAATTAACTTACCAAGAACACCATTCATTGGGGTTCTAATTTCATGCGATACAGTAGCAAGGAACTACAATAAACAGAAATGTAACAAATAGTTAGGATTATTAGTAATCAAGTAATCTAGGACAAGGTTAAACGAGAAATACCTGAGATTTTGCCAAGTCGGCATCCTCTGCATGTTTTTTGAGCTCTGACATTTCGTGAAAATCATCTTCGACTTTTGCTATTCTATTTACAGTTGCATGAATGATATGCCCAACAAGCAAAGTAATAACAAATATACCAATTGAAATTGATATTGCCAAGACTTGCCACGGGGGTTTTTGTTTAAATCTGCATCACCAAAATAAAATTAATGCTCCACACATCCAACTTTATATGAACGTCCCTGTTTTAAAACCTTGTGGCACACATAAATGTAAATATAAAGATTATTGAAGTAATAATCACCTGCAACGCATCTCATGCTTTCTTGATGGGTCACCAAAGCTAAGAGGACTAACATGTTGCAAACCAGTGTCCAAAACTTCGGTACCATACATACTAATAGGGTTCGATATATTAGTTGTATCGAAAACATTCACATAAATGGTTTGCTTGCTTGCAAGTTGTTGAAGCAACTTCTCCACCAATGATCTGATATCAAACACCCCACCAAGGTACCTGATTTTGAGAAAAAGTCAACAATAAATTACTAGGTCTCACAAATTGTCCCCTATTATTTACATAATCTATTAAAAGTATGAAACATAAAGATTTTACCCATCAGTTGCTCTGATTCTTTCCTCTGGAGTAGCATTACAAGGTAAATCTCGATTATAAACAGCAAAGGTCAAGATAACTCCGAGACGGTTTGACTTTATAAGATCCAAAGGAGCTGTAAGAACCCCTTTTCCTAATGCTCTTGCACGCAGCACGTTTTCACGATCTTCCTGTTGATCATAACACAGTAACAAAATACAAATGATTTCTGGTGTTTGGGTCTGTGAAATTGATTCTGTTTATTTGACTATTTAGGAGTCCAGTGATTTTTTGAAAGATTAGTTTACGAGTCACTGTTATGTGTGAATAAATGACCGCACATAACCGCTCTTAAAACCAACCTTTATATTTTTTATAGATAATATATTATATATCATAAAACTTTTGTTACAATTCCTTTTAAATAACATAACACCTTCCCTCATTCTCCTTTATAAAGTATCATGTTTGCTGATTTTTATTATTTAACCCAAATATAATTGGATTACTCAACTAAAACAAGCTTGAAACAGTCAACGTCCAAAGTTGGCAGTTAACCGAATTAACCAAACCATCTTTTTCAATAACCAAATTAAGCAAACCGCTTATAACCACGACAGAACATATATGAAAATCTAAGACCAAAATGTCAGTTATTGGTTTGGTTTTAACCCATGATTTTCTATCACAACTACAAACAACAAGAGCACATTCAAACACCATCTCTTACAACCCGTTTTGTTAGTGATTACTTGATTCTGAATTCTGATTATTCAAGATCACATCATCACTTCCAAAACGTAAAAAACACCCGTTAAGACTTAAGATATTAATATACCTTCCCGGTCAACATATCAAGAGAAATCACATGAGCAACAGTATCTTGTGCAAAGATAACCGGGGCGTATTCTGGTTGAATTGGTGAGGGCTCGAGTTCTGCAGGGTTATATTTGTCTTTACTAACTGGGGTCATCTTCTTTATGGTCCATCCTTGTTGTTTCTCAAATTGTTCTCTTTCTGAATGAAGTACCCTTACTGCATATGCCACACCACTTGTTAGTGGTCTCTCAAAAGCAGTCCGTTCCGTGTACTTTGCGAACGTCTCCTGTTAATTCCACAAATTTTGTCCGGTTACAAACACTAATCCATAAAAAATAACCGGATTTGTCCGGTTCACGCTTCGACGACAACAAAAAGAATTCTAAAAATTTGAGTAACTAAAAAACCCTGATCCGACTAACCACGCAATTAAGCACTACAAAATGAGAAGCTTCCATTTTTATGGAAAAAGAGAGAAGTAAAATATAAAGGAACATGAAGGCATATAATTTTTAACGCTCAAGTACCTATGGCACACCTATGACTAAATTGTCAAACTGTGAAACCAAACTCTAGAAAATAAACCAAATTTGTTCATTCCTTTTTTTATAGAAAAACAACAAAAAAGAATTCAAAAGGTCTTGTAACTACAAAGCCCCAACTAGATTTAGAACACAATTAAGCACTACAAACAAAAAGTTTCCATTTAGTGGAAAAAAACAAAGTGTCTGATAGATTGCTTAATTTCACTAGATTATCTGATTATGAACCCTAACTCCACAAAATAAACTAAATTTGTTCATTTCTTTTCTAAATACAGCAAATGGTGAATAAAAAGATTGAGCAGCTGGAATACCACCCAACTAGATTTAGAGCACAATTAAGCACTATAAGTCTACAAACAAAAAGTTTCCATTTTTAGTAGAAAAATCAAAGTGCTAGATACTAATCAAAGTGCTAGATACTATGAACCCTAATTCTACAAAGTTAACCAAATTTGTCGATTTCCCTTAAAAACAATAAAAGGAATTCAAAATTATTGAGCAAGTGGAAACCCCCAATTGGATTAAGAACACAATTAAGCACTACAAACAAAAAGTTACCATTTTTATAGAAAAAACAGAATGCCTGATAGATTGCTTAACTACCTTAAATTATTATTCTGATCATGAACCCTAACTCTACAAACTAAACCAAATTTGTTCATTCTTTTTTTCTAAAACAAAAAGACTCCAAAACATTAAAAGACCTCCCCACCCCCCACCCCACCCAATTGGATTTAGAACACAGTTAATCACTACAACCAAAAAAGTTCCAATTTTTATATAAAAACAGAATTGTACCTGATCAATTGCAGAATGGTTTTTGGCATGGTGGAAAGTTGAGATCAAGATAGACATAGCTTGAACATGATTCATACTAACATTAAACTGATCTTGAAGCATTCTAGCCCTTTCATCACACATGTTTGCTAATGTTTCTTTTCTTTTCTCTAAAGCTTGAGATCTCAAATACAAAAAGACCCACAAAGAAATAATTGTACCTAATACAATCAACAAAATCAAAAGCTTCCTCCACCATGTTTTCCTAATTTTTCTTGAACCAATATGCTGATAATAATGATGGATCATAGAAGTGTATCTTGAGAAGATCCCAACAAATTTCACCCAAATATTGCCACTTTTATCTGGCTTCATTTCTACACTACTAATCAAGCAATTCACTGAGATCACTCATCCACAGAAGTAAACCAAGATTAAAGATTGTAAATTCTTGAACAGTGTATATGTGTAGATATGAAAAGGGTTCCACTTAACAGCTGGTTTCTATTTTCTGAAGAATATATACAAATAAATATAAATATAATTAAGAGAATAAAATAAGAGAAAAACAAAAAGGTGACCTTATAAACGGTACAAGCTACTTCTAAAACTCAAAAAAAAAAAAAAAAAAAAAAAGACTGATTATTCTATCTTATTGAAACCCTAAATTTTGAGAAATTGACAAGGGGTACATGATAAGAGAATCAAGATTCGAAAGGGGGAATATGCATTATGTTCTCCTGTTCAGCTACCAACTGTAAAACCCAGATGGAGGAATCACTTATCAGCAAAAAGAAAGATTCTTTGGAGTGTACTTAATCAAAATCAAGAAAATTAAGAACAATCCAGATGAGAAAAGAGGGTTTAACCCTAATTAACGAATTGGGGGTGCTAATTTGCTAAATTGGTGTAATTATGAGATAAAAACTAACAAACGTGGGTAGTTATTTGAAGGGTTTGACTTGAGATCTTGAGTGAGAGTAATCAATAAGTGCAGAGGGAAAATGATCGAGGAGAGAGAGAGAGAGAAGGGGTGTGTGTCAGTGTGTGTGTGTGAGAGAGAGAGAGGGAGAGAGTTGCAAAATGCAAAGCATCTGTAAAAGCCGAGAGGAGAAGAATATGGTTGTAAGGGGAGGCGGTATGGTGAGGGTTACCGCCCCCGGTTCCAAAGAGAGCCGGCCGGCTCCACCCGGCAACCATACCGCCAAGGGCGGCTGCCCCATGGCTCCCCATTTTGTTTCTTGTCCGGTTCCTCCATGCCGTCGAGAGCCGGCTATTTTCTAGCCGTTATTTGACCGTTGAGCCTAACGGCTCTTTACCCTTTTTTTTTTTTCTAATTTACTATATATACAAACCCAAATATTTTAAAAACCACACTCTACTCCTATTTCATTTCCAATTCTCTCTACCAATTTTTTTATAAAATGAGTTATTACGATGAGGCCGACTTTATTCCACCACCCGAGATTGGGACTTCGTCAAGCAGCTCCGATGGTTCGTACGAGGACGCGATGAATTACCTTAACCTATGTGTTAACGTCATCCAACAAGAAGAACAAGAAGAACAAGAAGAGGTTTCCGCTCCTAAACGGAGGAGAAGTATTTATCGTGATCGTGAAAACGGTCACCAACGATTGGTGGAGCTTTATTTTGCCGAAAATCCCCGTTACCACGAGGGGATTTTTAAAGACCGATTCCGTATGTCTAAACGGTTATTTTTGAAGATTGTTGACGACATCACAAACAACTTTCCGTGGTTCACACCCCGTTTGGACGCGGCGAAGAGAGAAAGTTTCACGCCTTTACAAAAGTGCACGGTGGCTATTCGTCAACTCGCATACGGTAACGTTCCTGACGAATATGATGAATCTTTAGATTTTTCTGAAAGAACTGCACGTGAATGCCTACACTATTTTTGTGACGCCGTAATTAAGCTTTACAAAGATGAATTTTTGCGTGCACCTACTAGCCACGATATCACTCTTTTATATAATGCCCATTTAGAAAAGCATGGTATTCCGGGTATGATAGGTAGTATCGATTGTACTCATTGGGAGTGGAGAAATTGTCCTAGAAAGTATAGGGCACAATATCATCGTGGCGATCATAAAAAGCCAACAATTTCACTCGAGGCGGTTGCCTCCCAAGATATGTGGTTTTGGCATGCGTTCTTTGGTGTTGCAGGTTCAAACAACGACATCAACGTGCTTAATCAGTCACCTTTGTTCAACAATGAGATGCATGGAGTTGCACCTAGAATGCCATTTGTTTGTAACGGTCGAGAGTACAAACGTGGATATTACCTTGCGGATGGCATATATCCCCCTTGGTCGGTCTTTGTGAAGGCATTTCCACATCCTTATGAGATTAAAGAGAAGAAAATGAAGAAGATACAAGAGGGGGCTAGAAAAGACGTCGAGAGAGCGTTTGGTCGGATAAAGGAAAAGTGGGCAATAGTGGATCGAAAGGGTCGTCCAATAAAAAAAAAGCTAATGGAGAACATTATGTACACGGTCATCATTCTACACAACATGACTCTCAAAGACAATGGCCTTGCTATATCACCGGTCCACATTCGAGATCCGCCAGTTAACCGGGTTCTTGACCCGAATGTTATTTTCGAATTGCGAGATAGTGAGACTCATTTTAAACTCAGATTCGATATCACCGAGCACATCCAAAACACAATGGATGTGTTTTTAACCGAGGAGGAGGTGAACGCAAATCCTCAACCCTAGATTTGTTTTTTTTTTTTTAATAAAAGTTGTAATTTTTTTTTTTAGTGAATGTTTTGTAAGTTGTAATTTTATTTTTGTTTTAATGAATATTTTGTTTTAATGAATATTGTTTACTTCAATTGTATTCGTAATGCTAGTGTTTGTTTTTTTATATAAAAGTTGTTTGTTTATTAAAAGTTGTTAAAAATCAAAAAAAAAAAAAATTAATTTTTCGGTGGCTTCTCCAAGCCACAAGGCAACCATACCTTGTGGTGTGGCTTGACAAGGCTTCAAAAACATGAAAAATGAGTTGGCACATGATGATTGGTTGGGGAGCATGGCTCCTTGAAGCCACAAGGCAACCATACCCCCTCCCCTAAAAATGTCCTCTAGCACACACTCCATTATCTCTATCCATACCATCCATCGTCCAAACTATTCCAAGATTATTTTTTCTGTAAATTATTGTTTGTTTTATTAAAATAATACTATAGTAAGTAATGATGACATATGAATGAGAAATAATTTTGGTTCAAACAAACACTTTAAATAGTCTAAATTTTATTGTCACAAACTTTAACCAGAATTCTCATTAAAATCTATATCTTTATCTTAAAACATTCACACCTGTTTTTCATTTTTATCTATATATTTATAACTAAAAAGTATTATTTTTATCTCATAGTTTTAATATTTTTATATCTTTTTTCATTATATTTTATCTCTTTCACTCACAGACACTTTAAAAAGATATTTAAAACATAGAGAATCTACAGTGCTTTTTTAAATATATGAATGAATAGAAAAGTTTTCATGTAAGATTGTAGTTTAAGTACACCTAAGACCCATCAAGGAATTCCCATCTGAACAATGTTTATCTAGCATTTGTTTCAACCGAGTATGGGCCACCAACAAAGCTTGCCTCGATACTTGGATAATCGCCTCACAATCTCCACAACCTTAGAGTCATGAGGAATATATGGAACATGTAAGGGTGGTGGACAACCTTATAATGCTTCAAAATGCGTGGTACAAATAAAAGTATGATAGTTCGTATTATACCACCATTCCGGCAATGACAATCATTTGGACTATGAAGTAGGATGTTCGAAGGTCATACTTTTGAGATAAGCTTCCAAACATATGTTAACCATCTTCGTTTATCTATCTGTTTGAGGATGGTATGTAGTTGACAAGGTAAGAGTCGCCCCTTGAATACAAGTGCATTCATGGTGGAAGATCATCTATGCAACTTATAAACATTATCAATGAAAGCTTGAGAGCAGTTGTAAATGGATGAAAATGTGGAATAAAGTGCACATGTTTGGTAAGACAATCAACTACCACAAATATCACATCCTTACTATAGACTTAGGCAATCCGGATATGAAATCCATATTAATATCAGAAAGTATGAATGAAGGAATAGGCAATGGCTGAAGTAACCCAGCAGTAGCAACGGTTTCTGGCTTCGTTCTCTGACACACACAAGTACGTATAAAAGTTCTAATGTCTTTAGATTGGCCTTTCCAATAGAAAACCCCCTTCACCCTCTAATGGGTTGCACGTACTCCTGAATGTCGACCAATAGATGAGTCATAACACAATGAAATGATATATTTCCTTATTACTTGTTCACAGCCAATGACCACCTTATTATTTCTCTTCAAATAGCCATCGTGCCATGCAAAGTTTGAAACTAGATGACCTTGTTGCGGTTTATCCATAATACGTTTCAAGGACACATCAAGTTCCCAACTTTTCTTAATCATTGCTAACAACAAAGATTTAAAAGAAGACATTACCATATTAAAGATAGAAGAACCTTGAACCCTTGATAATGCATCAACAGCTCTAGTGTTCTCCATGTCTTTTTTTATAATGAATTTCATAGTTATAACCCGTATGTTTTACCAACCAGGAATGTTGCAAAGGGATAGTGATTTTTTTCAAACAAGTAATTAAGAGTTATTTTTATCGGTTTAATAATGAACTTGCTCATAATCAGATAGTAAAAACACTACTTAATGGCAAATAGAATATCATGCAACTCTTTTTCATAAATTGAGATAGATTGTTGCTTAGGAGATAAAGATTTGCTAATAAATGCCAAAGGGTGTTGAGATTGAATGAGAACAACACTAATACCTAAAGATGAAACATCAGTTTTAACTACAAAGATATCCTTAAAATTAGGTAGTGTAAGGACATGTTGTGGCTTAAAGCATACTTTAATTGGTTAAAGGTTGCTTGTGAGTTAGCTGAGTAGTGCCATCCATCCTTCTTTAAAAGTCCAGTTAAGGGTTTAGCAATGATGCCAAATAACCTTATGAACCTCCTATAATAACCAGCAACGCCTAAAAACCATCTTAACTACTTGAGATGAACAAGAGTAGGCCATTGAATAATAGCTTCAATCTTTACAGGATGAAAAGGAACACCTTCTCTACTAATCACATGGCCTAAGCCCTATCACTACCAAATGAGCACTTAGATTTCTTAGCATACAATTGACTGCCCCTTAAAGTTTCTAGTAATAACTGTAAATGAGTAAAATATTGTTGTAAATGAGAACAATAGACTAAATATCATCAAAGAAAACAAGAACAAACTTTCTCAAAAACTGTTTGAAAGTGTTATTCATGGGGGGCTTGAGATGGTAATGAGCTATAAAGTCAGATCGATGTTATGAGTGGAAAAGTGAATGAATGTTACCTTGGCCTATCACTTCTATTTATACCATCTATCTGCCGAGCCCTGCTTCCCTTGTGATATCTAACTATACTATGTATAAATGCGGGTTAAGAATGTGGTTAACCTTGCCTCATTTCCCACCTATCCAGCTGACATGTGTCACATTAGTCGTCGCCACTCCTATTCTAGCTTAAGATACTTACTAAGAGTCTGGAGCCCTTGTTTTTATCATTGGGTGAATGAGTCCCTTCCGCCATGGCGACTTCCTTTGTTAACCCTTGGCCCTTCTAGACGGGGATGGGTCTTAAGGAAGCCCTTCTGGGGTATATCCCATCAATCCGGTTGTTGTATGCTTTGCATCTGGACCTCGTGATCTAGACCAACCTCCAAATCCAGATCTTTCATGGAAGCTTTCTTCAGATCTACGTAATTTGTGAATGATTTGCTCACCAATTCATGTTGAGAGGGGCGGTGTCACACCCCGAGAAAATGACTAAATGTGGGCATGTGACTGATTTGGCATCATGGTCATGGTTATGAATGATGACGTCTAATGAACATTTAATTAAACCATTTGTCTTCTGAAAATGTAAGTTTCAAACATTTAAATTAAACATCTAAAACGTGGCAGCGGAAATAGAGTAGTGGTTACATGTTAAGTTTTCCAAAAGACAAGTCATGAGATTTATAAACATAACTACCCTAAGGCGTAATGCGTCTAAATCTCCAAAATGAAATGCATGAACACACAGCAGGCAGACCATGATATGACAAGCAGGATCACAACAGAAAAACATGGAGTTGCAGTCTTTAATCACCTGAGAATTCAAGAATAAAAAGAGTCAACAGAATTGTTGGTGAGTTTCACAGGTTTAATGACACTGAACTGTTTGAAAACATGTTTGAAAAATGTGTCGCTTGTCTTAATATTAGTTTGTTGACACTGTTGTTGTAAAGATCAAACATGAACCTTGAATTCAAAACTAACTGTTTACCCACTCCTGATGTTCTTCCCCAAGAGCACCGAATGACAAAAATAACAAATGTACCCCTTGACTATAACCATGGAGTCATGACTGGAGCGACCAAGTCAGAGTAGGGTCGTCAACCCAAATAGATCTATTCACAAGCTATCGTTTCGAATGAACTAATTGAATCCAATTAATAGTGGGACTTAGGCATATAACATGAATCAACATGAATACACAGATTGGGGAAATGAAAAGAACATGCAATCATTACGTCGTACAGTTATCATAATATCAGACAGTTTGAAGTTGAAAAGCATTCATTGAATTCTCCCCCAAGTTAGAAAACAGAAATGGAAAAGGGGCCGTGAAGACTCACTTGTTTGAAGGTGGATGTCAGGTATGTTTGATTGAACTTAGCCTAGCAAACGTCTACAAAGTAATGTTATGACGTATTAGGATTTGGCTATCTAGAGTTAGTGAATACGTCACTCTATGTTCAAGGTTAAGTCTCGACTGGTTATTACCCAATGAAGGTGATGGAAATCCTAGGACTTATTCATTGTCAAATAAATAGTGTTGAAGTTGATGGAGTTTATTATTTATCTGAATAAATAAATAATGATTACGTTTGAAAAAAATAATTATTGAATAATAGGGATTATTTTTCATTAAACGTTAGGAAAATCGTAAATATTTAATTCACTAAATATTTGTAAGATTTTGGACTTTTCGATTAGTAAATATAATCTTCCTTTAATATGAATAAATGTTTTCACAAATATACGAAGTTATATTTTGGTAAAATTAAGCGTAGGTTCGTCCGGTGGTTAACCGGCTTCGCCAGTTTAACTGTTAAGACGATGTTATGACATTTTGAGTTTTCTAATACTTAGGATTTGTTAGTGGACTTGTCCTAATGTGTTTTAGGGTTTTGAGTTGCCAAATTAATTATTGGAAGTTTAACTTGTGAAATCCGACGTTTTCGAGTAACCGAAAGTTATAGTTTTTGTCCGGTTTGTTTATAAAACATGTTTTTCTTCATTCGAACTTTATAAAGTATTTTTATATGTCAAAACTAACATGTTTCATGTTTTGAACTAGACCCAATTCTCAATTGGAAATAAATTGCAATTTTTATCGAAACATCGTAATTAAGATATTTAACCCTTTTGTTTCCAAGTGTTTGACTTCTCGAATTATTTAGTATGTTTAGTAAAACACCTTTGGCATCCCTAGAAATACATTACAAGTCCTAAGTGGTCACAACTTGTCAAAAGTCTTAAACTTAATTTTTCATAAAAATAAGTGGTAACTTTGTCATAAAAATTCCATGTTCTATTTTTCTTGAAGTTTCATGTTTAAATCCTTGGTAAACACCTTCATGACTCAAAATCATCCTTTTGTGAACTTGGGTTTTGGTTTGGAGTCAAATACAAGCGTTTTGGAGGTTTAGAAAAATATATATTTTTCTGCATGACAGCAGTTTTATGACACGCAGGAATAAGTGTCATCCCTGTTCAGTGTTTTTGGTTCATATGGTTCACAGATGACAGCAGATTTATGACACGCAGAATGTGTGTCATCTCTGCCCAGTTTTCATAAAACTTATATTTTTCATCAAATTCGATTTTTAACACTTTGTATGTCCATTTCTCACCAAGATAAGTGTTCCAAATTATATTTAACATACATGAACCAATATTTTCCAACCTTGGTCATTTAAAGGGATTTCTTTTAACAAAAGGCAAGTTATTTATATACTTTGTCAAATAATCTTTTTAACATATCTAGTTTCCATCACAAACACATAACCATACTAACATTTACGTTTGCTAGCAAGTCATACAACAACCAAATCAAGACTTAATCATGAATCATGACATGTGACATATAGAAATGAAAGATTTAGTGAGAAATAATCAAAGAAAGTAAGTTCTCCTCACTTAAAGCTTTCCGGATCGGTAATGACGTTAATGGGTTGTTGAACTAGCTTCCAAGTTTAGCTCCAAACCCAACCTTGATCTTGAAATGTGAAGGAAATGGTGATGTGAGTTCAAGAGTTTGTCATAGATTTTGACAAGAAAAACAAAGATTAGAAAGAGTTGTTTATGAAGGAATCAAGAAGGAAATGAAAGAATAATGGAGTTTTAGGAACTAGAAATGATTTACCTTGAACAAGGAAGGTATTTAGAAGTTAGAAATCAAGATGGGTGATGGTGAAATGGTGGTGGTGGTGGCGGTCTTTAGAGAGCCGAGAGAGAGAGAGAGAGGTTGAGAGAAAAAGTGTGTTTTTCTTGAAGTTGATAAGTGAGAAATGAGGGACTTGATTGTTTAAAAGTAGGATGGTTAGGTGATGATGGTTGGTTTGGTTGCATAGGAACCGAAAAGGGGGTGTTTCGGTTTGCTTTTAGCCGAAACAAGGAAGGAGGAAAAGAGGAGGTTGGACCATGCTTGTTTCTCAAGTACTTGTGGCCTTGGAACTTGGAATGTAGAAGTATGGTGTGGGTGTATGTAGGCCGGCCAAGGAGGGGCATGGGAGGAGGCTAGGGTGGCTCAAGGGGACAAGCATGTTCTCATGTGTAAGAGGTTCAAGTGTTTATCCCATGGTCCTTAGCTTTGTCATGTTCCTAGCCAACAAGTTGGTTTGGTATTTATGTGACAAGAAGACTTAGACATGTGTTCATAGTAAAAGAGATTCAACCAAGGTTTAGAAGTCTTGGTTACACAAAAAGAAATCTTGTTAAGTGTTGGGTTGGATGTGGAGAGTGGGCCGATCGGTTTTTAAAAAAAGAAGAGGGGCGGTGGGCTTCGGCCCGAAAGAAAAGAGAGAAAAGAGAATAGGCTTCGGCCCGAAGAAAGAAAGAAAAAGGAATTGGGCTTCGGCCCAATTCGAAAAGAAAAAAAAAGGTAACGGGCCGGGCCGGGCCGAGAAAGAAAAGAAAAGAAAAAGAGTTTGGGCCGTAGGCCCATTGGGCCTTCTGGGCCGAACCGGGTCTCGAGTCGGGTCGGGTTGAGTCCGGTTTGGTCCTACGAGTCCAATGTGACTTTGTTTGGACGAAAACGATATCCGGAATGAAAAATGGATTTTTGACGTGAAACGAGGAATTGTAACAATATAACATTGTTTGATACGGACGTTTACGGATAATTGGAATTGTCACTCGTCATGATTTGGTGATATGTTGTTGTGCATAAGTGATGTACTTCAAATTTTGGACTAAAACGTTTGCTCGACACGAGCGGTTATATTAAATGTCCTTGAAGTTTTGTTTGACGGAATTTAAATAGTTCAAAGGGAATTAATTGGTTTGAAATGGAATTAGTTTTAGAAGTAAAACCAAGATATTGTTGGGCTAGAATGGTCGTTTGAATAAACGACGTGTTTGAAATACGTTTGTCAAAACGTAAAAGTTTAGAAAATATAAAATAGTCATTTTATATTTAGATTTCACAAAACATTGTTTATGCATTTTCTTGTTATTGAAGTTCCATTTTGAATAGTGGTGGAACTTTGGTTGCTTTCCATTACGGGTAATTGTTGTCGGACCTAGATTGTCTACGTTCGCACGTAAAGGCATCTAATTTAAACAAATTAGCCTAATGCACATAGAATTTCAGTTAATTGCACATAATTAATATATTAAAATATACCTGGAAAATACGGGTTGTCACAGGCGGTTAGAATTTGTTAATAATTGGAGAGAAAAAGGAAAGTGTGTTTGAAAGTCAGGTGAAACAGGGGTTTATGAAGTGCAAGATTGATTCAGGGTGCAATGAGGATCTTATTTTCCCAAAATCTTGTAACTAACAGAAGCACCAACAGTACCACTGACGATCATTAATGCGACGGAGCGACACTCCAAATCAAGCTTTGTACATATCAATTCCAACTCAGTTTAAGTAGCGCTCTCGATCAAATTTTGAAAATTTTAATGATTTCTCCCATTCACATTTGAAAATCTAACTATGGTTTAGGGAAAGTCTCAGATAATAGAAACAACTGAATTGATTGAATGATATTACTGAATAACTAGAATACAATATATATTCTCTATATAAGAAGGCAAAAGTTGTTGTTAGATTAACGTTGTCTAATGATGTTACGTTTAATATCCTGAAGGAGACGACAGCTACACGCATAATGAGTGCCTTGTCTAGTATGTATGAAGAGCCGTCGGCGCCCAATAAGATTTTTTCGAATAGAGAGTTTGTGAACACAAGAATGGGTGAAGGTGTCTCGGTGACAAATCGCATCAACAACACGAATTCAATTTTGTCCAGAATAGAGTCTGTGGGAATTAAATTTAAAGATGAAGTCCATGCATTATTATCGTTATCGTCATTGCCTGATAGTTGGTCCGGTACTGTGTGACAGTCGTGTTTAGTGTTGCTGGGTATGAGAAGATTATTGGGAATCTAGTGGTTGCTAAGGGAAATAAGTTGGGGCCGCTGTATGTGATTGAGGTACCTTGTGTTGGGGGGAGAAAGATCATCCCCTCGAATCATGATAAAGTTCGGTTCACTGAATCTTTGGCAAAGAGGGTTCGTTTTACAAACACGAAGCCTTGTGCCATGCAGATGTTAGCTGAGCAAGTTCGGAGGTGTAAACCGGTCAGGGGATCTGGGAACAGTGGGAGCACGAGATGTGTTCCGGGTATAATTCAAGGTTGTCGTCGGGTTTTGAAGGCTAGTATTCCGACTGGTAAAATCTCTCCTATGGGAAGTTTGCTGGACTTGTAGAGTGTTCATTGTTGACGGTGTATCTCTGGAATCGGTGGAGCGTGCAAATTGATTGAGACAATGAATGGGTCGATGATGGTAACAATCATGACTGGGTCTGTGAAGACTGATGTGTTGGAGCTTATGGAGGCTCCAATGGGCCTTTCTAGGAAACTGATGAATAGGGTCGTTACACTAGGAAGAAATGAAGAATGCTTACTCTGATGAAGTCTTGGCTTGTTCTTGGGAATTGGAGGCCTGGAAGACTTGTTTTGAAGATTGCTGGAGTTACGGGATGCTGATAGGCTCGAAGGTGTTTCTTGGGAACTGCAAGCCTTCAAGTGGGAGATTGTTGGGTTGTGAAGGCTTTTAGTGGCCCATGGGCTTATCCCACTATGTTAAGGTCCGACCTACTAGTTAACCTAATTATTAATTAGTCTATATATACCGACATATATTGTAATTGTAATCTTGAGCACCTTGTAATAACTTGAATATCCTAGTGCAACCCGTGGACGTAGAACGGTTTTGATCGATCCACGTTAAAACTCTCATGTTCATAACTATCTATGTTTCTCTTGTGTGTGATCGATACCCGGTGTGACCTAACACACTCAAGGTACATAAAGGGCAATATGTGAAAGCCGTGCAAACTTAAATGATAAAATTTATTGTTCATTTTTAATAAAAAAAAACCAACCAATAGAAAGCCCCCTACAAGTTGTGTTTTGTATATAGTATATAATATATAATTATGTATTTCAGTATTTTTCTTTTTATTAATAATATTAGTGCATGTAGATGTGTAAACGAACCCAACAACTATGATGAGTTTATTCGCATTGATTCAATTAACTTTAACAATCGAAAAATGAGGATATCGTGACAAATGGAGTTTTTTTTGTTCACGTCCCATCATTACGAAAATGAATATGGTTGTGTGTTTGTTTATGAACATCCAAATGTACATAAATTAGAACAAGCAAACATAGCATATCAAACACAAAAAAAATGTAAAGAATAAAGATGAACACGAGTTTAAAGTAAACAACTTATGTAGATTAGAGTTTAAACATCATTAAATCTTAAATGTTAAATGGAATACAAGCTTAGTAAACAAACATAATTACTTTAAGCGAGATGTTGTTTTATGTTTTTAAGGTTTGTGAGATGGGCATAAGGAGGAGACTAGAGACTAGAGAGAGATGAGATTTTTGAACACGTGAGAATTGAGATGGTCCCAAAAGCCCTCACGCCTCCTCACCAATTTTGTCGAAATTTAGACAATCATCCCAGTAGTTAAACGAGATATCCTTAACATCATAATTTTAGATACTATTAAATATAGATTTCAGAGATGTGTGTTATGTTATGTTTAGCATATTTAATTAATCTATCATTGGGTTTCATAAAAACAAAGTTCATAAATATAAAATATGTATAAAGTAAACCGAAGTATTTTCCACCACCTCAAGTCTTCCCGTAATTTCATCCTCAAACTCCTCCTTTTGATGAAGACGACGAGCGTTAGTTGAGCAAGAAAAGTAGGAGATTATGGAAAGATTGACGAAAAAATAGTTTATTTTAGTTTATATTTCAAGTATTTGTAGTTTTTAACTTTTTATTTTTATTTTCTACTTCAAGTATTTCTAATTTATATAGTATTAATGTGGTTATTTATTTACTTGCAATTTAATTTTTTAAAAAGTAACAAAAAACAATTAAATATTTCATCACACCACACCACATAACATGGAGTATACCCCATCTATGTTGTCCAGTTCTAATAACAATCACAGCAACACCACATAATATGAGGTATATTTCATGCCGTTATGAATAAATAATGAGAAGAATACCATATGTAAAATGACCAGATCAACAACAATAATAATGAGAAACATACATGAGCATTTATATATATTTAACTTGTATTAAATACATTAGAGATGATACAAAAGCAATGTTCCTTCTGCCTTCATCTTTACACATAGAAGAATAGTAAACATATTAATAATTTAAAAATAAACTAAAGAAATTAAAGTTACTTAGCTAATAAACTATATTTTTCTTTATAGTAGAATATAATTTTGTACTTATGATTCCACCCTACAAGACATGTGTTGTCAATGGTAAATTACTAATGTATCCTTTAAGACAATAAGAAAACAGCTATGAAAATGAAGAGATGCCAAGTACGAATGAGTGAGTATTTGAAGATGAGGCCCATGTTGATAGTTACATCTCAAAAAAGTGGTACTCGTTTCATTTGCCCTCTATAGTCTATACCACAACAAAGGCTCGTATGGTCACTACCTCATGATTTCTTCTTGTCACTAAATTTAATTTCCACACACACCTAACATATTAAAGTGTATTAAGCTGTGTATTACACATGATTTTTAAAAGAATAATATAATTAATAATTTTGTTACCACTTAGGTTGTAGCCTAGTGGTAAGGGGCAAAGCCTCTTTGAGGAGAGACCAATGTTCAAACCTTAGCATTATGAAAGTTAGTGTAAAATAAAAATTAGCCGTTCAAAAAAAATTAATAATCTTGTTATATAATAAGTTATTAATATATTTTTAAGCATAACTATAAACGTAAACGTATAAGAAATAATAAAAGCTTTTTAAGCACATATTTGTGAAATAATAAATATTTAAAATTATAAATAACAAATAATGAAAAATTAAGTTTTTCGCATGAGTTTAAACGTAAACGTATAAGAAATAATAAACCTTTTTAATCATATATCTTGTGAAATAAGAAATAATAAATATTTAATATTATAAATAACAAATAATGAAGATTTAAGAATTATAAAATTATATTTTATAATAAAATATAACTCAAAATCTTATTATAATTTATTAAGTTTTAAAAAATTATTATTATTATTATTATTATTTAATATAAGATATGGTTGGTAATTAATAAAAGAGAGAGACGAAAAAATGAGATGAGAGAGGGGTGTGAGAAGGTAACACGTGACATGTAAGCAATTTGCTTTATTAGAGTTAAAATTATATATAGAAGAGAGAATATTTTGTATAATATATAAGAAAGTCTCTGGACCATGAAACCTAAGTGTTTTAAGGGGTGAAGCTTTTGAATTATGAGGGATCTAGAAACACTATACCAATGAGGTGTCGTGTTGTTGAGTCCGTCTGAAAAGTATTTATTTAAGTTTGCTTATTGTATAGTGAAAGTTGTTTTATATTTGATGATGGATGGAAAGTTGCTTCAATATATTGACTAGTAAGAACTAGTCATTTTGTCAAATCGACCTTTTAGTACCAAGTGAGTTTCAATAATGACAATCATCAACAACTACTATCAATTTTAAGTATGAACTGCTAATAAGTGGTAAGTGATAAGCAATAGCAAACATTAGCAAATTGGTCTTTGTTATCAAGTATAATCACTAAGTTAGTAACAACATATCAACATCAAGTGGGAAAGTCATCAACAATAACTCGTTTACTGTTGACTAAGTTCTTGTTAATATTTTATCACTGATATTTCTAACAACTATTAACTTAACCGCTAATTGTCACACTTTTTCATGAAAGGTTTATAACATATCATCTCAACCGTTTGATGATGTGGTCACTATATACATGGATTCACCCATTATATTTACTTTAACAACTTTTACATACGCTTTCTATATATTCAAATAACACCCCAACGTTATTACCGCGAAATAGCAATCTAGTTAAACAATAAACATGAACTTTAGCAGTATTCTCATGCACATAAATTTGATGCATCAACTAATCAATATGTAATGTAACAATTAAATATGTTATGAACTTATGATGAAATAACACTTGTAATATGCTAAACTTTTATGCTTACAAAATCTACTACTTTAATAAGTAAAGAAATTTCTTACCAAGTGTCTTGCTTTTAGACCTGCCACATCATCCGTTTCCCGCCAATTCCCATATATCCACCGCCAATTCTCATAAACCCTAAAAATTAATTCCTCTTTTCCATCTCTCTTGCTCCTTCTCATTCCTTAGTCCAAAATTAATGATTGGAATGTAAATCGCCACCTTCGGTCTATAGTACAGCTTCAATTCCTGAATCAGAATTTTAATCGCAACCTTCAACTTGGAATTTCAATCGCTTCCCAAACTGTTATCCAAAGAGCCAATTTATAAATAAACTTGGAGTTGGTTTATCATCCATTCAAACTCTCGTATATTCTCGCATACGCTCAAATTATCGAAGTAACATATCTGAGATGCGCACCCTCATTCTCAATTCGTTCGATATTTGTGAATCTGGGTTCTTTTGAGGTACGTTTGATTCGATTTTGATGATGAAATTGCTTCCAGTTGGATGTTATATACTAATTTGATAATGGTGTTTAGGTTTCGACGAACACGGAGTTGTAACTGGAGATTTTCGGGTGTTCGTAATTTACCTTGTAATCTTCTTTACGAGAGTTCGTTGTATAATGCCAGGTAATTTGATTGATAATTTTTATAGCCTGATTCCGTTCATACCCTTTTTGAAATTGTTTTCTATTGAGATGTAATTTACTTATTTGATTGATTCACTAACCGATTAGGTTCTGAACTCAATAGGGATTTTGGCACTCAATCTTGGTGTATGGAATTTAGATATGCCGTTTTTCATACCCTTTTCAAATTTGGGATATTTTTTTGACTAATTGAATGACCCAAGATATTGAAAATGAGTGCTTAAATGATGAAATTAATAATTCATAGGTGGTCTGGTAAGCAAAAATTACTCTGCAAAAGAATAACTTTGTAGCTTCTCTCCCTCTCTATGTATTTGTGTGTGTGCAGTACATTATTAATGATATTCTTATATACTGAGTTTGTGGCTTATATTATTTGGTTTGATTTTAATTTTTGATATTAAATTATCTATTTTTAATATGCAGAAATGAGGACTTGAGAATGTGTAATTAGTTGATGCAAACTAAGAAGTTGAGGCTTTGAGCAGATCAAACCAATCCAATGGCATTGCTGAGTTAGTTTTTTAGACAAGTCGTTGCTATTTGGTTTGCTACTTTCAGTACTTGTATTTATATTTTATAAATATGCTACACTCGGATACTAAACTCTTTGGGCTAACTTAAGTGCTAGATGAAGAAGAGGTCCTAGGTGTTGTTTGTGTGAACTGGTATAGCAGGTTCATGACCCTCTTCACTACTGACATTTTTTTTAGCTTTATGCTTGTGAAAGATTTAGTACAAACTTGGCTTAATTTGGATCTCCTGCAGACACTTAGAAAGGAAAAAATATTTTTATTTAAAGTAAAATATGTAATGGAAAAATTACATTTTTTTTCGTTTATGTAAGCTTGCACATGTTGCTCTGTTCTACAATCAGGTTTAGTTAATGGCACATTGATTTTGTATTAGTATCATAGAACAAGACTCCTTGATTTGAAAATAAATTGTTTTTTATTTTCAGGGCAAACGTTGTTGTGTCGTATCACGTACATGTGCACATGAACACATTTATGAAGAGTTTATAGAGAAAGCAAAGGCATGTGCTTTAAAACGTGTGGTTAGTGTTTCCTTTCAAAAAGATGTCGAACAAGGTCCTCTGTCTGGCAATGATTACTAATATCTTTTACCAAAATTTAAATTTTCTTTGTGATTATTTTCCATGCTACAGTTTGAATCTGAACAATTTGAGGTATATAAGACATGGGAATGCCAGTGGTGCTACCCTTTAAACTGGAGGCCGAAGATTTGGCTTTAATTGGATATTATACTCAACCTGATGTTTTCTCCAATGTACAGGTACATTTGCAACCATCTTGAAAAAATATTTAATTTCATTTGAATCCATTAATGATATCTTTGGACCAGTACACAACAAATTATGAAATTCAAGTGAGCTACGAAGCATGAAGCATCACTAATCATTTTCTTATCCAGTTCTGATTTATTATTTGGTTTTTTACAAAACAGGGATATCAAAGAGGTGATTCAGAGGTTAAAAGCATCTCCATTTGGACTAGGTGCATCTTGATGCTGTTAATACATTAACCTGTGCATTGAAAGCAGGTACCGTGTGGGCCAATTGCTTTGATGTGTTTGATGCTACGATACGTTTGGTGGTTACAAGATGGTGGGCATGGTATAGAAAAGGGAGTTTATAGCCTTAATAACTTCCTACAAATAAGGGAGTTAATAGCCTCAATAACTTTCTACAAGTTAAAGATGTTTACTCTTCTCAAGAATCCAGAATGGCTTTAGTTCTCTTATTGTCATGTTGTCCTATTTTTATAAATAATTGTCTTATGTGCTAGATAATATCATATTGAATCCATTTCTTTATTAAGCATGTGGCCTTACCTTGGTCAGTAGAGCTTTCTTCAGTTAGTGTTGTCAGCTTATCTTTTTGTTCACCTATTTTATAACAATAAAGTTGGCAGCATGATATCTTAAAGTAACTACAACAAATGTCAATGGTCCAGATCTATTAATGGACATATCGACTAAAGATCGTAAGGTGGTGATTGTCAAGGGGTTCACAACTATAAAAAAGAATTAACAACCTTTTGAAATTAAACATCAAATACCTAAATAGTATTTTCAGATTTTGTAACCTTTTAACGTAAGTGTTCTACATATAAACATATCACACCAACTTCATTATCCGTTTGTTTACAATCAATGTTTTCAGAACCGGACCGGAGAGTGAACCGGTGGTCTTATCGGTTCACCGGTCGGACCGGATTTAAGAACCGGATAATATTGTAAATAATTTATTTATATTTTAATGTAGTTGATTAATGTTTAGGGGTAAAATTAAACAATACAAGAATATAAAAGGACTAATAATATAAATTTCAAAACCCTATGTCTATGTTTTCAAGAACCGGCCGCCTCCCTCTTTGTTTCATATGAGAGCTCTAAACTCTCTTTCTCTCTCTAAAATTTCATCTACCTAACTGAAAATTTCTTGTTTCTAAGGTCTCTATAAGTTGAGAAAAGTGACCAGATTCGCAACTAAAGTTCACTACACAAGTAGTCGTTGCTCCAGATTTGAAAATGGTGGCGAGATTGCAACTCCACCATCTTTCTTTCTTCATTTTTTTGAACATTTGGTTCAGTCGCTTCCCTTTTACTCATTTTCCGGTCGAGCCGCCGTTTCCGGCCACCCGGTTCAACCGCCGACCGCAAGAACCGGCCGGTTTTTTAAAGAACGGTTCTACTATGCATAACCGGACCGTCATCGGCACCGGTTTCCGGTTCGACCGGTCCGACCGGCCGGTCCGGTCCGGTCGTGAAAACACTGTTTACAATTACTTTCACACCAACTTCATTATCTTAGGTTTGTTTATAATTACTTTCACGTCCGCCCGTGTGTGACACGGGTTACAAACCTAGTAATATAATAAAAATAAACAATAAATTAAGATAGTGCCCAAGTACCCAACACTTTGCTTTTGGCCATGTGATGCGTGGGGGACTTCACGTGTGTCGGTATGGTATTGGTCAAATATATTTATTCTAATTAAATATTACCTTGCTTTATTACGTATAGATTCTAAGAGAGACCTTTTCTTTTGTTCCTAAGTTTTTACTTTTTTGAACTGAATCTGTATTATTTGGTGAGCCAAAGCTTAACTTATGTCTCATTTTCTAATTTGAAGAAAAAAAGAAGACACGCTAGAAATTGGCTTTAACCGAGTCGACTCGTCGAGTCGAGTTAGCTTAATTATAAACGAGTAAGGTTTGAGCCAAAGTTGACTCGATCGTGAGCTCAGTCAATATTAAACATGACTATTAAGATTTTATATTCAAGGTAAAATATTTTCAGTCTTTTTACTTCAATCCTCATTTATTTTTATTCGGTTTGATTCACATATTTTATTTTTCTTTAGAGACTAACAATTTAACCGAGTCAAACTAATTAGTTCAACAATTTATCAATAAACAAAGCTGAAGTTTCTTGTTACCGTAAGCTTCCGTGTACTTTATATATTATATTGTTTTAGTTGTATTATAATATTTCTCTGGTCAACTTTTAGGTGTTTATCTTTTGTTGATTTTATATTCTTGCATTCTCTTTCTATGCCACGTGTGTTGCTCTTCTCCCGTTTCTTCCACGTGCTCCTATATATTTGTTGTAGCCCATGTTATTTGCAATTCTAACCCTAATCACTAATCAGAACTAAACACCACCCTCTTCCCAATCCATCGATGTTCATTTGAGGGCTTCTACAACAATCTTTGAATTATGTTATATTATGGCCACTTTTTTCTTTTCTTTTCTTTCTGTAACCAAGCCAAGTCAACTTGGTTCACAATTCGAGTTGAGCTCGAGCCAAATCATCTCCGTCATCGTCTTGCTTTTAGCTAACGTGCTATTTGAAGCAAGAAAACAAACAAACATATATAAAAATCCTATTTTTAAGTAGGGTCCGGAGATAATCAGAAGATAAGACTTACCTTAGATCTCAAAACAATATATAGTATTTCTAATAAAACACCAAGCTTACCGTTTTATATTTTCTAGAGTAATAAAATAATATAGATAGAATAGATAAACCACACCAAGACCTTCTAGACACAAGTATATAAATCTTATTTTTATCCGATTTTTTATATATTTTAACTTCTACCCAGGACTTAAAAAACTCGTATAGTGACCATGTTATTCAAGATGTGTATATTCAACAAGTATAATATTTAAAAATTATATATAATAATTAACAAAATAAAAATGACAAAAGACTTGATGTTGATTATTGTGATGGGGGCAATAATGGAAAAGGCTAAGTAGTGATGTTTGGTTTCTCTGATACATTTATATATGGGGCCAAACATGAAAGCAACTACCCATCTTCAAGCTTAGTAGATTTTGCTTTAAATAGGGGCATTACTTATGAAGTTGTAACATCCTCTATAATAATATGACAAAAACCTTAAAATTGTCATTTTCAAATAATTGTTCATGGGCTGTAAGGGAGGGGGGAGTGGTAGGATTTTTAGGATTTTGAAGAATGGGTTGTAACCAATAGGAGGGTGCCACGCAGGAAAGAGAAAAAGAAAGAATTTTGAAGAATTTTGAAGGATTTTGGGAGGGAGTGGTGAGGATTATGAAGAATTGTATGTTAATTTATTTTAATGTTTTTAAGTTATATATATTTTGTAATTAGTTTTAAAACACTATATTTATTTTATAAAAACACTACATTTATTTAAAAAAAAAACATTACATTAATATAAAAACATTACATTACTTAAAAAAAAATTACATTAATTAAAAAAAAAACACACACTACATTACTTTTATTTAAAAAAAAAACACACTAAAAGTCACACTCCCACCCATATCTCTCCGCTATCTTTCGTTTTTGGGCGAGTTTGACTTGCAAAGAGGATCCCCTCAAGTGGTCGTGTGGAGTTGTAAAAGTCTCCACGTCGCGGTCGAATGCTTCTTGTTCGAGCATTGCCTTTTGCGCCTCTAGCATCTCCACGTGTCGGTCCATTGCCAACTTAAACGACCTCTCTCGTTCAACTTTAGCCTCGCGTGCAACTGCTTTTTTTTCCAAATCCGTTTGTTTGAGGAGGTTGAAATTCCTAACCTCGTCAACCAAACTTGTGGTGCTCGACGCGGAATCGACTGACTTCTTCCCCTTTCTAGTTGGGGGTGTTGGATTGGAGTTTTCATTTAAGTCGGGCATGTCATGCCTAGGAGAGTCGTTTGAAGTCGAGTATTGGCCCGTCTCGGTATTCTTCCTCCGTTTGGAGGACGACTCGTCAATCTGACCGCAAACCCTTTCAACGGGCGCCCACTTCAAGTGGTCCTTCATTTCGTTCCACGCTTCCATGTTGGTGAAACCTTTCCTCTCGTAAAGCACCTTGTATTGGGATTGAGCTTTATTGATAACATCGGCATCCGACGACCCGCTTGCCCGAGCAAGAACCTGCATTTATATAAGTATATAACGTCAACAAACTATAAAAGTAAAAAAATAAAAACTATAAAAGTAAAAAAATAAAAACTATAAAACTATATATTTACCATTTGTTGGTAGAGACCGTTAAAATTGTTAACCTTCGTTAACATCTTGTTCCATTTTGAGTTCAATTGGTGGACGTTTCTGTTCGTACCACCTCTTTGTTGCTTGAAGTGTTTGAGAACTCGAGCCCAAATGTAACATCCCGATTCTAATATGACTAAAATCCCGTTAAATTCACGTTAAGCGTGAATCCGGGTTATGGGTACATTAAAATTATGTGCCATCTATTAAATAGGTAGAAGTGGGGGACTTATGAGGTAAATATGAAAGTTTAGGTTATTAAATAACCTAAATATAAGACCTTGAAGGACTTATAATGCAATTTAGAGAAACTAAATTAAACAAAAAGAAAAAGGGTGAGAGTCTGGATCGTGATTTACGATCTCCAAACCCCAACCTCACCTTCTTCTTGCCCAAATCGAAAATCAGTAATCAAGAGGATTAGGGGCTGCGATTTTGAGCATAAAAAGGATGCTATGAAAGCTTTAACCTTTATCCTTACATGGAAGCTTGCTAAGTAAGTGTTCCTCATCTTATTGCATGTCTAGATTTTGAGAAATCCATGGCAAATTAGATGTATAAGGCTGTGATTTAGTGTTGTGATGATTGTATAATGATATGCACATGTTTTAGACATGTAAATGCTTAAAACTATGACCAAAACATGAAGTTTTGGTGGGGTGAACCCTAGGTGACGAAAATTAAGCCTTGGGGTCAAGCTTTGAATTCCATGATGTAATTACAAGAATTATGGGTTAGTTGACTTGTATTAGTTAAATGATGCTTGGTAAATTGAAGTATTGTTTCAAGAATCATGTTAAGGAATCCATGGTAGTAGAACCTAAATCAAAATAGGTTGAAATTATGATATTAATGTTATGCACACCAAGTGTTTGATAAAATGCCTAAGTGAGATTGGTTGTGTGGATTCATGACTAAATGTAGGAAATTTACACTACTTGAGATCATGAACTAAGATCGTGCATAACTTTTGAAATCCATGCTTGTAAAGTGTGTTAAATGGAAAGGTGTAAAAACCATAAAAAGGATGAAAATAGAGTTGTGGGCTGTTTTGAAAATGCTGTAGAAGATGACTCGTATACCCGTTTAGAATGTATGATACACGATCGAAAAGCTTGCTGTGAATACTATGTATTGTGTTTGAATGCTTGAAACTGAATCTGAGTAAAAATGGGTCAAAATGACCCGTTAATATGGTCACTTAATTTTCCAGCATGCTGTTTGGGAAAATTTATGGTTGCTGTCCTGTTTTTAGAAAAATCGTATAAAATCAACCGTAACTCGGAAAAATGTGTATTTTATATGCTTGGAAAGCTCTATGAGTCTACTACGTTTTATGTTTGAACATGTTGGGTCGATTCAGCTGTTAAAAGGGTCAAATGGTGGCTTGAACAAGGGTTGGACAGCAAGTACCACCCTAAGATATTTAGTGAATTGATGTCGTGAGATGTGAATCTTTAGATTTATATAACTAAATGATTCATGTACTAGAATGTGGAAAATGTGATATATATATATATATATACATATATTGATGATTATGTTGTCTCACGAATCAAACAGGGAATTGAGTCCACTTTAGGCAAGCAAGCGGAGGCAACTCAAATGGAAACCGGTACTTATGGATAAAGCTCACGAGGTAACATCTATGTTATGTTACACATTTATTATATTACCCGTTAATGTTATAATATTATACGATGCAAATTGACAAGTAAAGCGTTAAATCTGTTCACGGTTGACAAGATATGAAATAGTTTAAGTAGAGTTGAACTCTAACTAATTGATGACGTGCCTAAACAAGGTTACATGATGACATCTTAGATGTATAATGTTGAACCTTGTACGGTATGGATACATGGGTGCTAAATGGTATATAGGAACCATAATTATGGGATAATGTGTTAATGGTGGAAAATATGAATCGTCGGATTCATGTTAACGGGTCAAGCAGGTTAATGAGTAATGACCTAAATTAATCACTATGATGGGCTAAGTGTTAGACGTTAGCGTAATGGTTTATATAATCCATGATAATTGTGAGATCGTAGGAAGTTGTTTGTAACGTATTCCTACATGTTATTATGAATAAGAATTTCGTTGTATATGTTGCCATTAAATTGACTATATGTTTGGTTGATAAATACACACTTGAGCTAGTGAAGTGACTTGTAGTAGTCATGGCTAGCCAAGGGATGGCACAATGGGTAAGGTTGGTTCATGTAAAGGTAACGGTTTAACAAGAAGGTTCAGAAGGACGATTGTTAAACCTATGGGTGTCAAATTAGAACACCAAGCGATGTTGAGGCCTTAAGGATTATTGAATCCTCATGCGTTGGCCCAAAGCATCGATGATGACCAATGGGTCGATAAAAGGAATTTTGGTAACTAAGCCGTATGTAGAAATATGTGTATAATATAGTTGAGTTAGACCCGTTGGGTGGTTTTAATGGGTTATATGTTTTGACATTGGTAATTGCCGTAAAAGTTGTGTTATTAGACTCGCGTTACATTGCAGGTTCGAAAGGAATGCTTGGGGGTTACCCCGGATAGATTTCGGATGCAAAAAGGCAAGAAAAAGG
>JBCNJP010000020.1:14661931-14687666 GCA_039602395.1 Deinandra increscens subsp. villosa
AAGTGGTTCAAACATTAAAAATAAACCACAGGGGTGCTAAATAAACACAACATATTAACACAAATATTTGTAGTGTTTGAACAATTAACTGGTGAAGTATCATATAAATTTGAAGGTTTAATAAAAGTTTATAAGACAAAGTAAATATGAAATTAGGGGTGCTAAACATGTCGGGTTGGTAGGTTGGTGGGTCAACCCATCCCGAACCCGAAAAATTTCACACAAACCCCTACATGACACGGACTCGAAAATTTTATCAAACCCACGAACCCAAACACGACATGAGTTTTCACGGGTTGACACGAACACGACCTATTTGACCTGATTTTTTTTATTTTACATATTTTACTTTAAAACCATAAACCCATTCTCAAAATCTAATATAACATTTAAAACCAAAATTCCAACAAAATATAATATATCATCAAATTCCAACATATTCCAATCATCAAAAATAAAAAAAACAAAAGTTCCAACAAAATTCAATAACAGTAGGTTTTAATGCATTCTTTAGAGGAGTCTCCTATCTGGGGATTAAAAGTGGGGCTTGAGTCGGGTCTTTTGGGTTTTCTCCTCGGGCAAGCCATTTTATTTCAAAACCCATAATCAACTTCACTGGGCCTAATCCTAATTGATTATACATATTGAACTTCTAACCTTTAGCCAGCTTTTTTATTCCGAAAACAATAGATCCGGAGATTTCAATTTATTGGGCCTGTCTATTTTCAGTTTGTTGGGCCTGTCCAATTCATAATACACCATATGACTGACTCAGTTTGGGTTGAACCGGTTTGTAAAAAAACCTCTTTTTTTTTTTTTTTTTTTTTTTAATTCTCACAAATAATCAACTAAACAAAAGCTTAAGTCTTGATATAAGAGAAAAAAGTTAGCTAAAAGTACAATACTAAAGTTTTAAAGTTTGGACATACACCAAAGGCTACAAGTATTAGTAGAATTAAAAATGTACTACTACTATTTGTATTGGAATTACGGCTAATAACATTTAAGTGATTAATGATTTATTGGTATTAGAAAAGGAGATAGTTATAATAAACTGGTTTCTAAAGCGGTTCTAGACTGGTTTCTAAACCGGTTTCGAAGACAACCCGGTTTGAAATCGGTTCGCTTAATGAAAATGCCAAATCGATGGGGAACCGTCAGTTTATACTTGAACCAAACCGGTTTTCTTAAAACCGGTTTTAATCTCAAACCGGTTTCGATTTTTATACCGGTTTGGTTTGCAAATAGGTTTTTATGTACACCTCTACTGACTCTAAAGTCTATAATTATTAGCGTCTCAATCGATTTAATTTGAGAATAATTATACATTTATAGTTAAGTTATTAAGTTATGGGAAATGTTCACTTCATTTTTTTCTTTTATGGTCATAAAATATAGGAAAAATTCATGTACTTATTTTATAAAATATACATCAAATATCATGTTATTTATACTAGCGTGAAACTTTTATAACATTTTCATATTGAAGAGATTATAATACAGTTTTTAGTGTTATAATTCGACAACGCACCCAAATACTTATTAATACTAGCACATGGGTAAAATGGTAAAAGAATAGCTATATCAAAAAAATTTCAACTGCTAGAACAAATTTTGGTTTTAAACCGATTCCCGAACCAATGTACTTAAATTGGTCTAAAACAATCTTACTCAAACCGTTTCCGTATGAATTCCGATTCTAGTTTTAAACCGGTTCTGGTTCAGGTTTTATAAACAAAACTACCTTTTTTTAAACAATAAATTTGGATCATTGACGGGTCACTGACTCCACCGATCATCTTCGTTCCCTACGTACTGATACATGATCTGAAAACCATCCTAAAAAAAATCATCATATGTGTGAAAACCTCATAACTAAACCTGAAACCCTGCGTACAAGACCCGACAACCAATCACCACACAAGGTGAACAAATCTACCTAGGACCTAAGTTAAAGCTTTGAGTTAAAGTTAACCATGGTTGGGTCTCTTTAAAGTTTATGTTGAGTTAGGGTTAAGATGCAAAAATCGTGAGGGTAAGAAGAAGATATATTGTGACAATTGGGGAATATTTATTCTTTGATGTTTGGGCGAGTAAAAAGGGGCTAAAAACACAGAATATTTCATCCCGTTGATGAAGGCTTCCCGATGAATTTCTGCTGCTAATTCAAATTCGTCAAAGGTTTCCGCTAAGGTCCGTTTTCACTCTCATTTCTACTATATGCATGTCGATTTGTTTTCCTAATTTTGATTAATTTGCTAGTTTGTTAGGGTTTCTGTATCGTGTAATATCTTATAAGGCTACGATCGATGTTTTTCTCGAGCTAATTTTGATGTTGTAAATCATCGTAGATCAACGATTAAACCCTAGTTTTGTCTGAAAGATGTGTAGCGGTTTCATCATTCATGATCGTTACTATCTGTAAGCTTGGGGTTTTATTTTATCTCGTATTTTGCAGTAATTTTTGGAATGCTAATAGGTTATGTGTTTATCGAATTCATGATTAATCTGTGAAATTTGTTCTCTAATCATTTCGATTGCTGAAAGAGGTGAGGGATTTAAGGCAGTTTAGTGCATTGAATACGAGGTTTAAGATCTGGTTTGGGGTTAATTTATCATAAACTTTAAGTTTTTCTGTAAATCTAGCTCTGATCCATGGGATTGAAGTTATTAAACACTAATAACTTGTGGAATGTATATGATTTTGATGCTCTTAGTTACTGTATGTTTTTCTTAAAACTTTTGAAGCTTTTAACCCTCTAATGTAATTTATCATCTGGTTATATTTGAAGCATATTTTTTGTTACATTGTTAAATTATATATATTGGAGATCACTTGATGTTGAAATTCATTAGTCGAATTCTCGAAGACTCATGGAAACAGTTGGGATTGGATTTTGTGGATGTGAGTGGCAACCTCAGGAGTGTTCTCAACATGTCATGAGTGAGATTGCTAAGTTACTCAAATGAGTGTTCTCAACAGGTTTTTGACTTGTTTAGACTTTAGACTGTTTTAGACTAATTTAGGTTTGTTTTTGCCTTGTTTAGACGCGTTTGACTACATAGATGCATGTGCCTACAGAATAAAATATGTAGGCGACGGACTACTTTTGTCAAAATCTCGTAATTACCCTTGGTCACAACCTTTTTAATGCTTTGTAAAACTTAAATCTATTTAAGATTATCTGAAGTTTTAAATTTCAGCAGTTTGAACAATCTTCTTGAATATGGTAATTGTTTCTTCTTATCATTGTTATGATTCGCCCGTTCTATTTACTTCATAAATGTAGAACACAGATCACCATATTCTCTGATCCAAGATTCTTATTTAGCACAAATAATATCTCTTTGCAGGTGAATGGAGAAGCACAGGAGCCAATTAAGTATATAATCTTTGTGCTGACCTGGCATAACCAGTATTCTTTTTGAAGTGGCAATAAATGGAGTGCAATAGAGATGAAGCTAAACGAGCGAAAGAAATTGCCGAGATTAAGTTTTCTTCAAAAGACATTAAAGGGGCAAAAAAATTTGCTTTAAAGGCCCAAAATTTGTATCCTGATCTTGATGGTATTTCTCAATTGCTCGCAACTTTGGATGTTTATCTTGCCGCAGAAAATAAAATAAATAACGAGTCAGATTTTTACGGGATACTTGGCGTAAACCCATTGGCTGATGATGATACTGTGAGGAAGCATTACAGAAAACTAGCTTTATTTCTTCATCCTGATAAGAATAAGTCTGTAGGGGCAGATGGGGCATTTAAGTATATTTCAGAAGCATGGAGTTTGCTTTCTGATAACACCAAAAGAAGCGCCTACGATCAGAGGTGGCAAATCACAGCCAAAAATGGTGGTACAGCGGCGGCAGCGCCAGCTGGACAAAATGGTTTTTACAATTTTACAAGAAATACAACTGCTGGAGCAAAGGGTACAAGTAGTAACCCAAAAGATCATAAACCAAAACCTCAGAAGACGTTCTGGACCGTATGTCATGGATGTAAAATGCAGTATGAGTATTTAAGGATGTATTTACATCAGAATCTTTTGTGCCCGAATTGCCATGAACCGTTTCTAGCGATGGAAACCGCACCACCATTTACAAAAGTTTCTACTAAAGGTTTCAAAAGTCAAAAAGTCAAAAACGCGTCGAACACCGGAAAGCACAGGTCAACAAATCAAAATTTTCAGTGGGCCCCGTTTTCCAAAACGGGCAGTCCTGCATCTTCTTCTCAAGCTGCAACTATGGTCCAACTGGCTTATGAGAAAGTCAAAAGAGAGAGAGAAGAAGCTCAAGCAGCCATTAAAAGAGAGGAAGCTTTAAAAAGGAAAAAGCTCTCAAAAAGAGCATACAAGCATTCATCATCTGGGCTTTTTAATTCTGTGAAAAAGAATTCGGAAGAAATTGATGCGGTTAAAGGGGTGTCGGATATTGATGTTCAAACTCGATTAATTAAAAGGGCGAGAAATGAAATCAAGAGGAAATTGCATGAATGGAGATCAGAGACTGGTCAAACCACAGTCAAATTCAAGGAACAAAAAGAACAAGAAACACGAGTAGACTTTGTAAATGGAAAGTCAACGAAGAATGCCATCGAGTCCCATGTAATCAATGTCCCGGATCCGGACTTTCATAATTTTGATCGGCAAAGATGCGAAACGTGTTTCAGAGAAGGCCAAGTATGGGCTGCATATGACGACGATGATGGTATGCCAAGACATTATGCCATGATCCAAACCGTCAACTCAGTTGACCCGTTTAAGATAAAGGTACGGTGGCTTAATTTTCAGACCAACGAGTTGGATTCAATATTCGGATTCTCAAAACCGTTTGGTTTTGGTGAGTTTAGAACAGGCAAACACGAGACAATTTCGGTCTGTAATTACTTTTCACATAAGGTTAACTTCACAAAAACAGAAAACGGATTGTTACAAATTTACCCTCGGAAAGGAGATGTTTGGGCTTTATATAGAAACTGGTCTCCCGAATGGAATGAAGATACGCCAAACGAAGTAAAACATAAATATGAAATCGTGGATGTTGACGAATACGATGAGGAAACAGGTTTTACGGTCACGCAACTTGTGAAAGTTGCGGGTTTTAAGACGGTTTTTCACAGGCAGATAAACCCTAAGGAATTGAGGGTGATCCCGGAAAGTGAAATATTTCGGTTTTCTCATCAAATTTCTTCTCACTTGTTAACGGGTCAAGAATCGGTCAATGCTCCAAAAGGTTGTCGTGAATTGGATCCTGCAGCGACCCCTGATGAATTTCTTCAAGTTATAGGAGGTTTACAAGAACCGGAAAACATTATCTACTTAGATAATGATGAAGATGACGAGAACATCAACAACGATGATGAGTCGGCAGTTTTAGCAGATGTTAAGGAAGTAGATGAAGAAAATGGTGGCGTTGAAGAAAAAGAGAGTAGAAAGGTGTAAGAGGTGAGTGTGGCATTAAGCAGTTGGACACTGTGCATAATAGGTTGTCTGGTAACTGCTGCTGTTCTTTTATTATTATACCGGATATAGTTCTTTTTCGAGTACTTATATATGTTGTGAGTTCAATTGCTGTAACATTGTTGATTTTGACTTTGTGATTCGGGGTCAAAATGGTAGCAATGAATACAGAATGGATGGATATTCATATTATTAGTATTTAGATTAGATTTATTTAATCTGATTTTATAAAATTTGTTGTTTCTTGTTCTCTTGATTTCATGTGTCTACTACTATGCAGCTGCTTGTTTCATATTTTTGATAAATTTTAAACTGGATGCTAATAACTATGGTCCTGAGATTTGACAAATGAAAGTGGCGGGGTTAGCCGAATTTGACAGTTGTACCTGACCTGTTTGGTGGTTTAATTGGCCAGTTTTGATGGCTTCAATTTAATCAAAATCATTAGTTTGTATTAAAAAGACTTAACTGAAAAACACAAATAGTAACATACATACATGACGGGTCGGTTATTCTTAATGACGTTTTGGCTTGGTTGAAGTCCTATAAAAAAAGAAGCGGTCTCTTCAAATTGAATTACGAAAAGGCGTATGACTATGTGAAGTAGACGTGAAATAGACGGTCCTTTCCTTGATAACCTGGATGGATTTCCCGGGGGAAGAATGTGGATTTATGGTTGTATCAAATTGGCTAGATCTTCCATAATTATAAATGGGTCGCTCACGGCTGAGTTCGACTTGCATAGAGCGGTTAGACAGGGCGACCCGTTGTCTCCGTTCCTCTTCTTAATCGTTATGGAAGCGTTATATGTTTCTATGACATCTACTTGCAAGTTGGGCATATGGAGTCCATGACCTCAACCCCTTGGAATAATGGTCTGGCAGTATCCCGCCTGTTTTAAAAGGTTGAGGTGACGTTTTTGTTTTCAAAACACAAACAGCTGGCCTAGGCATTGGCTCTCTTATGGCTTCTAATTTCTCGCTTATTCTCCAGTGGGGTATCGTTCAAAACAGAGAGAAGTAGCCTGTGGGTTTCAGTCATTCAGTCTTTGCATGGTAGTAAGCGTAACCGGTGCTCAATTTTCGATTAAAAAAAGCCTGCTGGGTCCGTGGAAGAACATCAGGAAACTGGAACAAAAACTTGGTGCTTTGGGGCTGAACCTCGCAAGCCACCTAAGATGCTCTATTGGTGATGGTAAGAAAACTCTATTTTGGTTGGATAATTGGACGGGTTTATGTTTTTTCAAGGACATACTTCCTGACCTTTACAAACCGGATCAAAATAAGTGTTAGGCTGTTGCTAGATGGGACGGGCTGGAACTAGCGTCCAAACAAGGCCAACGATCGGGTACTGGTGAGGGAACAGTTGACTGCAAGCTGGAGTATTTCATCTGCTTGTGATAGGTGGTTATGGTGTGAGGAGGGGTCGATTCCGTTCAAGACAAGATCGGTCCGGAAAACTGTCGAAGCTAAGTTCTTGTGTCACAGGGAGTTTGTGTATCGATGGTGTAAGTGGGTCCCTTTGAAGGTAAACATGATGGCGTGGAGAGCTTTACGAGACAAATTGCTGACAGAAGATGCTCTTGTTCAGCGTGGTAATTTCGGAAACATTGTGTATTATTTGTGATATGGCCTTAGAAACGATAGACCATGTGTTTCTAAAGTGTGAATTTGCTCAGGAGGTTTGCTCAAATGTGTTACAGTGGTATTCTTCTCCTTTTAGAGTCCATTAGATCTTGGCCTTTTGAAGGACCAGAAAAATCTTAGGAGCCGTAGAAAAGATGTTTGGTGGTCGAATTGGTGAGTTCTCTTTTTTATTTTTCCGTTTGTTCTCTACTGTCTTGGTAGTTTTTTTCAATAAATTTGGCTGTTCAAACAAATATGTATAATCCAAAAAAAAAAAAAAGAACTGTATAAATAAAAGAGCCCAATAGCTGATATGATTTACATGATCGGTTTTGGATCACACCCTTAAACCACCAGAAAACCGAAACGTTTGAATCTCAAACCAACTGAATTGGCAAACTAACTTTCTTTAGTTTGGACGGTTTGGTCGGCTTTTACACCTCTTAGTTACCAAGTATTATTTGGGTGCATAGTGTTAGGGGAAGTACCCTCCTCATTCTGTTTCTCTCTCATCCATATGAGCGCCACATCAGATTTTATCATTTTTTCACTTACATTCATTCTTCAGTGGGAATACCCTCATTTTTATCATTATCATCATTCACATTCAGGGTTTTATTACAAAGACAATGAAAGTAATATAACACCGTTAACATTACCTAAATGAGTCAGTCTGGGTTGTTGCAAATAAAGTTTAGACTTAGAATCTACAACCACCCTACTAAACTAACCTATATGGGGGACAATAGACTAAGCCTTCGCAATCAGACAAGGATGAAAGGCGGTCCCACAGGCGATCCATTGTCGTTTTCGACTGTGTGGCGGCCCCAAACAGTTAGGAACCTAAAACTATTCTTTTCTTGTGATATCATAACCAACCAACCGGTTCGTCGTTTTAGACCGAAGCGATAACATAAGCAATGTTTTGTTACCCAAACAAGACATCTTGGTGTGCTTTCCATAAAACTCTAAGCACCATATACTTGGCATTTTGTCAACCTCCTTCCACAAGAGAGTCATCTTCTGAAGCTCACATATGACGACACATGTGGCGGCATTTTTAGTCAGCAACCCTGCCATCCTGCCGCCACACTCCGCCAGCGTGTGGTCCCTCACGTGGGCAGGGACCGGAACTGCAAATGGCTTCCAAGTTCTCGTATCCATGTCATACGACACAATCCCATCCGGATCCGACCGCAGAAATGGTGTGATATCCCTTGAGTATGTGAGAACTCAACAGAATTTAGCCGATCATTTAACCAAAGGGTTGAGTAGAGAGCTTGTGCACAAGGCAGCTGAAGGGATGGGGTTAAGGCCATCTAAAATCTTATATATTGAGATACCCATTCCCACCTAATCGACTTTAGGTGCTCAATTCAATTTGGAAAGCTTAATATATTTAGATTGGAACACGTGAAAGAATCATCCCAAGGTATGTGTTCAATTTTGCAAGTTAAAGGAGGTTGAAGGTTAGCTTCCTAATAGTTCTTTGAAAAATTACATTGTAGGTGCAAGAATAAAAGAACTACCTATGTGAGCATGAAGTTTAGTTGCTTCAAGAAGCTTTTGGACTTAACTTTGATATGCTTATGAAAGGATTAGGACACAAGCTAGTAAATAAATGTCAAGTTTGGATTTGAGAATATAAACTAATGTGTATTTTATCTTCGGCTATTCATTGTAATAGGAAGGGTTCAATCCTTAGTGACACCCTTAATATTCGAATTTCTGTAATGTATAAAGTACTAAGATGGAATTCAATCGTCACGACATTCTCATTTATGCATTAGTTTTATTTGTTGATGATAGTTGTTTTAGTTAATCAAGAGTTACACTAATACGAGGGAGGAATGTTGCTATTCTAGTGTAATTAGGGATCGACTATTGATTGATCGGACTTTTAACTTACATTGGTCGGGTTCGGTGGTGCGGGGTAGTGCACACCCGTATCTATAAGGTTAGGCGGATCCAAGGGGGCAACGCCCCCTTGGAGAGGGTTCGGGGGTAGCGTCCCTGAGAGAGCGGGGTCCAAAGAGCGGCAGCCCCTGGCTGGTCTAGGTCAGCTTGGAAATTTTTTATTTTGGGCATATTCATTCATTAAAATTGCACTAGAATTTTTCTGAAAGTTTACGTGTTAATTTCACAGGGACCAATTGTGCAAATTTGGAAGTTAATTTCAAAATTGTAGATAACTGCAATGCAGTTATCTGCGACGCTCCATCCTAAATTCACGATCATCATAATTTTTCACACGGTTCAAAATTCTATCATTGGCAAAATTCGCAAATCCATATGTTTGTCTCGATCGTATCCGGTTGATTTCTCAAGTGAACCACGAGAATATTCAATCTGAAAGTGATTCACGCTTTCGAGATTATCCAAGATACCAACATGGAATCACTCTTGCAACTTCAATTGCTTACGGGTCATTAGCTTGGGTCTTGCCGCTATCACCGGGTCGGTGCCTGCAGTATGGGCTGACCCATGTGGGTCTGGTCCATATCAAAATACGTGTAGCTTATCCATTTTATATGCAACTTTTGATTTAACATTCAGAGCAACAGGTTTTTATATTTATATGAGTGAAGTTTCTAAAATTTAAGATTTTGTTGTGATGGTTATGAGTAGAGAAGAGAAAAAATATTACTGTTTACCTATATTTGATAAAACAAAATTGTTGTAATACCTTATCTTTTTTAATATTTTTTAAAGTGATTGCGAGTAAAAGAGAAAAAAATAATGATAAAGATACAAAAAAGTATTATTTAATTGAACATGAGAGAAGATACAGTGTTTTTTAGTTAAATTATAAGGATGAAGATGAGAAACCCGCTGCGAGTGCTCTTACGGTTTAAATACATACCATATCGATATATTTTAACCGGTGTTTTAAAGACCGGTTAAACCTTGAACCCTTGGTGTTATCATTTTAGTAATGAGCTAATGGGTCGTTAATAAATGAGCATACTAGGTTTCAGTAGAGGTGTACAAAAATCGGGTTTTTTTTTTCAAATCGGTTCGCGTTGTGAATCAAAATCGGTTCGGTCAACCATAGTCTAAACCGGTTGGCTAAAACAGACTACAAACCAGTTTACAGCCTCAAAACCCCATGTTGAAACTAGTTAGGGCTGAATCAGTTTGGGAAACCGTTTTTCTATAAACATTTCAAATACAAATATAGTAAATGTCACGTTGCCACCTAATAGCAATTAATATTGCCATTTCCTTGTATCGTTTTTTTTCTTTCTAACGGCCCGACATTAATTATAGAGGTGAGTCAGAGGTTTTATCATAGTGAGCCTTAGGGTGGTGGGTTTCCTCTAGGATGGATATGCAACATAGAGGGTCTTGGTTACTCGCACGGCCTGTGGTCGCAGCGTGTCGTGGGTAGCATCGTTTGCCATGATGAGACCCCCGAGTAACCGAGTGTTTGCAGTTAAAAAAAAAACGTACAAACCGGTTTCAACGCAACCCGATCCTGAACTGGTTCTCGCAGCAGAATCATCAAACGTAGTCAAATTGGCGGTTCGGGTTCGACCCTAACCGGCTTGTCCCCAAACCGATTTGTAGATCGGTTCGGTTTCAGTATATAATCCGATTTCGATTGCGGAACCTCTTCACTTATGTATATCCTTGTTTAAATAGTGCAGGTTAAAATCCTACAAAAAGTGGATAATTGATGAATTTTAATGAAGTATTTGACTTCAAAAATTAAATTTGAGTGCCGGTCTAAATTTAGGAAAATATTGTTTTTAACCTCTTCTAAAATAATGATTTTCTTTATATGTATCCTAATGGTTAGTTAAATAGAATAGCGAAAAAAGGATGAAAATTGTGTAAAAATGGATAATTGTTATTTTTATATAAAAACGGTAAAAATCCGAAAATATAAATTGTTGTTTGATTCAATATGACCTTTAAAAACAAATATATACATTGTAACATTTAAAAATATATAAAAATGCATTTAAAAAAATCAACAAAAAAGCGTGAAATGAAATGATTCAACCATCTCTAACCTAAGAAAATGGCCATAACAATCCCACCTCATTCCTAACCTTATACTAAAACCATCCATATGCACATACGCAATACACTCACCATTCTCTAAGGAAAATTGTACCAACAAACTTGGCCCAATTTCTATAAATCTATACCTTAATTCTTCCATCCCCTTTCATATTAGACTTGATTATCAATCATGGAAAAGACCACACAAACTTTGACAAAAGACAATGATGAAGAAATCATTTTCCGAAGCCGATACCCGTCTGTCCCCATTCCCGACAACCTAACATTGCCGGAATTCGTGCTCAAGGATGCAGAATTGTATGCCGACAATGTAGCATTTGTGGACACAACAACGAAAAAGACGTACACTCATGGTGAAGTTGTTAGGGATGTTAGAAGGTTTTCTAAAGCGTTGAGGTCACTAGGCTTGAGAACAGGCCATGTGGTGGTTGTCGTGCTTCCAAATGTGGTTGAATATGCAATTGTGGCTTTGGGCATAATGGCGGCAGGGAGTGTTTTTTCAGGCGCAAATCCATCGAGTCATTCATCTGAAATCAAAAAACAAGTTGACTTAGCCGAAGCCAAACTTATTGTTACAGATGATCACACTTACCACAAGGTATTAATATTCAGTGAAAATTACATTTATTGATCCTAAAAAGATTGATAATTGTAACTTTATTTAAAACTTTTGGGAAGTTACCAAAAGCCCACTTAATTGATAAACAATGGTGTGGCTATGATACATAATTTTTATAAAAAAGCAAACCTGTATATTTTTTTTATAAAAAATTATTATAAACACATCTCACTAAGTTTTGCTACAATTCTATATAAATTACTTATAATAGCAGCCTCATTCTCCTTTTTAAATTAACAAATTCACCAACTCATTATTTTGATAGAAAAAATATAACTGTATTTATAAACTAAAACGAGAGAAAAGTAGTAGTTTTGAAGTAAAAAATTATAGTAGAATGGAAGGGATGGTAGTTAAAAAATAGAATATTTATATAGGGTTTAGAAAAAAAAAACAAATTGTGCTGATTTTGCATCTTCTCGGCTTCTATTATTTAAAAAATAAATTCTCGGCTTCTATTATTTAAACAATAAATTTTTATGGTATTTAAAAATAACAGGTGAAGGAATTAGGGTTACCGGTGATAGTGGTCGGAGAAGAAAGAGTATCCGGCACCATTTTCTGGGACGAATTACTCGAAGCAGCCGAGCGAGCTAGCAACAACGGAATTGAACAGACAGTGAATCAAAATGACCTTTGTGCCCTTCCGTTCTCCTCAGGAACCACCGGACTTTCAAAGGGAGTAATGCTAACTCACCGGAATATCGTCGCAAACCTCTGCTCGACTCTCTTCAGCGTCGGCCCTGACCTCATCGGAAAAGTCACCATACTAGGCCTAATTCCGTACTTCCACATCTACGGACTCACCGGAATCCTATGCGCCACCCTCCGAAACAAAGGAAAAGTGGTGGTGATGGGGCGCTACGATCTACCGACGGTTTTGAAAGCGTTGATCGATCATGAAGTCACTTTCGCGCCAATTGTTCCGCCGATTCTTCTAGGGTTGGTTAAACATCCGATCGATGAAGATCTCGCTAAGCTGAAGCTCAGATCTATCATGACCGCCGCCGCGCCTCTCGCGCCGGAGATTTACGAGGAGTTTCACCGGAAATTCCCTCAGATCGAGGTTCAAGAGGTGAGAATTAGTAAATTATACCTTCCGATTTAACCGATTGATGATTAATTCGTGTGGATCTTCGTCGATTTGCAGGCGTATGGGATGACGGAGCATAGCTGCATAACCCTAACTCATGGAGATCCGAGAAAGGGGCATCACACGGCGAAAAAACGATCGGTTGGATACATACTTCCGAATCTGGAAGTGAAGTTTGTTGATCCGGATACAGGCCGATCTCTACCTGCAAACACACCTGGAGAAATCTGTGTTCGAAGTCAGTGCGTGATGAAAGGTAAATCGAAAAATAATGTTGATAACACCTAATACCAGCAGATTCGATTTGTTACGGAAAACTTGTTTTTAATCGATCCAATTTGTAACGAAGGTTACTACAAGAATGAAGCTGAAACAGCTCAAACGATTGACGAGCAAGGGTGGCTTCACACCGGTGACATTGGGTACATTGATGATGAAGGCGATATGTTCATCGTTGATCGGATGAAAGAGTTGATCAAGTACAAAGGATTTCAAGTAAGAATGTTTAACGTAATTTTAAGATTAAATAAACAAAAAGGTACTTAACAAATTAATGATTTGGACCGATTCAACTAAATTTTAGGCATGGGTCGGTTTGTGCGGACTGAGTCAGGTGCATTTTGGGGGAAAACAAACACGTTGATAACTAACTGAGTGGTCAGGTCTGACCTGACCGGGTCAGATTCGAGACTTCAAGTCCCACTATAAACTATATATAGTAAAATCATGAGCAGATTAGATAAGTGTATAATAGCATTTAACAAGAATACGATAGATCAAGTATTAATCCACTCTAAAATGTGTTTAAGGTGGCACCAGCTGAATTGGAGGGGATACTTTTGGGACATCCTTCCGTAGACGATGCTGCGGTCGTGGGGTAACTGTTTTTACTCACGTATAGAGTAAAGTAACATGACACGTGATATCATATGACATGTGTATTTTTATGTGTGTAGGTTTTAATTTGTTACTTGCGTATGGAGTTAAAGTATTTAGATTTAACCGAGTAAAAATAGCATGCAATCAAAGATTCTTGTATCTGGATTATACAGGTTAAATTGGTCTTATGCGCCCATAAATATATAACACTACAAAAACTAAAACTTTTATAATTTTCTTCTCTAGCCAATTTTGAGTTTTAGAAATAGAGCTCGAAACACTTGAATTTGAATTCTTGCAACTTAAGCAGGTCAAGCTCAATCTTGAGTTTTGTTGTTCATATTCTATGAAGTTAAGTGAATTTAAGTGATTTATACATGATAAAAATGGTTATATGAAATGATTTTTCCTACTATTATTATTACTGTTATCAATTTATGTTTAACCATAATTAATGGAAATATAACATATATGAATTTATGTAGGTTGCCTGATAAAGAGGCAGGGGAAATACCAGGGGCACATGTGGTAATTAGCAAAGATGCAAAAGAAAATGAAGAAGACATAATGAAGTATGTTGCTGACAATGTAGCACACTACAAGAAGGTGAGGGTGCTTCATTTTGTAGATGAAATACCCAAATCACCCTCGGGCAAGATCATGAGGAGGCTCATTAAAGAAAAGATGATGGAAGATATTTCCAAATGTGTTCAAGCCCAATAAACTAAGCACAAAGTATAACCTCCAATACATGAATAAACAGTTTTACTTGCCAGATGTATTGCTTTTTTACCAACAATGAATTAGACTTCCAAGAGAATGGATATTATTATTCTATGCAATTTGTTTGATTTACTAAAACAATATAAAATTTCATCCCTCACAATTCATACTACACTACTACACTTGGTCGTTAACTTTTAGAAAGAGTTAATTTGTCACTAGATCGTACAAAGGAGGTGGTCAACGGATGGGGAAGATGACGAGGAGGCGGTGGGACATTTTAGTATTCTACATAAATATTCAGGTGTTCATATTTGTCATTCTACACACTCATATTTAACAGAAATACTTATCCCATTCTAGTCAGGACCCGTCAGTGTTATAACTTAACATGGGGACTTATTCATAGTTTCTGGAAGGGACTGGGAAGTGAAATACAAACAAACCACAAGTACTAACCATGTAATTAACTCTTAGTAACTGACGTTAAAGCCTAAAGGTATGTTAAGTTTAAAAAATGATCATACCACCGTGGCACTGTATAAGAATAAAATCTTTTGAACTTAAGTGGGGGCTAAAGTCGTATGTCGGTGAATAAAAATAGATACGTGCTATACCACGTTATGTGTTATGATTACTCCATATCCCACTCGTCTTGCAGCCACACAGGTGCCACATCAAGCTTCCAGCCGATAGGTGCCTTGGTTCATTTTGTTTTCACCACGTAGCGTGCCTCCTCCATCCCAAACGGTTACATCACTAGCTAAATAAACACTTACGTGACATGTTCTCATGTCACAAAACATGTTTTTCTCTTTAAACAAATAAGATACAAACAAAGCTGAATAAACACTTAGGTGACAAAAAGTTAAGAAAATGTTTAACAAGGGTGTGAACTGTGAACTCCCTATACTTGAGCCTTTTAAAACACTAAATTGTTATTGAAATAATATAACTTTAAAAAATATATTTTCAAGTGTTGTCGATAAAGTTGAACCGATTTTGACAAAGAACTTTATGCCAAATCACTAACTACGATTCGTTAGCAAGCTCAAAACCGAACCGTTAAACCGCAAAAATAAAACTGTATTTTAATGATTTATGAACAACCCTACTTGGCACGCTAACTAGATATAAACCATCTAAAGTTAAGGAAAAAGCCTGACCCGGGTGCCTACACAGCTACACTGCAAGTAATCAACGTCAGGATATCTGGACAAAGTAACTCTAAAACAAGGCACTAATAAAATGTTGCGGAATGCACATTAATGTCATATACCTACTTAATAAAATGAAATGCAGACAGGTACAATATAGAGACCATAAATACCATTTTGATAAAAAAAAAAATACAAATCGACAACATAAACTGTAAGTACGTAACACAATAACCGCAGCAAGATGACGACCATGACATGACCGACCGACTTTCAGACCAACTGCTGGACGACTCTGGACCTTCTCAAACATGTCCTAGTGGACTCACTGGAACAGTAAATAGATGCAAAATTAATAAAGACGACCATACCACATATAACTTGATTTTGCACAAAGATTAGAGGTGGCAAGATGGCAGGGTCAGGTCAAGCATTTCTGGGTACAGTCCAAACGGGCCAGGTTGTAACAGGCTGACCCGTAAAGAACTTTTGTTCATTACTTCAAATTAATCAATGCATTGAAAAGGGTCATTTCTCATAAAATGTTGAAACGGTTTGGGTCAACTTGGACTGACACATAATCATTGCCCATTTTTGAAAAATAATGATTTAAAATAGCAATCAAGTTAAAACTGATCGTTTTTGGTGCACAACGTAACGGGTTGGGTTGAGTTGGATTGAAACGGGTCAGTCATAGTACACATCGAAATGGGCAGGCATTGAGTTGGATCGACCCATAAGCACTTTTTGCATAAGTTTTAGTAAATAATTAATGCGTTGAAAAGAAAATTGATTGAAATTGGTCATTTCTGGTACAAGTTAAAAAGGGATGCTGGTCATGTTGGATTGACCGGTAAACTTTCTTCAGTTATAAAACAAAAGCTGATTGAAATTGGTAATTTCTGGTAAGAGGTCGAGTTGATATGACCCGCAAGCACGTTTCGTCCATTTTATTTATGAAGAAATAATGCACAAATTAAAAAAGAAGTAAAAAAGACTTTGCACGTTTTCCCAATTCCCACCCGTTTGAAACAGAAGACAACTCAAATCGACCCATAGATAAGTAAGTATGCAGGACAAAAATGCCACCTCTAACAAAGATTATAACGAATGAGAAACCGAGAAGATTAAAGGTCAAGTAGATGTGCATGATCGACACACTTATATGCCTACCACAACTTTTTTTCACTTTACATTCACAGAGAGTACAAGAAAAAATAAACAAAAACATTTTCAAATTTAAGGGAATTGAATACAATACAAAACAGACCTGAGCGTTTTCTTCTGCTACTTCTTCTGAAGGAGACTTTTGTGAAGCTGATGGTTTTTCAGCACCACAATTCTGTCTGTTGCATTTTGTTCTAAACGGATAGTTGATGTTGTTGCATTGATCACATTTCCAGCTCCCATCAGGCGTCTCTGGTTCTAAAAACCAAATAGGCACCACATGAATATTGATATCAAATATGGTTAATGTTATTAGCAGACAACTAAGTAAATAGAAGTCAACTTACTGAAGCTGTTGCCAGGTCTTCCAGCCTGAACATTCACAGAAAATAGTCACATAATTAGTCATCACTAACATATGTAAAATGCGTGTGAGGGTGCGTTGAGTAATGGGTCCGGAATTCGGATAAACCTTGTAACTTTGAAAGCCAATGGTTGGGTTAGGTTGGGTTGGCCCCAAACATTTTTCTCCATAATTTGGAAGTTCTTTGTAATTAATTTGTGTGTCAACATTACCCTATGGGTGAGTTTCAACCTGTTCGACCCATTTGACCCATTCTTTTTTGTATACTTCTATTCAACCAATTAGAGATATAACATTAACCAATTGGACTGTTTAGTAAGTGAACTGGGCAAAATTACCACATTTAAAGTAAAGGGGTCATTGTAGCTAATACCTGAGGTACTGGCTTAGGAGTATTGCATTTCCTCATGTTGCAAACAGTTCTAAAAGAGAAATTATTATTTCCACAATTCGGACATGTCCAGTCATTGTCACCTTTTCCATCTACAAAATTTGAAAGAAGAAAGAGAATGCATTAGATAATAATTAAAATACCAATCCTCCACACTGCTTGTCAAATTACTAAAACTACATTGAAGCATATGAATTATAGTCAATCTCATACCTTTTTTCCGGCCCTTCTCCTCAGGGAAAAATCCAGGCCGTGGTGCCTATAGAGTTTCAAGGTAAACGCCAATTAATTTAAATTCTATAACACAGGAATTGTAAAGTGAAAGGGGGAATACAGAAGGATTCTAATCCAAACGAAATAGAAATCCTGCTGAAAAAAAGTTATAATATACCATAGCAGCTTGGCCCATGGGCAAGCCCAGCCCGTAGCGGTCCATTAATTGAGGTAAACCATAAATACCACCTGCAAAAAGAATACAATAATTAAACCTGATGGCTTATACGTTACAGCATGGACATATGGAAACTAGAGGGGGCATTTCTACACATTTTTATAAATAGGTTGATTTGGGATATGTTGCCTCAATGGATCTGAAACAGGTTAGTTGGGCAACTAAAAATGTTAGCTAAAATGGGAACCAATCAGACAGGTGAAAATCACCCAAAGCCTTTTTTTAACACATAAATACCTTCTAAATTGTTTTTATTCCAAGATTTAAATCATTAATGTAATAATACTCTTCTCGTAATATATTTATCACAACAATTATTTATAAACACTTGAAAATGAATAAAAAGTGTTTGTGGGTCTGCCCAAGCCAAACAACATGCTCGTCTTGCCACCTCTAATGAAAGCACGAGGGGGGTAGCATTCAGGACTCACTGACACATCATCATAGTTCAAAAAACAAAAACAAAAATATGCCAATTCATTACCATTTTCAGTTCATGTATAAGCAATAAAATGATGCAGAAGTAAAGCATAACAGAGGGAGCTGAGATGGAGAATTCGACCATTTAGGGTTATGTTTTATCTCAAACAAGTCAAATAGAATTATAGAAAGTTTAGCGAGAAGGAAAAAATGGTTAAATGAGTTTGAAACTTAAAAGTAGTCAAAAGTCTACTTCTAATAATGCATACAGCTTCCTAGACTGTTTTATTCAAATATTTGAATTATTTCTGATATTTAATTCTAAAAATCCTTACCAACTAGAGCTGGCCCATTTCAACCCGTTCAGCCTGAACCTGAACCGTTACCCAACCCCCCATTTGGCAACCATAATCGGAAAGTCTTGAACTAAAGGTTTTAAAAACTAGGCAATTTTAATACAGGATCAAAGCTGATGCTCTAATTATCCTTTCCATGTAAGATTATTTTAGAATCTAGAATATGAAACATAACACAATCAAAATGATATGTGCAAGCTACTATTACCGATCAAAGATCCAACAGAGTAGGGTGTTGGAGCAGAAATCTGTGGGGGTCGATAAGGACTACCACCAGAAACACGAGTTCCATAATTGTAATGATACGCGGACCCCACATCATAAGGAGGTGCGGTTGATCCGTTAAACAGGGATGAACCATAAGGTTGTAAACCAATATACATTGATGAGGGTGAGCCATAAGAAGCTGCACCGGCATAGCCTTGTGGGGTCTGCATCGGTTTTGGAGCAGATTTCTGTAACATGGACATTTGAAAAAGCTATTAAACTGAACGCATAAAATGTGAAAAATCACATGAAACTAGTAATATTAATATAACTCAAAAATTCCATACATAGTAATGTCCATAATCCTAATGAAATTATGGACGATTTTGACATCAAATGTTTACTGTTAAGACTGATAAGTAAAAAAATATAAAAATGATTAGAAAAAAGAGTAAAACCCTAAACTTCTAAAATAGTCGTAAAAATTAAACTTGGAACTTTTCTTCTTTCAAGTAACCAAACTCTTAAAACAATAAATTCCAGATAAATTTCTTAAAACAGTGTCTTAGGGGTAAGCCTAAACTAGTAATGAAGGGTAGTTTCCATATTTTGCTTCAACTAGACTTAAATAGAGGTGTTCGAAAATGCGTTGGTATACAGACAGGTCGTGAAAACTAGTCTCTCTCACACACATAATGTTATGTTGCTTGTTTTACTATTGGTTTGTTTAATTTATAATTTAATATCAACCTTTTTTCCACCGGGTTCCTACTAAAAGCTTGTTATAATTTTTTTGGTACAAACAGATTGTAGAACTTACAGAATTATGCTCAGCTGGTCTAGGTTGTGTGCAGTTACGCATATTGCAAGTTGTTCTGAATGAGAAATTGACATTACCACAGCTTGGGCAGGTCCAATCATCTTCTCTACGACCACCTGAGATCATAATATATACTCAGTGAGGAGTGACGTCATTATTACTACCAGTATATAAGTATATATACATATAATAATGAAATAACCTATCCAAATACATTTCCTAAAAGTGGGATATGATTTTCAAAACAAGTTTTCTTTCAACGGATCTCTAGAGTACTGCCCGTTGTCTAGTTCTAAGACAATAATTAGATCTTAGCTCAAGAAAAGCAATGCATTCAAAAAGTTACTATATATACATCTAGACAACTATTATCACATTATAACTCTAAGTTACAGCTAATGATGTTCAAAAGAGATGATCTCTGGTCTCTCTTTCCTGTGACCAAAGTCTATTCTGATTTTATCATAGCCTCCTAACCAATCATGACGTAGTAACCAAGTTTAAATATATTGTTCCAATAACGTCACTCGTACTTTTCCTGGTTATTAAAACCACTCATGTTGCAATATTGTTCCATGTTATGAATTTTTTTTATATCTAGTTAAATGAAACAATTATGAAACTTGGTTATTATTGGGGGTGACCTTTTTCCTCTAACAATCACCTCCTACTTCAAGGTTAAACTTGAAAAGAATAATCACTAAACAATAACCAAGTATCATATCTGATTATCTGTTCCATTCAGGTCATATAATTTTTACTGTTACAATCTCAAAACGTTTTATACTTAAATGATTTTCATATAACAGTTTGGCGATTCGTTTTCCCCTTATACTCAGATTCAAAGTCAATCAAATCCTTTCAACTCATAAAAAACTCCAAAAGGGACAACAATTCAGGACAAAAAGGAAGGCAACAACATCATCCTCATGATAAAACCTTCCGATAATCAATCACCGAAAAACAAGCTTTACAAACTAGAAAGTTAGGTGATAATAATTAGGCATACCATCAGTTCTGGCTCGTTTGGCCGCGGAGGAGTTTCTGCTATCAACCTAGAACCAGGAAACCAATAGAATTAAATCGAATAATGTAATAAATAGACAAAAACTGTGGATCGGATTATGAGATCACGAAACCTAAAAATTTTCTTCGATCTGCTAGAAAAGGAATACAGATCGAAAAAGACGATTATTCGATCGGAAATTTAGATATTCTTATAGAAGTGGTAATCGATTTGAAACTATTTTACCTGAGACATATCGACGGCGATCGGAAAAGTTTGTTGAATTGAATGAGAAGAACAGACTTCGAGATCGAGGGAAGGAATGGAGGGTAATCGTGAATTACTGAATTGTGATATAATTTAATGGACTCGCATCGGTTGATAGGCCCACTAAAGTTGTAGCCCAAATAGGCTTTTTAACCTTTTACGGGTTAATGTTTTAAGAGTTCGTGACTTGCTCGAAATTGGCTCGTTTACAAACAAGCTGAGCCGAGCCGGCTCAGTCAGTAAACGAGTCGAGTCCAAGTTAACATTGGCTCGACTCGTGACTCGCCCCTTTAGCCCCACATCCCATATTCCCACCTATACTTAATTATCTTAAAACCCTAATTTCTATTACAGATCCATCTTTATGACTTCCCGAATTCCCTAGCCATCTTCAGAGAGTTGACATCCCGCCTCCCTTTGAGTTTTCGTTCGTTCAAGTACTATTCTTCTTCCTTTCATTGGCTATTTTTGCTCGTTTGCCTTAATTTTATGTTCTTGTACACATATAGATGGCTGAAAACACATATGAAGTTTTGAAACATAGTGTAGTTGTTGAAATAAAGGTCACAAAGGTAAGACATTTAAGAGAGAATAGTGCATCCATTCTAAGAAGAAGTACAATTCAAGCATAGCAGGACCACGTCAAGTCTCAAGCTACACTTGAAATTATGTACATGTATGAAGAGTTTAACATGTACAAATACGGGTTTTATTAAATATGAAGCATGTGGTAGTGGTAGTGGTAGTGATAGTGATACTACATCTAGTTTTAACTCGGATAGGGTTATGACTATACAAAGTGTAAGGAAATGAGTGGAGAGTATTTTTTTCATATGTTCAATTGTTTTAAATAAAGAACTTGTTTTTCATAAGTCATATGTTATAATTTTAAGGGTTGTTGGATGTATAGTTAACTAGAAAGAAGCTCAATATGGTGGAAAGAAACTCAAGTTTAGGCACCTATAACCTACTTTTTTTATTGATTTAGTAGCCCAATGGTGAAGCTCAAATTTTTTGGTTTTATTGTTTTGATTATTGCTTTAATAGTTGTAATCAATATTTTAAAAACCGGTTCGAACCGGCCGGTTCAACCGCGAACCGCCCTCCTCACTGGTTTTTTATATCCCGGATTTCTGGCAATAACCGGACCGGGTTAGACCGGCCGGTTTTCCGGTTTTTTCCGGTTCAACCGGTTTTCTGATTTTTTTTTTATATTTTTTTAACTTTTTTTTTTATTTTTTATTATTTTTTAAAGTTTAAAACTTATATTCTCTTATGAAATACATATTTGATATTATTTTTTAGTGAATTATAATTGTTTTTTTAACTACTTTTGTTGGGGTGTACAAGTTTATTAGCATTTTTATAAAAAAAATATATATAAATCCCTAACCGGTTCAACAAGCCGGTCTAACCGGTCCGACCGGTCGAACCAGTCCCGGAAGGTTTTCCGATTCAACTAAAAAACCGGTTTTTAAAACATTGGTTGTAATGAAGTAATTATTATTGAACTCAGTTATGTATGGATAATGGATGGATTACAATTTTGATGGTTTATAAATTTTGTATTATGTTAAAAAGAAAATAAACATAAACGAGCCGGCTCAAGCTTTTGATAAGTCAAGCCCGAGTTTAATATTTTAACTCGTTCAAATAAACAAGCCGAACCAGCACTCCTCCGGTATCACAACAAGTAGGCTAAAAACATGAAAAAATGGATTTTCTTGGAAGATATTTTGGGCATATGGGAGGCCTCTCCCTCTATATTGGCTTTAGATCTATGAATAACATACTTTTATTTAAATTAGTAAAAAAAAAAAAAAAGACAGAATACGTGTATATAATAACAGCACAATAGTTTGTTTTTTAATCTTGTTAGCCACCGGTTTTAGCCCATGGTTTCTTAACTAAGCCACATCGCCCAACTTTTACGTCAATGCTATCTAGTTGCTCGATAATCAGACTTAGACAACAGTATGCAATCGTATAAGTTTACGACCAAATGTGAGATCAACAAGGACTCCTATATTTTAGTGCAATAGACATAACCTTATTTGTTCATTTATGTCATCAAAACACAAACAAACATAATTACCAAATCAAGCATAATCAAATCATCATAATACCAATACATTACACATGTTTTTTGTCACTTAATGGCGCGATACACAAGATAACAACATTATTACAAAATGAAAATCAAGTATGAAAAGAATCATATAGTCCTTATGACACGTGGAACCGATATCTAAACATAGAACATGCGTGTTGGTGGCAAAATTAACAAGAATGTTAAAGGAATCCAAGTAGATCGTAAAATCCAACATTCATTGTACTTGAACGTGTATGATTCTGATGAAGAAGGACTTGTTGATAATGGTGTTCCTCGGGGTATTGAACGGAACGTAGCATTACTAATGAATATTGTAGCGTCAGGTGAATCTGATGGTAACTTCAGAAGCTCTGTAAAATAAAATTATTTTAAACAAATACCCATATTTAATTATTTTAATTATTATTTACCAGTGAAAACTGATATAGTATTTAATTAATAGTTATTAATTTCACTACTTTTTAACAGCAAATTAATATCTATACCAAAATACATCACTGCCTAGGTTTAAACTCATGACCTCTACCTAAGAGGACAAAGGCTCTATCAAGTGGGCTACTCTCACCTTCTATAACATCATTTTAAATTGAGTAATCTTCGTTTTTGGTCCTTGACCTTTGCTCCTATTATCCCTTTCAATCCAAAGTTTTCAAAAGTTTGATTTTAGTGCCACACATTTTATTTTTGTATCAATTTTGGTCCAAAATCTAAAATTCATTTAAAATAACCGTTAGTTAACCCCACTTGAGGGGTATTTTAGTCATTTACCTTAAGTCTTGGTCCAAGTATAAAAGGATCTTCGTTTTATTTTGGATTAAAATACCCCTCAGGTGTGGTTAACTAACGATTCTTTTAAACAGAATTTAGATTTTAGACCAAAATTGATACAAAAATAAAATGTGAGGTATCAAAATCAGATTTTTAAAAACTTTAGACTAAAAGGGATATATAAGGAGCAAATATCAGAACCAAAAGCGAAATTTACTCTTTTAAATTATACCTAAGACTTTCGTTTATGATTAAAAAAAAGAAAGAAGAAGAAGAAGAAATAATGTCGATACGATAGCAACTAGTTATTGTCATTTTCTATTTATGGCGCACAACCACTAGACTCCATATAGTTACAAGATTTTATTTCTTAAATACATGTCATTTAACATGGCTCTACGATAAACACGTAATCTGAATTTCAATCCTACGATATCTATTATCTAACTTACACCTATCCACCAATAAGCTAGACAATCATCCGGGCTATATCCGGGCTATGGTTTATCACAAAAGCTCCTTTTACAATTTATATGTATTAGCATTTAAAAAATTGTTTTTGTAATTACTTTATACTTGGTGTACTTGTGTGTAAATTATCTATTTATTTATAGTCTATATCCTCTCATTATAAATTGTCTATTTATTTATAGTCTATATCCTCTCAATATGGGAGCCACTACTCGTCGGACAGTTATCTGGTATATAAAATTATGGGTATATATGTTATTAAGAAAAATGTAATAGAAAACATTACTTGGGCAATCACTGACGTTTGCGTTAGCGATCTTACAAGCCGACGACAATTGAAGAAGCTGACTCTCTTGGATGTTCAACGCTTTCAACGCTAGATTCGTGCCGTTGTGAACCTCCAGTATCATAAAACACAAACACGCCGGATTATCATCTTTCATCTCCTTCACAGAATCGCAACACTTTTGTTGTGGTGTTGCATCCTTCCCCGTTACAAACCCCAGACATGTCATCATCACCGGTAGCTTTGACGCGCACTGTTCCAGTATTGACTCTTCTGCCACCCCAACGCCACCGAATACTACCGCACACACCACCGTCACTGCCACCGTCACATGGATCTTGTTCCACATTTTTTAATGAAGTTTTTTTTTTCTTTTGTGCGTGACTAACTTGGGTTTCTTGACTTTATGTTTAATGAAAAAGTGGTTGTAGGAAGTAATGGTTGTGCTAGCAAGTTGGGGTGTGATATTTATTTCTGTGTCGATACGAAATGTATTGACTAAAATTGTGTTTTATAGCGTTAGATATTTTATTTAGAATGCATAAGTCATCCGTGAAAAAGTGATAATTATAGAAATTATTATTATATATATATATATAGGAAGATAATCATTTGAGAACCAATTGGTTTTAAGAAGTTTTGAAACCATTTTAAGCAACTAGTTTATATATATGAAAATCTCATCTATGAATTATAGTGGTCCGCACCCTGAAATTAGTGGTTGAGATTTCTTAAAAAATTTTAAAATAAAAAGTTTTCATTTTAACCTAACCCTATATATATATATATACTCTGAACCAATTCACATAGATGTAATCTTTCAAGATATTTTCATCTTTAAGGCGATTGAAAGTAAAAGATAGACGGAGGGGTGTGTTTGAAGATTCAAATATTTATATTTGTCTTGAAAATATAAAAGTTTGGTTTGAAGATTCAAATATTTATCTTGAAAATTAAAACTATAAATACAGTTATTATGTTTAAACTGCTAAGGGTGTTTACGGTTCGATGGAAGGTTTTTGGGTCAAGTCGAAGCCAAACCGTTAATAACGGTTTTTGAATAT